>JANAVB010024999.1:981568-1259649 GCA_029216955.1 Iris pallida | reverse complement strand
CAACTCAAACTTGGTAGGGGTAGGGGTCGTTGACAAGTTGTGGAAACTTTTTGAAATCAAGAGCACAAATTTGAAAAAGAATAGACATGTGTTTCAATTAGAATTGACATTTTTTTTTTTTGAAATTTATTTATAACTTGTTCTATTTTTTCTTTTCTTTTGGATTTTTATAATACTTTTTTTTTGTACTTTTTCCCCCTTGCTTCTTGCTTGATAAATTGGTCCAAGTTGGCTCTTTTTTCATTCGTTTGGCACCTTATTACATGTCTTTCGCTCCAATGACGAATAAACTAATTACTTTGCTTCCTTTTTTTTTTTGGACTTGGAAATAGATATTTTGCTACTGACAGCTTTATCGGTCTTTTTGTATCTTTTTATGTCATGTTGTTTTGGAGTATACATTTTTTTTAGGCTGTTAACTTTAAAAAGTATGATCATGGATTTATATAGATATATCCTAATATAATTGGTTTGCGAAAACAGGCAGAAGCTTCAAACATGTTGGGTAAGGCCTAAGAAAATGTGTTCATAAAGTAAGCACGAGAACCGATCTTCCTGATTGTTCCCTGCAAGGTGATGTTTACTATGCAAATTTGTAATCCTTAATATGTGGATTACATAAACTAGGGATATTAGCAACGTTTAAAAATTAGATTGATGATTGTACCGAAATTGTTTGGTATAGGCCGGACTGGGTTCAACACGAGTTCAAAATAGACTTGATTTGATTTGGTTTAGTCAAAATAGATAAAATATTTATATTTATTTATTGATCTGGTTTGGTTTGGTTTGGTTTGGTTCGATTTGTTTTGATAAATTATTTTAATTTGTTAAATCAAAAATTGGCCGGTTAAGCTGAACCGATTCAACCGGTTCTCGGTTAAACTTTGGTTATGAAACAAACCAACGGTTCTTAAAAAATAAAGTTCAAATTTGACCGGACCAATATTTTTTGCAAAAATCGGTTAGGTACGATCCAACCGCTGGTGGTCCGATTTTGACAACACTGGATATTAGAAATTATATGTTTTCGGAACGAAAGCTGGAGACAACCCCACCTTGATCGAACAGACAAAGAACTATAACTGCTGACCCATCAATGCACAAGGTTTAGCGGCGATTTTAAGCTTGTAATATAGTGGGAGCAACCGGCGTAACGGATGAACTACCATAGCTATATTGATATTGATGAATAGTCTTAGAGCATCTCAATCCTATTGTGAGTTTAGAAAAAAATGGTTCCACATAGGAATGACAAACTTTTATTCCAAAAATTCTTTTCAATACAAATGTAGAATAAAACATGAAGTTGACATGGCAATGACATGAGAAGGACAATGTGAAGTTGGTTGTCTAGATCTTGACAATGCACTTCACAATGACTTGTCTCCATCATCAATTATGAATAGAAATTTATAAAAAGTTGAAGAAGTAGATGAGTTGCCTTGGAAGTTGGAAAAAAAAAATACTTTTTATGTCTCCTCAATAGGGCTGCAAATGAGCCAAGCCGTTCGCGAGCTGCTCGAAGCTCAGCTCAATAAAAGCTCGTTTGAGCTCGGTTCATTTAGTAAACAAGCTGAGCTCAAGCTTCATTTCGAGCTCATTTAATAAACGAGCCAAGCTCAAGCTTAGAAGTACTCGGCTCGTTTGAGCTCGCGAGCTGGCTCGTTGATGAGCTTGCGAGCTGGCTCGTTTAGAAGCTCGTTTAGGAGCTTGTTTAGAAGCTCGTTTGTTCTTTGTTGAATTCTAAATATAGTATATTTGTGCATTATATATTTTATGTTCTTAATAATTGATATTAAGGAACTTTTTTAATTAAATTTTTATAAATAAATTGTTAATATTATATGTACTTGAATTCAAACCTAAGTAAATTGAAATCGAGCTCGTTAAGCTTGAAATCAAGCTTAATGAGCTTGAAATAAAGTTGAGCGAGCTCGAAATCAAGCTTAACGAGCTTGATTTTGAGCTTATCAAGCTTGTTATCAAGCTTGAATCAAGCTTACTTATCAAGCCAAGCTCGAGCTCAAACCAAGCCAAGCTCAAGCTTAATATAAACAAGCTCAAGCCAAGCTCAAGCTCTAAAATAAAAAAATTATCAAGCTCGAGCTCGAGCTTGAGCTCGATTAATTCTAGTCAAGCCAAGCTCAAGCTTACAAAAGCTTGGCTCGGCTTGGCTCGTTTGCAGTCCTACTCCTCAATACTTTTGAGTTGGAGAGAGTTTTTCTATCTCATTGTCTTTTGAGATATAGTTTGCCACATAAACAAGACATTGTCTTGTGGCTCATGCCACATAGGAGCCACCTAAGACTCACAACACTTAACAAGACAATAGGGTTGAAGATGCTCTTAGGCCTCGTTTGGTTCACGGAAAGGAAATGAATTCCCTTGTATTTTTTATGAGAATGAAAAGTAGAATTTTTGTCACATTTTTTTCCGTTATTTGGTAAAACAAGAAAATTACCTAGGAAAGGAAAGCAAAATATAACAATGTTCCAATAATATCTTTACCTTTTAAATAAAACTAATATTATAAAAAATAACATTAATGGTAAAATAAGCAATGACACATGGTTACTTTTGTCATAACTTTTATAATAAATGTTGGGAAAGGAGGAGGAAAAATCAATCTCATGGGTCTTGAGTGGAACCATATCCCCACCAATTTTTTCCCTTGTCAGAAAATTGATTCCCAAGTTTGGGCTACCAAACAAAGGAAAGGAACAACTTTTCTTTCATGGTTCCTTAAATCCGTGAACTAAACGAGACCTTTGTAATTTTCTGGTGTCAGAATCTCCTAATGTCTATGTCTAACAAACATGAAATAATGCGTGAGATATAAATTTTTTCATGGCCAATACTCTTTTATATATATATTATATATATATATATATATTTTATATATATATATATATTATATATATAGATATATATATATATATATATATATTCCAAACATGAAATAATGCGTGAGATATAATTTTTTCATGGCCAATACTCTTATATAGATATATATATATATATATATATTATATAATATATATATATATATATAATATATATAGATATATATATATTCCAAACATGAAATAATGCGTGAGATATAAATTTTTTTCATGGCCAATACTCTATATATATATATATATATATATATATATATATATATATATATATATATATATATATATATATTCAATGATCCCTAGCCTAGTGGTAGTGGTGAGACATGCAGTCCGAATGGCCAGGAGTTCGAATTCATATATATATATATATATATATATATATATTATATATATATATATATAATATTTTGAAGAAAGGGTACTTTAATTGATAGAAGAGTAAATAGTTACAAGGATCAATACACAGCGATCTCCAGGAACAAATACACTAATCTCCCATACTAGCTATATCAGTAGAAATATTATTAAAAATTCCTCTGATAGACAAATAGTGGTTATCGAATATCCGTCTGTTCCTTTCTCTCCAAACGTGCCAAACTGTAGATAGAAGCCATTTGCGAGCCCGAATAAAGTCACAGTTCCTGCGGGTCTTCAGCTCCAAAATCCCTTCGATGATTCCAGTGAGCTCCAGAGCATTCACTCCCTGAACTCCTGCAGCCAGCCTGCAGAGCCTCCATATTTCTCCCGATACCGGACATTCGAAGAATAAGTGGTCCCTTGTCTCGATACCGCTGCCACACAACGCACAGGTTAAGTACTGGATCTGAATTCCCAAGCGATTCATTCTCGATCTTGTGAGAAGTCGATCTCGCACAGCTTTATAAAGGCATAGTTTCATTTTCATGGCTACTTTCTTAGCCCATACAACCTCTGCCCATGCGACGGGAGCTCGCCGAATTCGAACTGCTTCATAGATTTCCTTAGCAATGAACCTGCCACCTGTAGAGTTTCCCTCCCATTCCCATCTGTCCTCACCATCCTCTACTGCAATAGGGACGCTGGAAATCTCACCTGCGAGGGAGTGAAGTATGGCCCGGTTATGAACGACCCATTCTCCTTCCTGGATCAATACGGCAAGCTTCTCGTCCGCGCCTCCAATCTCAAACATCGGCCAGCCCAGTAAATCTATGAGGCTCTGGTGATTTAGCCAGGGGTCGAACCAAAGGTTGGTCGAGCGGCCATCGTGGATGACTCGACGGATCTTAGTCTTCAACGAGCTCCGAAGACGGAGAATATTTTTGAATGTCACTGAATAATTATTGTCAATAGATTGTACCCAAAAGTTTTTGTTTTTTGAGTACCTGTTCCGAGTCCATTGCGCCCATAGCGAGTTTCCTTCGAGAAATCTCCATGCTATCTTATGGAATGCGACCTCTCGAAGTGTACGTAGAGACCGAAGCCCTACCCTCCTTCCTCTCTCGGTCGAGACAGCTCTTCCCAGCTAATAGTGTGTAACCCGCCTCTCCACACAAAGTTAGCGCAAAGGTTCTCGATTTTCTGTATGGTCTTATCTGGAATGTATATAGCTTGCATCCAATAATTTGCTATTGCATAAATTACAGAACGGATAAGCTCGATCCTTCCTCCAAATGATAACAGCTGTGCTTGCCAACCCTCAAGTTTAGTATGAATGTATTGGATCAGGCCCTGACATTCTGCATCTCGCACATAGTTAACAGAGAGTGGAATTCCCAGATATCTAACCGGCAACTGCCCTTCCTCGATTTGTAACATATGAGACCATTTAGCTTTCTCAGGGCAGTCACGATTAAGAAAGAGGTGGCTCTTTTCTTTGTTGAGTGACAATCCTGCCATTGCCGCAAACTTTTCAAAGATATTATTCAGGGAGGTGATCGATCGCTCTGAAGGCTCCATAAATACCAGAAGATCGTCCGCATAGATAAGATGAGATATCGACAGCTGAACTCGCTTGAGAATAGGGATAATTTGTTTGGTGTGCACTGCTCGATCCATCTGGCAGGTGAAGAACTCCATGACAATCGTAAACAAGTACGGAGAGAGCGGATCTCCCTGTCTGATGCCTCTCGTACTAGCAAAGTATCCGCATGGCTGCCCTTTAATAAGAATCGAATAAGTCGGAGTTGAGATGCATTCTCCTATCCGGTCCACCCACCAATCGTCAAAGCCCATGCTACGCATCATATGGCAAACGAATTTTCTGTTAACCATATCATAAGCTTTACGTAAGTCGAGTTTAATACAGCCTCTCCTTCCGCCTCTCTTGTTGAAGTCGCGTACTAATTCATGTGCAAGCAAGCAATTTTCCGAGATGGACCTTCCTTTAATGAAAGCTGATTGGTTCTCCAAGATCAGACCCTGCAAAATCTCCTGCATCCTATTACACATGACCTGAGTAATGATTTTATAGAGGAAATTACAACAGGAAATAGGTCTGAAATCTGTAAGCTCCGTCGCGTCCTCCTTTTTTGGAATGAGAGTGAGAAAGGTGTGGTTTAATTCTCTCACTAATCTTCCATGCTCAAAGAAGTCTTGCACTACTTCTAACACTTGGAACTTCAATGTGTCCCAATGATGTTTGTAGAAGCTGGCATTAAAGCCATCCGGTCCAGGGATTTATTAGGATCTGCTTGTTTAATAATAGTCTCCACTTCCTCCATCGATACTACTCTCTTTAATAACCGGTTTCCTTCTTCCGAAACTAATCATTTACATATAACAGCAGGAAAATTTTCCAAGTAATCAGTTTGGTTATATAAGGAGGAATAGTACCTGACGGCTTCCTTTTCCATGTTTTTGTCATCTGTGGTCGAGGCTCCATGGTTGTTCAATATTGGACCCATAGTGTTTCTATGCTGGCGAGCCTTGATAGTAGAGTGAAAGAATTTGGAACACCGATCACCGTCTCTGAGCCAAGAGCACTTTGCCTGTTGTTGTAGTCCCAATTCTTCGTTGAACCTGCCTTGGCGAACCTCCTCTTGGAGCCTCAGACCTTTGTCGACGAGCTGGACATTCATCGGGTTGGCTTGGATGAGAACCTGGGTGTCATGAAGCTCCTTCTCTAGGGCCTCCAGGTTCAGTTGAGGGCGGTCACGATTCCAGGATTTGATCGCCTTCTTAATAAGCTTCAACCGTTGTATGAGGCAAAACTGAGGGTTCCCAAGGAGAGCTTTGCCCAAACCCGGAGCAGTGGCCTCCGTGTAACCGGGGAGAAGGGGCCAAGTGTTGTGGAAGCGGAACGGACGCCTGCTATATGGGATAGAAGCCTGGAGCCGAACAATTAGGGGCGAATGATCACTCGTCCCGTTCGGCAACCCCTCCACCTTAACATCGGGGAATAGTTCCAGCCATTTGTTGTTGCATAGTGCTCTATCAAGTTGGCACATCACCCGGTTAATGGTCGAGTTGTTACTCCATGTCCAAATGTGCCCCGTCCGAGACATGCAAGTTAGACCCGACGCAAGGAGACAGTCTTGGAAGTCCGCGAGGATGGCCGCCGGGACTTGACGACCCCCTAGTTTTTCCGCCTCCGTCATCATGGCGTTGAAGTCACCTCCAATTAGGAGCGGCGTATTATCAGGAGCATGACCAGCAATCATAATGAGATCCTTCCAGAGTTGGAATCGTCTTCGACGGTCGTTATGGCCATAAACCGCTCCCACCTGGATGCGAAGTCCTCCTTTATTAAGAAGATCCACCACCACTAACTGATCTGATAAGAAGATCACTGTCCCGTCCATACGCGGGTATCCCACAACATCCAAATCCGAGCCACCCCACTAATATTAGTGTTGTGAACCGCTTGCCATTGCGCCGGGGTTCGGCTATCCAGTCTATTGCTAGACTTAATTTTGCTCTCAAGAATGGATACAACAGAACTCCTTGTACTCTTTATAAGCTTAGTAATCTCCCTCCAGCGTCCTATCGAATTGCAGCCGCGGACGTTCCACGTAAGTATAGTCATGGGATTTGATGGTTTGGGCAGTCCGTTGTCCCCCTCCCGCTCTCCCTCGGACCATTGAGGGGAGTAGAGTTCTGAGATATCCTCGATATCCTCTCTCTCTCTTCTGCTAATGTGCCTGAGCTGCTATCTTCCTCCCCTAACCACCGGGGCCACTCCGGGTTTGGTAAGATCAGCTCCTTATTTATACTTCGATCTTCCTCCCTGTTGGTCGCCTCCGCATTGATATTTGAAGCTTCGGGAACTTCTATCCTGGCTGCTTTTCTATTTCCTCTCGGCGAGGATTCTTCTTCCGTTTCTGCCGCATCTTCCAACCCTGCCCGGTGTGCCGTGTTTGGAGGACCAACCAGAACCATAGCCAGGCAACCCGGTTGGGGGTGAGCATTGCTAACCTCTGGTACTGCTCTTTTCCCGAGAACTGATGATAATTCCATCGGGTCGGCACACTGTTGCACCGCCTCCTTTGGTTCTCTTGTTGTATTGTCCTGGGGTGTGTTTCGCATCCGGTCGTCTGACAGTTGTTCCTCTCCTACCACTCCTTGTTCAGTAGATGTGTCCCGTTCGCGTATATCTCCTTCTGTTGCTGCTTCCTCCTTGCATTGAACACGAGTATGCCCGAAGCAGTTATAATTCAGGCATGAAGGCGGGACCCATTCATAATCAATGTCTTGAACACTCCAGTCTCCGTTTGGTAGTTTGATGTCAATCGTCCTCGGCAGGATGTCGCCCGCGTTAATTTCCACGAAAACTCTGGCGTATGACAATCTCATTCTCCTGGCTGTCGGGATGTCTGTACGTAGTGGCTTCCCTACCATACTGGCCAGCTTCATTATTGAGGGGATACTCCATAGTTAAGGGGAGAGCCACGGCAGTCGAATCCAGATGGGAACTTTGGTCAGTCTATCCCTCTCAAAGTTCAACTCCGGGTGCCAGCGCTTGAGTACTACCAACCTACCATCGAACGTCCATGGTCCGCCCTCCAGTATGCGTTCCAAATCTTCCGCTAAATCAAACTTGACGAAATAGAATCCGTTCTCGCGCGAGAAAAAATCCATGTTTCCTTTGGGTCTCCAAACTCTATGTGCAAAAGCTCGAATCTGCCCATAGAACGGTCGATCCCCCATGACGTATAATATCAGGGTATTCTTCCAATACTCTTTAGTCTCCAGGATGTCATCCGTTGTGATTTCGACAACTTTTTTGCCGTTCACCACACTGGGTTCAATATATTGTAGTTCGACCTCTTCATGGATTGTTGCTGGTTTACATACATCTGCCCATGAGATCGGCTTTGAACGTGGTTCCTCCGTGTTGATACTGTTCGGACGGGTGATCCGGGTCAGGGTGGTATGTTTAACTTGGCTTCTCATCTCTTTCGCCTGTCCCGTGCTTGGTGGCTGCCGTCCTCGCTCCCTCCGTTTATCTTCCTGCTCTCGGTTCATGGCCGCTGATCTGTTCCCGTTGCGATTCCGAGGCACCTTATTCCTGCTATTTGCATCATCCATCCGAGTCCCGACTTCCCGCGTCATCGGGGGCTTAGGTCTGCGTCTGCGCTCCACCGTAGTCCAGCCTCCCGCCATCTCCTGGACCGCCTCTTCCGCCACCGCATCATCTCCTAGGCCTTCAGCGCTAGGATCCCCCGTCTGCGAGTCGTTGCCTGCGATCGCGATACTTTTGCCGCGAGCAAGCCCTAACCCTAGCGCCGCTTGCTGCATCTCTTAACCACTTATATATATATATATATATATATATATATATATATATATATATATATATATATATATATATATATATATATATAAGAGATGCATGCGACCCAAGTGGTCGGGAGTTCGAGCTCCGGTGGAGGCGAGTTCACCACAAGTACCCATTGCTTCAAAAAAATAAAAATAATATATATATATATATATATATATATATATATATATATATATAGAGAGAGAGAGAGAGAGAGAGAGAAAGAGAGCCTATCCAATGAGCACATAAACTAATTGAGCAAATAAGCACATTTATTTGTGTCCATAGGATTTTAATAAAGTTAAATCTCATGGTGGAAATTTATAATATCTGATTTAGGAAAGATTTGACCATAAAAAAGATACTACTTTAACATACTAATTTATGAAGTAGATTCACTACGCCAAAACAGACAATTTTCGACAGACCAAACCGTCGTAAATGACGATAAACGACAGTTTTGATCCGTTACAGCATCCGTCGTTAATAGCACGTCCCAAAATATAAACGACAGTTTTGGACTGTCGTTTTCTAGCTGAAAAAAATGACAGTTATTGTCTGTCAAATAAAAACAACAAACTAAAATTGTCAAATAATCTGTAAATTGGTCAGTCATTGTATTTTTTTTCAAGAGATAAGGTCTGTCGTTTTTCTGGAAACAAAATTCAAAAAAATCTCAATTCATCCATATCAAAGTTATATAAACATGTTCATCCTCTACATAACTGAAATACCTCTAAAAATAGAATTTCATATAAACATCAACAATCAAAGAAACTTAATCAAAATTGTATTAAGTAATAAATGTATAGACTTTACATATCAATATTCCATCAAAATCAAAATGAAACCCTAATGTTGCTACCTCACAATAACTTAATTCTCATGATGAACAAAAAAGAGAGAATGTTATCTTGCACTCCAACCATGTAAGTTGAGGCACTAGGTTTGCCACCAAAGATGCCCAAGCTCCGAGGAAATGTGAATGTTTCTTGTAGCAAGGGTATATACCTGACAAAGAACATGAAAAAATGCATACTTAAGATAATAGTGCATCAAAGAATAAGAAATCAATAAACTATCTTTTCATTTGTAAGACATCAACCATATCTATATTAAAAAAACTGTAGACATATAAATAATATTTATTTTAGGAGACAGAAGGAAGCAAACTATCCTCTGTTTGTAGCATATGGGAACACTTCATCCAAAACACAGCAATGACTTCCAAAGTTAACAAGATCAACATCAGGAATCACAGTTTATCTTTCTATTCTTTGATTCGATGTACAAGAACAAAAAACACAAAAGTATTTTCGAACATGACTTGAGCATGCACAAGCATGGTCATAGGGCATCGATAGTCTTTGCACATTAATCTATATGATGGATTTTCTGGCAATGTTTCCAACTTTGCTATTAACTAATAAAAGCAACCGTTTCCAGTTTCCAAACAATACTGGATAAGCTTCTTGTAAATTAGTTTATTGAATGGTATGAGCTGAACTAGTATTTAAAAAACAATGTCCTAGCACATTCCACAAAAAGGACAAAAACATTGTAAATGGTTTCATTTAAGAAGATAGATACTGCGTTGATTCTAATAACAAAAGTTATAGCATGATGAAATAATGGATGTAATAATGGTATATATTGTAACCAGTAATTTTTTGTGATACAAACCATCATATGAATAAATTGTGTCATAATTTAGTAATCATCCAAAAAGCAAAAGACTAAAAATTTCATCACTGCTACCAAATTTCATAAAGATATCTGAATCAATCATTATAACATAAATTTCATAGAGCTAGGCATCATGATTATTAAGAAACCATTGCATTATGAGGTTGGAGAAGAAGTAAAAATACCAATCTTTCATTTGAAATAATATGCTTGAGCAAAAGCTACATGGAAAAAGTTTAAGCAAAATAGTTTCCATACTAAACAATCACATGGATACTAAACAATATTCATATAGGTATGGTATGCAGTTGTCTATGTTGCTCAATATGAACATGGATACGGGAATAGACTCGAATAAAGAAACCATTTTTCCATGTATTTTCAACGTAAGAAAAGCAATATGTCTCATTATTTACCTTATTTTCCACACAAATTTCCTCAAGGGAGACACAATACATGTTGTTTGTTGAGCTGCCAACTAGCAAAATTGAATGTTTATACAGGGCCACTAAATCAAGCAGGGAAAATAGCCTACCAGGTTGGATGATTGCTAGAGCCGAGGCGTTACTTTGCTCAATTTCAGTAGCTACAGGATTAATTGCTTTATCCAGACCCTAGAATATGAAGCAAAAGATGAATATAATGGAAAATTTTAAAATTAGTCAAAAAGAAAGGATGTAAAAAGAAAGAAGAAATACCAATAGGTCGCAATAGTAGTAGGTGCAGGTTCAGCCTCACTGATAAGTTTTAGTGGTTCTTCAGCTTTGGAGAAGGTTGTCTCTCCTCTTCTGCAGCAGGTTCTTTGCTCTCTGGAGGAGCTTCTTCTTTTTCCTCTTTGTCCATCAACAAGTTCTTCTCTTCATATTCCTGATTTAAAAATCATTTTTCTATTTAAATTTACTGATAGAAGTCATTACTCCCAGAAGTCATTCCGAAAGACATACATCCATCCATGTCCGTGTATTGCATTGGTGGGTCTTATTGGGTTTATGTGCTTTTGGGAAATGATCCTGATTGTAATTATCATCAAATGGACTATCCATATTTACATTCACAAAACATGGCATAAATGACATCAAACTGCCTTATTCCTTATCCAGTAAACCCTATCAGGAAAAAAAAAGTGTTTATGAGATACAAAAATAAAATTAAATAACATAAGACATTTAATATCTATACCATAATCTGCAAGGGTAATGCACATGAGGATTGTTTTCAAAAGTAATGAAGAGGATCTGGTGGTTAATATAACAGGTCACGTGAGCAACCTAAAAGTTTTTAACATAGAGTTACTTAATACCGAAGTTTATTCCTCACTTAGCATGGCAAAAAACAAAAAGCAGACAACCCATCCACTTGTATGATGTTATTTAATTATGATGGGTGTGAGATTAGCATGTATTCCTAAAGAGTGGCTTTTGGAGATGCTGGCTTACAAGATCATTCTCATAATAGTAAAATGTTAATCACCAAAATATTTAGCCATAAGAGGATTCAAGTTCTACAAATTACGACAATAAGATTTGGAGAAAATCAACTCAAATCAACCTCAAATATCAACTGCAAGTTCTCAATGCTATAAAGAAAATGCTCACCAGTGCTTTACTTGACAAAGAACCAGGTTTAGGTGCCTCTCTGATATACTCTTCCACAGTTGCTAGGAAGGATGGTGGTGGCTGTAAAATAGAACAATAAATAACTAGAAGCCAAAGGGACATGATATGCAAAAAGAACAAAGCAATAAACATTAGTCAAAGTTTAAATCACCACAGAAGTAAACCTGTCTGAGAGTTGGAAACTGAAAATTCCTGGCAAGTTCCAAAGCCTTACAGAACCCATAAAATTCAGCAAGACTTTTAGCCTGTTACCGAACAACCAAGAAATATATTATTATAATTATGTTGAATAAAGTAATTTGACCTAAAACTCCAAAAAACAATATTTACGAAAGAAGAATAAGATCTAAAGATCAACTTAATACCTGCTGGTCGGCTCTTTTATAAATCTTGAATGCTTGATGGCATCAAATTTTGACATCTCAAAAAACTGTAGTATGTAACAGAATTAGGTGGAGAAACAACGCTAGAGTGTCCGACTATCGAAGGGAAAAGCAAAAAGATAAATGTTTGTGTTACAAAGCAAAGAGTTGATATCTTTAAATTTATGCTCTATTTAAGACCCCACATCATATAGGAAAATATTATTAAGACCCCACATCATGTCTTTAAATTTATCTTAGCAAAAAGATAAATGTGCAAAGATAAATGTTTGTGTTTCGAAGCAAAGAGTTGATATCTTTAGGTGGAGAAACAAAGCTAGAGTCAATTCTTCATATAAGAAAATATTATTAAGACCCCACATCATGTCTTTAAATTTATGCTCTATTTAACTGAAAAATCAAAGAATATGCCTGAAGTTTAGTAGGAAAGAAGGCAAATAAATCTTACAAGATTTGAGGTACATCATCATATTTGTTTCAAAGCAAAGAGTTAATATCTTAAGAAGCCACCATACAGATATAAACGATTCTTTTGAATAAGGAAATCTGGAGCCCTTTATTCTCATATAATTAAAGTCATTTGTTCTATATAGTGGTAGACTGACCTTGCTAAAGCAGCAGGATCCCATGATGATGGAACAACTTGTTTAACACGATCCCGAAGAACAATTTAGGATTTTGCTAGAGCCACGATGTATAGTGTAATAAACCACACATCAAATGCAAGAGATTTGGTGTGTGCTGCATGTTTCTTCCAGCAATTTGAAAACTCAAAACATATTATTGAACATGCCTGACGGGATTTTACCAGACAGAAAGCTCTTAATTGAATTGCTCTGACATTTGCACAAATGTCCATAAAGAAGTTTCAGGATTTGTTTGGTGTAAAATCATTTAATCATAGAGGCCATAGATTATTTGTTAAGTTAATATGTCTAATCACAAATGTTAAACATATCATTTAATCAGGGATTATTTATTCAGGAATTGTCTGGTGTAACATATCATTTAATCCTTTAATAACAAATGTCCATAAGATTCTTAAGTGCCTAATCTATGAAAAAAGCAAATACAACATTTGCTGAAGAGTCACCTGAAGATAAATACTTGTATCAAATTGACTTTTAAATGTGTACTCGTTGAAAACAGAGGCCATAGATGGGACCCACAATCATAGTTTACAGTATCGACCGATACCGATCCGATCCGGCCAATATCGATATGGCTTAGCATGTCTCGATCCAATACCTACCGCTATCAATAAAGTAGGGAACTAAGAATAGTGATAACATCAAATGATGGAGAGCTTACAATGATACAAATTCATAAGTCTCTATTACTTCTGATGTAAAGTTATAACTTTGACATTGATCGAATATGACTAGTTGATAGTTAGAAACTGACTAGTCATTTAGGCTACAACCTATACGCCATAAAAACTTTTCAAGGATGTTGAAAGTTTGATCGACTATTCTATTGTAGCTGATATTTGTTATTCTATTTTGTATTCTTTTTTCTAACTTCTATTATAATTCGAAAGGCAAAGTATAACTATTGTGCATGCATTTTGATAAGGCAACATGGCGTATCACATAAATTGGTTGTCAATAGATTTAGTGGAACATTTATCCACCATACTTCTACCCATGCATATTTATGATAAATCTCCATATACCAGGTTCCAGAGTTCAAAGTACCATGTCTACCATTTTGAAAAGTAAAAACTAGTAAAGGAAAATAAAACACCCATATTGATATTTTATTGCTAGAGAAAACCATTACCAGGTTACATATATAGCTTAAGCACATGATAGACATGCAATTGATAGATAATCTTTTTATCAGATAATGCATCCTACTCTACAAATCTGGCATGTAAGATTAGAAGACCAATCAAAAGAAAACAAATATGCTAAATCAAATAATGTCATTGACCAATTATCTTGGTGTGAACTTTCTTAATCCCTATATGCCAATATAAGTTCCTAGGCCATAACAATGTTCATGAATTATACATGTGGTCAAGATGTCATACCTTTAAATATTACAATTCCATGGATGGCCAGTAAGTTAAATATCGCCCCATACCATATAAAAATATGTTCTGCAAATTGCATTGTATAATAAACATCAGATGGAATGGTGGCCAAAATAAGGGGCAAAAGACATTCGAATATCTGACACCAATCAAACCTTAAAGAGGAACAAATAGTATAACAAGGGATTATTGGTTGTGAAGTTTTATTCGTAAATTATAAATATCACTCTGACTAGGCGAAAGCTAGCACAATTGGATTTTATCGGGATAGCTTGATGATGCTTCATAAATAAGATTCTTAAGTGCCAAACCTACGGAAAAAGCAAATACTGCATTTGCTGAAGAGTTAACCTTAAGATAAATACTTGTATCAAATTGACTTTTCAATGCGTACTCGTTGAAAACACAGGCCATAGATGGAACAGTTACGTGAAAAGTATATCAAGAAGCAAATAATAAATGCCCCATGTGACCAAGATTATAGAGAAAGCCAATGAGTATTTACTTCTCCTCGGCTAGATGAAAAAAATTACTAGAGCATTTACCTTCTTCCATATAATTTTATAACTAAATATGCATCATTGAAACTATCTGAACAACAATCTAAAACATGGGTTACTTACACTCCAATATCATTAGTGCAAACAGCTAGAACCTTCCCTGGCATATGATTGTTAGGGTGAAGAATATTTTGAATGGGCACATTCATATGTGTACATCTGAATAATAGAGAGTAAAAGACAACAGCCATATGTGTACAAATTTAAGAATATTTTGAATGGGCATATTCATATGTGCACTACTGTATGATTATGAAATTAAATCAATTAACAAATTAGAAGATAAAGCTAACATAACTTACATAAATCAATGTACATATGTAAGAACACGTTGCAACTGGAAAACCAAGGGCTGTAGTACCCTCGGGAGTGATCGAATTTGATTTACATTGGTTACAATAAGCAAGAGTGTAAGAGCCTCCTACTGCTCATCACTAAACATCAAAACACTTAATTCAAGAAAAAGGCTCTAACCCTGTATGTATAGTAACTCTGCATTGCTAACTACAAAACATATCTCCTAGTTACGTAACTCATAATTACAGGTCCATAAAAGTAAATTAGAATGAATACATCTGACACTAAATGTCTTTCATAAATCTTGTTATCAAATAGCTTTGTATATAAAAAATATTGTGCTGTCTGTAACCAAACCCACCTAAATAATGCATATTTCTTGTTCTATGGCGACAACGATGTCTAATAAACTATAATACCAATCAGCAAGAGCCAAGAAGGATAACAACACAATAATAAGTGTAATAAGTTAGTAGTACCTTTCTAAACCTAGAAACCAACATTAACAACCCTGGCTTTAGAAGTCAAAAACCCCCTAGCTTTAGAAAAAAAGAAGTGATTATAATATGACCCGAGGATCAAAAAACAAATATAGAGAAATAAAAAAAAGGTGATTATAATATGACCTGAGGATCAAAAAATCCTAGCTTTAATTTAGAAGTCCCTTCTTCCACTGTTGACCTAGGGAGAAAGAGAGAACCAAAAAAATGGTGAACAAATTCAGAGAAATATTGAGAAAATTAAACCTAATTTCACCCGACACCAACTCTTCTCAGCACAGCCGACCACTACCCTCCTCTATCTCTCTCTTTTCCTTTCTCAACCCACCACCGGCAACACAGATACTGCTTGACACAACAGACAGTAAAAATAAAAATAAAAATAAAAATGTGCAGCATTTTGTCTAAAAGAAAGAAAACATCCATAACCAAAACAAAAAATACTTTGACGATCGTTTGTCATCGCTTCTCCGATCTCACCATCCATCCCTACACAAATAACATATCTCATCCTTCATTTTCTTCAGTAATAAAAAAGGGGGGGAAAATCCAATTTTTAGTGATGATGATGGCACGCAGAGGAAGCGAAGCACTAATTGAGAAGATCGTATACATCACCCTCATCCCCAATCCCCACCAACAGCTACCATCACCATCACCACTACCGCTCCTCTCCTCTCCTCTCCTCTCATTTATGACCAAACCCACGTATATATCAAGAATCGTTAGTGTTACCTGTTGTAAGAGAATGGAGGATTGAGAAGGGGGATTCTTTTTAGAGGAAGAAAAGTTGGGAAGAAAAGAGGGAAGGAAAGAGAGGAGGAGTTTTGAGCGGAGGGTTCCAGCAGCTCGGGTTTTGGCAAAAGTTTGGGAGCCAAAATTTTGGGGGCTAAAATTTTGGACGAAAATGTGATGCTAAACAACTGTTTTAATACGTAGAATTCAAATTTACTTTTTTGGGAAAAGAATTTTAATATTAAACTACGATTTTAATCCGTCGAAAATCGAACAACAATTTTAATATGTCATTGTTGGATAACTATAAGTGTCACAAATCATCTATTTTGATGTAGTGATTATGACAAATCAAATATCATCTTCCGGACCCTCTCTGGTTGTTCCCTCTATCGACATTCCTTGTATCTCGTTATTCCCTCTCTCAGCACTCCTGTTATCTTGTGCACTCATGGTATCTTGTGAAGAACGCCTCTTTCAAGTAGGTAAATTTTTTAGATGTTGAAACATCTTGCTGGGTTTTTTATTCAGCACTCCTGGTATCTTGTTGAAGAGCGCCTCTCTCAGCAGTTACATTGTGGAGTTCATCCTCATGTGGAGGTTGGCCCTTGTGGCTTTGCCGACAGTGGTTCTCCTCATCATATCTGGACTAATGTATGGTAGGAAATTAATGAGCCTGGCATGAACAATCAGGGAGGAGTACAACATTGCAAGCTCAATAGTCGAGCATGCAGTCTCCTCTGTACGCGTCTACTCCTATGTTGGGGAGAGATGTGTTAATGCCGGGGCACAATTTTTCGATGAAAAATTGAGAAGATGAAACAATTGTAAGAATAATGTTCCAACGCAACACTTCTAGGAAGATTACGCAAGTATAACTAAGTTCTAAGAAGATCTCGTTATAATATTACGAGAATCTAAAAAGATTTCATAATCCACAGCAGCGAAGAAGATTACAGGCAAAAGATGGAAGATAGCCTGCTGGGGTGAATGATCACCGTTGCTCACAGCTATATTCGTCCCACACAAATAACTTCCAGGAACCAGCAAGTTCGTCGGAGAACTTTGGAACACTTCTTCTCTTCTGACTCCTCGGATCGTACATGGACTCCCGTGCAAAAGCAACGCTGGTGCAAATCTTCTCTTCTCTCTCACAGCCTCTGTTTACTTGTGTTAAGAAACACTTGTAAACTTTCGTAACTCTCTGAACATGTTCGGTATTACTTGCCTGTGAGGGACATGAGACCTTTTATAGGTCCGGGTAGCAACTGTCCGGCACGCAACCGACGCGCACCTGGGCACGCGCGCAACCTGGCAGCGCAACGACCGCAACTTAAGCGCACTATGCGCTTAGCGACGATACTGATAGTGCAAAGTGCACCAACAAAACGCCTCATCACGTCTCATGAGCCCGAGTCGCTAGGCTTAGCTCCCATAGAAATAAATTTTCCAAGAGCAAAAAACATAAATATTTTCAATTGTTTATTTAGCCTTATTTCCATTAGAAAAATAATCCCACATGGCATACCCATGTGCACCTCCACACCACATGTGCATCTCGCAACTAGCATAACTAATATATAGAGATACAACTCCTTTGGCCTAGCCGATGTGGGACTAAAGTTTCTAATACAAAGGCCAAAACCCAACAAGGAGGACCGTATCCAAATTATCGGCCTCGCTTGAATGCTCTCTTAAGACAGGTCTTCGCCAAGGCCTAAAGGGGATCGCCGTCGGTAGCTTCCATCTGGGCTTTTATGGTGTGGTACAACAGCCGTCTCAATATGTACCATGGGGGGAAGGGTGGTGAAGTATTTGTTGTCGGAGCTGCCAGCATCATAGGAGGCCTGTATGTAGTACTTTCATTTATACTATACCAACATTTTGTGCTAAATTTGCTTGTTATTGATTCATTTTCTTGTGGAACAGACCACTAGGGTCAGATCTTTCCAATGTGATATCTCTCCGAGGTGGCAGCAGCTGGTGAACGGATCCTCGAGGTGATAAATATGACACCGGAATCGACTTGGAGAGCGCAGAGGGGAATGTGCAAGAGACAGTATCAGGGGACGTGGAGTTCAAAAGTGTCGCATTCACTCTTCTCGACTAGACAACCAAATACTAAGATCATTTTCGTCTGAACTGGAGGACCCTTTGTTGGGAACAGGGCCGGCCCTAGGGCAAGTCCAACAAGCCAGTGGGCTTGGACAACCCCCCAGTCTTAGGGCAACCAATCGGTCCATAAATTAAACAAAAAAAAATTATCCAGCAAAAGAAAATGAAAGGAAATGAAAGGAAAGAAAAAGAAAAGTAGCTTGAAAGGAAAGGAAATTAAAGGAAAGGAAAGGTGCTGGAGCTCTGAAGGATGATTTTCTTTATCTTCGAATTATTTGAGGGAGAATACAAGATTGTTGGTCTTTACTTGTGGAAAAATATGGTATTTGATGCAGCAGTGTAGTATTGTTTTATTTGAAACATGGTTAACTTTTCTTTGGATGGTGGCTTCAGTGCCGGTCTATCGGCCTATCTGATCATCTGTCTAATTAGGTTTTTAAGATACCTCCTGCTTAAGTATAGTTCAGTTGTTGTGCAAACATGTGGTTTGCTTCATATAAATATGAGCTTTGTCTTTTTAGTGTATTCCTTCTTTTCGGCCTAAAAGGGATTGGCATGACAATTTTATGAGATTGTTAGGCTGCTGCTGCATGTAGCATTCTAGAAACAATGGTTTGTCCACTAAATGTTTAAAGCATTCATTGATACTTTACAGACTTGAAAGTTATTATGGAAAATTGAGATGTAAAAAGTCTCAGTTCTATGTGGATCTATATAGTACATACTCGATTCCTTCCCAGCCAAATCAACATATAAAACCTTGAGAATATTTGTGTTCTTATGTTATTTGTTACTACTGAACTAAACAGTCTTAGTTCAAGATCTAGTGAGTCCAACAATTAGGTTATCTACCATCTTAATAAAATAATAACCATATTTTTTATGTAGTATCACTCCTTGCAATAAGGGACAACCAAAATTTGTTTTGGCTGGGGCAACCCATCATCGTGGGCCGGCCCTGGATGGGAACTCAAAAATTTTCATCAACTAGACTAGCGAACCAGTCAATTTTGAAAGTGTACTCTTGTCCCAGCTGAAAAGAATGATTCTTGCATACCAACCTATTACAATAGTACTAGGCATTCAAAATTAATTATGAACAATTTAATATATAAAAGAAACTTAAAATTTTGAGTTCATATGAACCATGTACTGACCTTTGCGGTCGTCGGACACGTTGTGCTAGTAGACTTGAAACTAGTGACAGAACAGTATTGGAGCATCTGATCCTTGGAAACTTAAATTTTTGAGGGTTGGAATTCTTCGGACACCATTTAGGGTCTGTCTGATTAGACCATCTCCAATGGGGGTTTCTATCTTCCCTATTTCTATGAAAGAAATCCATTTTAGAAAAAACTTCTCCTAATGGTAGTTTCTATCACCATTTCTATCCTAGGTGGCAATGATGTAGGATAGAAACTTTCTAGGAGGGTTTCTACATCTAGAAACTCTCATAGAAATTCTCCTATCTCTCATGATAATTATTATTGGGCCCCACACCATTAAATTAGTCCTTTTACTATGTGACACATAGGATAGAAATGGAGAACCATTGGAGAGCATTTTTGTATGTGTATAATTTCTATGTAGAAACTCTTCCAACTAGGATAGAAATCTCCTTAAAGTACAATGCCAAGTAGGATAAGAACTCAATTTTAGAAATCACCATTGGAGATGGTCTTAGACCATCTCCAATGGGGGTTTCTAACTTCCCTATTTTTATGGAAGGAATCCATTTTAGAAAAAACTTCTCCCAATGGTGATTTCTATCACCATTTCTATCCTAGGTGGCAATGATGTAGGATGGAAACTTTCTAGGAGGGTTTCTACATGTAAAAACTCTCATAGAAATTCTCATATCTCTCATGACAATTATTATTGGGCCCCACACCATTAAATTGGTCTTTTTACTATGTGACACATAGGATAAAAATGGAGAACCATTGGAGAGTATTTTTGTATGTCTACAATTTCTATGTAGAAACTCTTCCAACTAGGATAGAAATCTCCTTAAAGTACAATGCCAAGTAGGATAAGACCTCAATTTTAGAAATCACCATTGGAGATGGTCTTATAAGATAGAAAATAAATTAATACTACGGAATCATTTTACTAGTTTGATTGTCGTTATTTTTTTATGGAAAATAGTTATTTCTAGGCTTAATTGCACTTTGCTACCCTCAACTATTACCATTTTTCAACTTTGTACCCTAAACTATTTTTTGTAACAATTTGGTACCCAGATGTTATTTTGGACTAAAATGCCTCTACCCCTACCCCTAACCCTCCCCCCCTGCACGCTCCGGCCGACCCCCTGCTCACTCCGGCCGCCTCCCCCCCCCTGCTAGCTCCGCCCCCCCCCCCCCCCCCCCCCCCCCCCCCGCCCCCCACCCCCCCCCCCCTCTGCTCACTCCGGCCGCCCGCCCGCCCCCGCCTCTCCCCTAGGCCGCGGCAGCCGGGAGGAGGGGGGCTGGGGAGGGAGGGCGGGGCAGGGGGTGGCCGAAGGTAGCAGGGGAGGGGGTGGGGGGCGGAGCTAGCAGGGGGGGGGTGGGGCGGCCAGAGCTAGCAGGGGGGGGCGGAGTGGGGAAGGGGGTGGAGGGAAGGAAGAGGGAAGGGCATTTTCGGAATTTTTGAAAAATTAGGTATCAAGTTGAAAAAAAATAATAGTTGAGGTACCAATTTGTTACGAAAAAAAGTTTATGGTATCAAGTTGAAAAGGCGGAATAGTTGAGGGTAGCAAAGTGCAATTAAGCCTATTTTCTATAAAAGTTGATATTTTCCTGTGTTTGGCAAATTTTATTTTCCACTATTTTGGAGAAAAATATGAAAAATGATGGATTTTTGGAAAATAATTCCAAGAAAAATATATGTTATCAAAACACTACAATTGGTGGAAAATTTGTGGTGAAGATATTTTCTATGGAAAAAAATGCTCAATTAAACACAGCCTTAGATAATTAACTAATACGTCAAATGTATACTTGTATATTTGAATGGCATTAACACTGTGTTTGGGAATATTTTTGATGAGGGAAAGAAAAATTTGAGGGGAAAGAAAATGAAGGAGAGCAAAATGAAGGTAAGATTAATTTTTCCTTCACTTGTTTGGATGACCAAAAAGTAGAGTAAGGAAAATTTTAAAAATAATATTTTATTTGTTTGTGAAGATAGATATAGTTACCATTAAATCCTTGATTTTTTCAAATCATAAATGAAACTAACTTTTTTGAAGGGTAGATGGACAATTTCTTCCACAATTCTCTCAACTCTCTCAATTTTCTCTCACTTTTGGGAGAGATTTTTTTGAGCGGGGTCCACATAAATTTTCCTCCCAAATCCTCTCGCTCTTCTTTCCTCCTCATTCCCAAACACCGATACTTTTAATTTTTAACTCATTTTTTTCTCATTATTTTTCTTAGATTCCGTATCCGTACGGGTTCTTCGTAGTTTTGTAATCTGTGCCAAATTCAAGGCCTATTAGCAAGATGTGAACACATCCAACAATGTAATTATTGTCAGCAAGTTGACCAAAAGAGAAGGGGGGCCAGTTAGAAGTAGCTAGATGATGTGCCTTACCTTCATCATCTAAGCGAGCTAATTAGCTAGATTCATGCATGATGGCGACGCGAGGAATAAATTGTTGTGTTTCTTCGTCACGTCATAGCTTGATTCTACTCCCATGCTTCATTAACATCTAACTGATGGAGCAAAGTGTAGCTATAGATATTTCCACTTGAATCTTTATTCAATTGTATCATAGTCATACTTGCTGTTTGATGTGCGAGAAAGTAAGTCTCCATATCCGTGTAAAATATCCCAGAAAATGTCACTAGCTAAGTGATAGTACGGGGCCGACAAAGCAGAGGTCTTAAGTTCGAATCCTTCCTCGGACGGCTGGGTGTCTTATATAACTACGATCCGACTTGAAAAAAGAACACCTAAAAAAATAAAAATAAAAATAAAACAATATTAAAAATAAAACAATATAATTTTTTTTTTCCGAAGAAAGGGTACTTCAATTGATAAAACTAAAGACTATTACAAGTATCATAATACAATGCATCATCAATATTGTATGGGCTTCTACTCTCCCATGACATCTATATCTGCTGCAATATTGTTAAGGATTCCTTTGATAGACATTATATGGCCTTCAAAGATCCTTCTATTCCTCTCTTTCCAAGTGTGCCATACTGCTGCGAGAAGCCATTTTCTAGCACTGTCAAATGCTCTTTTCCCGTGGATCTTCAAGTTCTTAATGTCTTCGACGATACCCGTTAAATATTCTGCGTTTATACCCTGAGCTCCAGCTCGCTGCAGACATTGCCTCCATATCCCACCAGAGACAGAGCATTCGAAAAATAAGTGATTCCTCGTCTCGCTCCCGCTGCCACATAGCGCACATAGTTGATTCTGGACTGAAATCCCAATGCGATCCATTCTCGTTTTCGTGAGAAGTCGGTCCCGCATTGCTTTTATATAGACATAGTTTCATTTTCATGGCCACTTTCTTAACCCATACTACCTCAGTCCATGCGACTATAGGATGCCGAGTTCTCAGCAACTCATAAACCTCCTTGGTGACAAACCCGCCCTCATTATCTATCCCAGTAGTCAAAATTTTTGAAGCAAGGCCGTGAAAGATTGCTCTATTACTTATATTCCAGTTTCCTCCATGTATCAATGCTGAAAGTTGCTCGTCCACTCCGCAAAGTTCGTACACCGGCCAACCCAAATGATCAATCAGATTTTGATGGTTTAACCATGGGTCAAACCATAGATTGGTCGATCGACCATCATGAATAATTCGTCGTATCTTATTCTTCAATGAGGTACGGAGTCGAAGAATGTTTTTGAATGTAACTGAATAATTATTATCAATGGCGTGTACCCAAAAGTTACTGTCTTTTAAGTACCTGCTTCTAGTCCATCACGCCCATAATGATTTTCCTTCAAGGAACCTCCATGCCATCTTATGAAAAGCAACTTCCCGAAGAGTTCGCAGATATCGCAGACCTATTCCTCCTTCCTCTCTCGGTCGTGCCAATTCTCACTACTACAAAAATGGTTAACAATGACACTATATATATGACACTTGTCTCAAAATGTCATTAATAATACTTTTAGTGTCATCTCATTAGATGATCGTCATTAATAACTTTATCAATGACATTAAAAAATAACAATGTCATGGTAAGTAATCTAAGACGACAATTAAAAAATAATGGTCATGAAAAACTTTATGGATGTCATCTTTTGTGTATAAAAAAAGATGTGGAACTAACAATTACACGCACAATGATATTAAGAGTCATATTTAGTTTAAATAATAACAGAGACATATTGTGTGTCATAAAATATTAATTTAAAAATTTACATACTATCGGATTGAATTTTATGCCGATTGGACGAAGGAAATATATTATAGCGTTGATTGATTATTTTACAAAATAATTTGTGGCAAAGAAGTACATCAATATTTTTGCTTATTATCTTAATAAAAAGTAAGACTAACAATAATTCAATGATATTAAGGACAATATCTAGTTTAAACAATGGCAATGACGGAGACTAAGGGGAATAAACTTCATACTTGTTAATCCTACTACATCCATCCTTGACCCTTGAATCGAGGTCCAAAGGGACATATTAATATCCTAACCTTAGATTCAATCACTACAAGAAATTACATTTTTAGTAACATATTTTAGCGACATAGTGTCTTTTATGTCTCCAAGAGATTATTTTTTTTTTTGGCGACATGAGTTTTTGTATGTCGTAGAATTAACCCAAATTTTACTAGAGGAAAACCAAATATCAATCCAGTCTACCAATTATTTAGGTTTCTCTTCTCTCACTCTCGTGTTCCAATATTTAGTCTCCCGTCTACCAATTCATCCTTTTGTTATTCCTTCCTGCGTTGAAAAATATATTTCTAAATTTTTAATCTAAATAATAATATAAATAAATTTCAATACAAAACACACAAAACCCTAATTTTGGTAGGTGAACAAAAAATGGACTTATATATTGATTGGTAGTTGCAGTCTTGCAGATTTTGTGGATACTAACGATATATATTGATTGCTCTCTTATTTTCGCTTCCCTTTGTTGCTCCTATGAAAAGCTCTTAATTAGGAATGTGCATGCATTAGGACATCAGTTGTCATATGTTTGGTGATAGATTTAACCAAGCACTTGACAGATATGACTCAACCTCGTTTGGTTCGCGGAATGGAAGGGAAAGGAAATCAATTCCTTGTCATTTTCTTTTCTTTGGGAAACTTTAATTCCTATTGATTTTCCTTTCCGATGTTTGGCAATGCCAAGGAATTTGGAAAGGAAAGCGAATACTTCAATGTGGAAAAGTGATTCCTTCCTTGGATGGATGGAATCACTTTCCCCCCTAATTTTCCTTCCATTGGGAATCACTTTCCTTTCCTCCTCAATTCCTTGGGCACCCAAACATAGGAAAGTAATTACTTTACTTTCCCAACCGGGAGATTCCGCGAACCAAACGAGGCCTAACTTTTGGGGTTCTCTCTCTTTCTTAATCCTCGTCGGCCAGGAAATTAAAGCCTGATGCCGGTGCCGCCCAATTTTTTCTATTTTACTCCATTTTCTTTCAAGAGCCACCAAAAAAATTTCCTCTACAGATCCCCTCCTTCTTCTCGACCCACCAACCCCTTCACCTCCAGCCACCTCGTACACTCCATGGCGGAGCTCCTTCTTTACCCCGAACCCGAGACCACCATTGATGGCGTCGCCGAGGAGAGAGGGTTTCAAGGATGATGATCATCAAGCTCCGCTATTCGGAGTCGATACATCCGAGGCGTCGACATCTCGAGTGGCATCGGTCTCTGCTGGTTGAAGTCGATACATTCGAGGCGTCGGCATCTCGAGTGGCGTCAGCATCCGAGGCGTCGGGCTCCGCTGGTTTTACGGATGATGACGAGTAGATGAATCCGCTCCTGAAGCTCGACATCTCAACTGCATGTGGTTCTGGCACATTTTAACCAGGTCTCCTCTATTTTCCTATTGTTTATTGATTATACTTGTTACTATTTGTTTATTTTTGTGTAATTTAGAAGATACTTAGGCATTTAAAATCAATAAGAGTTCTAGAAAACCTGACAAAGAGCAGTGTCATATAAATTTTAATGCAAGCTATACTTTTATGCTTGTAATGATTTATCTGTTAACTAATTACTTCATAGGATGCTATATTTCTGTAGAACTTTACCTGTAATGAATTAGATTCTTCTTGATGGAGCTCCAACATTAGGAGAAAATAGTGGTAATAATTTGTTGATTTGAAGTAGTACTACGCAAGTTATCGAGAGTTCAATATTTCTGAAAGTGTGATGTCAGTGGTCTGGGTGACACTTAGACAACAAAATAACGGATCTAACACCTGCTTCACTAGATAGTGTGATGTTAGTGATCCTCGCAAACAACGGCGCTTGCTACAGTTTTTTTTTTCTTGATCTGTTTTAAGCAGAGTGGGTTGGAAGTGATAAAGGTATATTGTAGATGCCAGTCAGCTAATACATTTTTTTTCCTTGTAAAAAATTTCATAAGCAGATATATTCTTGTGGATGGATAAAGAAATGTTACAGGATCAGCTAGCACTTATGAAAGCAAGGTTGCATAGACCAACAAACAGGTGGAAGCAATGTGCAGGTAACTAACTGGTACATGAGAGCTTAAGCTGCTTAAGGATTCAGACTGTACTTTTGTGTCTAATCTTTGCTAATTAGCTATCTTGATCCAGATGAATAAATTTTAGGGCATCTTGCTTGATCATTTTTTCCCCTATAAAACTTATTTAGTACTTTGAACTTTTCCAAAAGGTTTGAGCCTTTTTAAAGAGCAATGCTTTTCACACATGGCAAGGAAACAACTCTGTTGGCACAATGCCTGCTTTTCACACATGGCAAGGAAACTACTCTGTTGTTGGGCCTAGATGTTTTGTAAGATATACATTCTGATTCTAATACAGAATAGAGAAGAAAGCAGCATTACAATTGTTCGAGTTGGAGAGGGTCAAGCTGCATTACAATTTTATACCATCATCTTTACAGCCTCAAACTACTACATTTCTACGCCTGGTGTTATGCGAGACTTTATACACACTGCATTGCATGCCTTTTGGGCTCCCACTGTCTGCCTTCAACTTTTACCATTTTTTTTATAAATGAACTAAATAATACTCCTGCTGGCTCAATCCAATGATATTCCGTCATCCAGCCAGGGTCTTATGCCTCTCTCCGGTAACCACAAGGATTACTCAAGTTCGGCACCGGACACAACTTGATATCTACATTTTGACCAAAAATTCTTGTGGCACGCTTTTCTTTGCAAAATGTTGCTTTTTTCGCTCCCTACATTGCTCACCTTAGTAATTCAGGACTACTTTAAATATTTACTTAAAAGATTGCAGCAAGTAATCTATCTATTTTTCCCCCTTCAGAAGCATCAATATTTTACTACCAAGTCTCACTGTCAACCTACCTGTTCTTCATACCATAAACCACCAAATTTCTAGTTCAGACATCACCACCATGAAACCTGCTATTTCTGCGTATAGTTGCCTTTGAGCTCTTTTCAATGCTTTGGCTATAAATAGCCTTGAACCCCTTCATTCAAGATTGATGCTTTTGAGCCTAAAAATTTCTAAACCACCAAAGCTTATCCACAAACAACTCTACAAAGTTTTTATTTTCCATCCACAAATTGTGTTAGAGTTATTGAGTTGAAAAGTGTGATCTTCATCTTGTTGTATAAGGAGATCAAAACCTATTGTGAAAGGTTAAAGTCGGAGAGTCTTCGGATCCAAACTCTCGGTTGAAGTTGAAGAGTCTTCGTATCCAAACTCTCGGTTGAAGTTGGAGAGTCTTCGTATCCAAACTCTCGGTTGAAGTCGGAGAGGCCTTCGGACTAAAGCTCTCGTGTAAGAAGTTGGCGAGTTCTTCGGATCCAAACTCGTGTGTAACTATTTACTCAAATAGTGGATTAAAGCCGGAGAGAGTTCCGGGACTGGAGTGCCCCTTGGGAGGATACCAGGATATATCTTGTGTCGGTATTGTTATTGCTTCTTCACTTTCACTTATATTTTTAAATTGCCCATTAGCTTGTGCTAAGTGCTTGATTAGTTAGCTTGACCCTATTCACCCCCCTCTCCAGGGTTCCTTCATATGCTTGTAGCAAAGTACATATGCAATTCTTGAAGTTTGATTTTCATATGAAAAGATTGTCTTGATCATGATAAAATGATCATACAATCTAGAAAATAGCAGGAAATTGAACCCTAAATAGACCTTTCCTTTCCTTCACATACTTTTTAAAAAGGAAAAGAAAATATTTATATGATTTTTCCATTAAATTTGTAAGAAATTTCATTTTATAATTAGAACAAATGAAATGTGGTTTCTAATGATGTTTTCACTAATTTCTTGTATAACTGAATTAAGATGCTTTTTAAAGTTGTATGTATATACTTTCTTTTACTTAAATCGAAACATTTTAAGTTGTCAGATTTTTTTGACTGTTCCAATTGATTGCATAGAATGTATGGTTCACAAAAAGACATGTTGTTTCCATTTGAAGGTTATGAAACTTCATAATTATTTGCCAATAGAAGTTCCTATTATGAATTAAGGACTTGGGGACTATTTCAATCCATTTAAATAATTAGCTTGTATATACATCTCATTTGATTTTCCATGTCACATCACAAAATGTTTGGATGTTCATGTTGTATACATTTTCTATCTGGGTTGCACATCACTAATATGCCTATTACTTTTTAAAGATTTTTACATTTTTACATGATGAGATATTCTCTTTTTTGTTTTCTTTTCTGAAATCTAGAGAGAATAGAAGTCACAAATAGGTGCAACCTAGAAGAAAGAAACACTAGCAACTTTGAGATCTAGAGGTTTTTGTTTTTTTATTCTTGTCGAATGTACCTTGCTTTGTTTAGTTGCTCGTCTTTCTTGTACACTTTGTGCCTAGATACTTAAGGACGTTTGCACCAGAGTGTGCTTTCTCCTTGTCAATTGTTAGTATGAACATGGTGTGTTAATGTCTAGTTCTCAGCTAACATACAAATAATCTTATCTGCATTCATGTCTTGTTCTTCTGCAAATTTATTCTAAAAACCATATCCTTTACTTTTTGAAGGCCAATCTGGAGTATACGTTGCTTCTTGAATGCTATTCTTTTGTTGTTGTATATGGCTTGATTTGTTTACTTGGGTGGTGTTCTCCTGGTTGAAGTTTTACCCGGTTTCTCGAAAGAGAGTAATATCTTATTTGTTGAAACATGACATACTAAAACCGAGTACAATTTCTCTTTTTTTCCCTTACAATTTATCATGCGGATTTCGCTGAGAAATAATTTACTTTTCATGTAGGTTTATGTGAAATAGTTTTGATTCAGAATAACTTCACTCCAATTCCGAGGGATATCTGTATGTTTCTGTCGGTTTTGCAAGTATTGTAGTCTAATTTCTGTATAGGCATTCTTCAATTGGTAGTGTGCACTCTGTGTTGCGGAATCAAAGTATTGTTTTTGTTAGTCGACATATTTTGAGCTGCCTCTGGTGTTATGTACTGTAACGGTTAGTCCTCGAGCTGTGGCATCAAAGAGTGAGTTCATTTTAGATTCTCTATATGATGTGGCATCAAAGAATCCGTTTCTCTGTGTTATGGCATCAAAGAATCGTTGTCTTTTTGAGCTACCTCTGGCTGTGGCATAAGTAAGTGATTCTCTCACACATTATGTTCTTGTGATGACATTGTTTTGGCTTGCTGGTGGAAGCCTTGATTTTCTATATTAACTTTCAATATTTGGCTTATCATTTGCAAGACTTGATATCAGGCAAGAATGTGATAGATACACCAATGTATTTAATATTATCACTAAACATTTAGAAATTGTTCAAGGCCTTCCTAAAAATGAGGAGATTGTTGATGTTATGAACATCACAGAAGAAAAAAGGAACCATTTCATCTGCAAAAAGTACGTGCATTTTGATTAATTATGAATATAGTTTTTTCTTACCGTGTTAAATTTGTTAATTTTCAGTGTAAAAGGCCACACGACAGATGATACGATTAACTACAAAATGTTTAAGAAAATGTATTTAATGTTAATTTTTAAAGTTTTGTTTCATATATTGCTCATAAAACTTTTGCTATGGTAATAAGAGGACTCCATGGTGTCTAACTCTTGTTTCTTGTTTGCAGTGGGTTCTCTCACCAAAATATTTCAAATTTCCCTTACCTATAACGCTTACTATACTATGATTCACATGGGGTTTTTTGGTGCGGTAGCTGTCGTTCTTGTTTGCATTTTTAAGGAAAAGTTTTAATCATTGTACTTATATTTGTTTTCAATCCATTTATTAAATTGTAGTAGCTTATGTTTTACTTTGCATTACACCACCAATTGCAGGGATACAATATTCATATTTGTGACTTCTATTCTCTCTAGATTTGAAATTGGCGTATCTTAAGACGATTGATGTAGCAGTACCTGCTAATTTGGTATGTTGATTACAAGCTGATACCTCAGAGGCCCAGGCATCAGCTTAGTGTATGTATTATTGTAAACTAGGGGAGCAATATTTCATCAGGATGCATCTTTCTTCGGGAGTGGATTGTAGCTCACTATAATTATACGAAGCTTTCTTCGATTCAGGAATAAAATCGAGTGCAATCTTGTAACTTGAGAAACGACTTGACAGTGTTATCGGGGTGTTAGTAAGCCTTTTATAATAAAATGTAGAAGTTTTATAGCATTTTAATGTTTCTGGACAGTGTCTCCCTATTCTTGAGATTGGATGTTCAAGTCCCCGATTAAGCATTTGAAAGAAATGGATTCTCACATGTGCACGGAATATAGTCAGCCTGTTTTTGGGAAATTTGAGGGCCAATGCCCGACATATCATTAATGTCTAAGAAAATAAATTTAATTTTTAGGCTCTATATGGCCACAAATTTTTTAATATTTTTTCATTCCTAACAGTCATTTACAGCATTCGAATGTGTGTTGTAAAAAGATGGAGAGAGTCCTTTACAGCGTTCGAAAGCGCGTTGTAAAAAATGGAAGGGGTCATTTACAAAAATAATGATCATTTACGGCAGGCGAAACGTGTCGTAAATGATCTTTTAAGACGTAGATTTTGGTGCCGTAAAATGCCATGCCTTAAATGACCATATTATTTACGGCGCGCATTTGAACGCTGTAAATAACCCTCTTCATCTTTTTTACAGCGTTCTAATGTACGTTGTAAAAAAAGATGAAGATGGTTATTTACAGCGTTCAAATGTGCGTCGTAAATAATATGGTCATTTATGGCATGACCTTTTACTGCATCAAAATGTACGTCGTGAAAGATCATTTTTCTTGTAGTGATGGTGCCACGTCACCACCATCCCACATTTGAGTGTGAGGTGTCATCTCACCTCCCTTATTCGCTATCGAGAGAGAATAGGAGAGGTGAGATGGCACCTCACTCTCAAATGTGGGGTGGCGGTGTCGTGGCACCATCACATCCCTCCATCACAAATCAACACATCAATAACATCTTTCAAACAAAAAGAAAAGTGGTTGTTGATTTGTGATGAAGGGATGGAATGGTGCCACGTCACTGCCACCCCCACATTTAAGAGTGAGGTGCCATCTCACATTACTTGCTCTTTGTTGAGAGATAATAAGAGAGGTTAGATGGCGCCTCACTCTCAAATATGGGGTGGCAGTGACGTGGCATCATCCCATCCCTCCGTCACAAATCAACATCATCATTTAAACAAAAAGAAAAGTGGTTGTTGATTTGTGATGGAGGGATGGGATGGTGCCACGTCATTGCCACCCCACATTGAGAGTGATGTGCCAATCTCTCTTATTCTCTATCGAGAGAGAATAAGGGAGGTGAAATGGCAGCTCACTCTCAAATGTGGGGTGGCGGTGACATGGCACCATCTAATCCCTCCATCACAAATCAACACATCAACCCCATCTTTTAAACAAAAAGAAATGTGGTTGTTGATTTCTAATGGAAGGATGTTTGTTGATTTGAAGGAAGGATGGGATGGAGCCACCGTCATCTCACATTTGAGAGTGATGTGTAATATCACCTTCCTTATTCTCTCTCTCCCTTTATATATATATATATATATATATATATATATATATATATATATATATATATATATATATATATATATATATATATATATAAAGGGAGAGAGAGAATAAGGAAGGTGATATATATATATATATATATATATATATATATATATATATATATATATATATATATATATATATATATATATATTCAAAACGAAAGCATTTATAAGAAACTCAAAACGAACAGAGAACTACAAAGTGAAGGAAAAAAGCTGGGCTCATAACCAAAATGAGCGAGCACCAAGCAGGGGCGGCCCTGGCCCAGGGCAGGCCGGACGACGGTCCAGGGCCCCCTGACAAAAAGGGGCACCAATATGGAACTATATATAATAGAACTAGTATGTATCATGTGCCTTTTTAACATGAAGCATTTGTGGTGTAGTGGTTATAATGCTAAACTTATAATTAAGAGGTTCTTGGTACAAATCTTGACTATAACATTTTTTTTTCATATTATGTATGGGGGCCCATTTTGAAAGTTTCGCTCCGGGCCCCCAACAACTCAGGGCCAGCCCTGGCACCAAGCTGCCCCCTAAAAGACAACACATAAACAAGAAACACACAAAATGCTATACCCCCCCCTACATGACAACGCATAAGCAAGAAACACACAAAATGCTATACCCCATATTCAAATTTGTTCTCCCTGATCCTCTATCGCCAATCTCATTCCCCTCCTCAATTTGTTGTATTGTCTCGTAATCTCTGGTATGAGCTCATGAACTGCGAAAGTACAATTTTCGTATCTACTATTGTTTCTATTCTTCCATAACACCACACAACCGCCGCCACGTGGACCTTAGTCTCGTCTTTATGGTTAGGCGCCCACCACATCTCCAGCCTATCCTCAATACTCATTCTACTCCCCGACAAGCCGAACAGCAAGCCAAACCAATCCCATACTCCGCAAGCCAACCCTCCCTCCGACAGTACATGACTAATGGACTCCTCCTCTGCTTCAATACAACAGTGACAGCGGGATGCCAAGGAAAAACCCATGTTTTTGATGACGTCATCGGTCGGAAGTTTACCTTTTAATGTCTTCCAAAGATTGATCCTCTACTTCAACGGGAAAGAACGCCCCCATGCTGCCGCCAAATGCCTGGACTCCTGATGCTTGACCCGAACCGTCTCCCATGCTGATCTTAAAGTGAAGCGTCCCGCTGCTTCCGCCGACCATGTTAAACCTCTAAATTTCTACTACGATTTTTTTTTAATAATTTAGTATTTATTTTTGTAATTTGGATTTGTACGTCGCATACAAGTTGGCATTTGTCGTATTGTACGTCGCGTGCAGGTTACGTTTCGTATTTTCTCGACGAGTGCGAATATATGCGAGGTACATATTTTCAGAAAACGTTTTATGTGTAGAATATATTTTACGAGAAAGCATTAGTTTTCGAAAATAATATACGATAAATATTTTATTTGCTGCCGAGAATTGGCAAACGTTATTATTTAATCTAAAGAGGCTAATTTATTTGCTGATCAATTGTAGTAGTGATTTAGAAAAATATGATTATGTAAATATTTGTATAAAGTTTATTTATGTATATATAATTGAATTTTCGAAATTTATTTTTATTATTATTTTAAATTTTATGAAAATGTATTTTAAATATGTCTATTGTGATTTAAATCAAAATTTGATTTTGAATGGAAATTTTTAAATAGTTTTTTTTGAAATTAGATATAAGATTATCTACTTTATATATTGGAAAGATTTAAAAAGTGTTTTAAATTAAATAACGGATTTATCTATTGGGAGAATTTAAATCATCCCCAATCCTTATCCATCTAGAGCACCACCTCCTATATAAGGAGAGGCTCCATGCACTTTTCCCATAATTTCCACAAACCAAATTTTCCACGAGATGATGTGTATCATGTCCGTGTCCATGTCCCTTTTCCTTCATTGTATTATTCGATTACAGATACAATGGTACTTCGTCCGACAAACCCGGACGTGGCGACAGCCAACCTCAGCCTTGCCCATCGGACCACCTCTTTACGACCACCGCCTTCACCGACATCCCACAACACCGTCACCACCATAGCATCATCCTCATCCCCACGGCTACCATCGGCCGAAGCCACTGCCTCCACCATATCCACAGCCTTTCCTCTTCAACCGTATGACGGCCCACGGCACCCTCGACCACACCAGTGGCCAACACTGGCTGACCCGACACCCCAAGAACTACCCTCACCATCGTGACCACCAAACCCGACATGACCACCAGTACCCAAAAATTCCCATCAGTCCAGCCCAACCATTCACCACCCCGTCCCCAGCTATCGACCGCCACACCCACCATTGCCCAAACTCGGACAGCACCATCACCCCGTCACCATTATCACCAAAACAACCACCGCCAGCTTCATCCCAACCCGTCATCATCACCGTCCCCATCACCAGAAAACCAAAAGAAAAATGGAACTTTAACCCAAATACTCACCTGGACCCTCCGTCGCGGCCCAAACTCGAACAGCACCATCACCCCCGTCACCATCATCACCAAAACAACCACCGCCTCAGACCGGTCATGCCTCCAAAAGGTGCGCCGAGCACCGCCACCATGGGTGAGCACGCCACCATCACGGCCGAGCCAACCCCGGCCATCTGCTCCTGGCCAGCCACCCAACACCTCTCTCCGCCAACGCCAATGGAACTCCTCCAACACCCCATAGACCATGCCATCACCACCATTTCTTCTCCGCCATGCCGCCTGGACCAGCCCGGGCCACCCCGACAAAAGCCCCCATCACCGTCAGCCGTTCCCCGACCGCCTTGACACCGCCTCGCTTCTGAGCCGCCTCGCCAAGAACCCATCATCCCCACCTTTGACAAACGCCCCCACTCGGAGACAGCCCCGACGGCGTCCCCACTGAGGCGAGCTACCCCTCCGAATCGACACTCAGTACACGACTCCACCATCGTGGCCGCGCTCCTTCCAGACCCTGCCGCTCATGCCGTGGCTGGGCGCCTGTCCATCGCAGCTTTACCGACCACGTCGAGCAACCCGGTGCCGCCTCGGGACACGTCAGTCCAGATCTGGACTCTCCGTGCGCCGGCAACCACGCATTCGCCAGCGCCAGCGCCGACCGCCGGCCGCCACCAACGCGTCGTCGCGTCCCCGGCGCGAGCGTCCACTCCATGGTGCGCTCCCGCCGCTAGGTCGCCGTCGTGTCGACTGCCCCGATCCGCGAAGCGCCAGAGCGCCGAGACCCCTCGACTTTCCCTGTCCGTCGCAGCGCCGTGGCTGTGACTCCCGACCGCCTCCAGCTCCTCTCTGCTCCTCCCCCGGCTTGGGCTGCTTTCCGACCGCAGCGCCGAACTCCTCTGCGGCCAATCGACTCCGTTCGACACCGGAGTCCCAAAGCCGCAGCGCATCAGCCGCCGCGAGCTCGTGCCCCGCACAGCCTGGAGCGTCGGCAGGAGCAGTGCCGAGCGCTCCCCTCCATAGAACCCAGGGAAGACCTCTCTCGCCTTCTCTCTCCTTGCTTCCTCTTTCTTTTTCCTTTTCTTTTGGGGCTTAGTGTTATTATACATGTTTGTTTTTTTTGTTTTGTTTTTTTGTGTGTTTTGTTTTATTCTATTAATTACTTAATATTATGAAAATATTGGGTAAGAGTATATAAATACTATGTATTTAATTGATATAAACTACTGTTAAATACCTAAATACTACTACTGTTATCTTCATTATTATTATATATATGTAGTAGATAACTATTTTTATGAGCCAAAATATATTGCGATAATATTTTCTATTTTTACCTATTCAAAATAAATATGTATAATTGACATAACTTAGAATTTTCCTAAATTTTTTCAATATTTCTAATATATTTTTTAATAATAAAAACATGGCTTTCGATCTAAATATCCTATTTTTTACAACTTAGATATTTTTTGCTAAAAATATATTTTAAGTGAAATATAGTTTTTATTTTATTTTTCCTTTTCATCACTAAAGTTTTTTATTTTGACAACTTAGTCTTTAGCCTAAACGATTTCGTATCTAAAAGCTATTTTAAATAACAAATTATATTTCCAAAGATTATAAAAATCTTCAAAAGTCATATATACATATTATTTATTTATCTATGTTTTTTCCCATCCATGAATAAGTCGATTATTCCCATTCCTTCGTAAAGTCTGCACCTTTTATATCAATCCTAACTAAATTGACCATTCTGGACTCGATGGAACAATCCGTGTCGTCATCGGAGGTCGTCTTGCTTAGTTATAACACTGAAGTTGGATTTTGTGCCACCTCGATTATCGCAGCACCCAGGCGTCAATACCAGGCAAGACACCTTGCCATTACTGTTTACTTAATTACTTGCTCAATATCATGCATGTTTTACTTATTACTTATTTCTAGCAAATGTAAAATTGTTCTTTCAAAACCGTATGTAGATTCAAATTACTATACTTTAGTTTTCTGATGCATTTTGACTTAGAGTTAAGGGACCACCCTTGTGTGTGTCGCATTCATTGGCCTCGACACCTGTGTGCCACGAAGTCGCGAGTCGCATATAGATGCGGACTTGCGTGCTGACTGATCATCGGTGCGTACGGGCCGTGCGTTAGGATATAACTGCTAATAGTTATGATGCCTAGAAGACTTAGCGGTTATTAGGAATATCGTGATATGGATACAGCACGTGTAGTGCATGGGGAGGGAGAAGACAGCTATTAGACGTAGGGGCTTTCACTCGTTTACTTTCCTCTAAATGCCCCTAGTGACTCAGTCGAGTGCTAGTGGGCCGAGCATTTACTTTCCTCTAGCTGCCGTTAGTGACTCACCCGAGAGCTAGTGTGTCGTGCATTTATTTGTTACTTTTCTCTAGATGCCATTAGTGTCTCGGTTGAAATGCTAACGCGCCGTATTTCTAGTTTCGGAAGTCCCCTGTATGGAACGTTGTCTTCAGAGTGCATTTTCACATAGAATGGTTAAGGACCATTATCTGTTTAGACATATGCAATTTTCTGTTGAGCTAACTATATTCAGTTTATGGTATGATATTATGTGTCTTGTTACGTCCCTCTGAGGACCTGGGGATTTCTCCATGTGTGCTTTTGTGATGTTTCGCAGGTGCTCTAGCCAAGGCCATGACTTGTTCTCTTCCATCGAGGATGATTGCACTTGAATCGTCTTCGCATTGCTCGACAGTTTCTTTAATTTTGTATTTCTCTCTTTGTTGGTAGTGGATTTGTCTCCGTCCAATGACTTTTGTAAACAATAATTCATAAATTATTATAAATTCGTTCTTCTTTATTTGTGGATGAGATTAGTGTCGTGGCTTTCTACACTTTACAGCTTATGTATGCATACGATGGTTCCATATATTGGAGTATACTTTGTATGTATGCAACTGGCATGATTACGTTCCTAGTCCTTCGTATTTTAGGACTGGGGCGTTACAGACCACATGATCGAGTCTTCCTCTTCTGAGATCCCGCAGCCTCTGTCTCTGACCGCTTGAGCGCCCCCTTCTTCGAACCATCTAGTGAGCAGGCCATAGTCCCATCCTTCTCCTTCCTTCCATGCCTGGTGAATATAGATCAGAGGGCAACCAACATCGATTGGCCGTAGCAGTCGTCGGATGTCGTCTCAAAAATGTCTTCCCTTAAAGTAGACACTCCACAGAGAAGCTTGTTGACGGAGTTTCCACTAAAGTTTCACCGAGTAGGCGTCAATCACCTCGCTAACTCTACGAAGCCCCATTCCACCTTCCTCAACAGTTTTTGCCATATTTTGCCAACTGGACCATATCCTTTTCCCACCACCATGGCCCCAAAAGAAATCTGGAGACCTGTTTCTTCGTCTACCCTCTTAGGGCCTTCCAGTTCAATGATCAGTTCCATATTACTAGACAGAGGGAGGGATGCATTGCCCTATTTCTTCGTCTAACCCCTTCTTGCCTCCTCTATACCCCCTCCCACCCGAGCTTCGTCTGCCTCGGCTGGTTTCGAGCTCCTCACTTCATGTCTGATTGTAGCCGGGACAATCCCATTGCTAACATTGTGGTCCTGCCTAGCTACCGTCTCACCAATCTTCGTGGAAACAACAGCCCCTTTAAGAACATTTTGCTCCTTCCCGAAGCCAATCCTGGAAGCCTCTCCCTCCTCATTGCTAGTTACCTCTCTTTACCCTTTCCTTTCCTCTTGGAATGTTGACTCACTTCGGTTTCCTCTACCGATTCCTTACTATGCTTGAGCATGTTCTTCGCTGATTCCACAGCTTCGGAGGATGTAATGACTATCAGCACAGTTGGAGGAGTCGGGACAGAGTCCTCCTCAATCGGCTCCTTCCTGAACCTGTATACCCCTATGCGATGCCCCCTGTGTCTGCAGATAGCAAAAAAATGCAGAACATTCTCATAAACCACAGGCTGCCAATAGCTACGATTATTGGGTAGAGATATCCATATTTTTTCAGCCAGCTCCATGCTCAGATCCGCCTCTATGAAAACTCTAGCTTTATTGGGTCGAGATACCCTCGAAGAAGCATTATCGATAGCCAACGGAGAGCCAAGGCACTCTGCTATATTGAAGAGCACCGACTTGGCAAACAGATTGGGGGGAGGTAAGATCTGGGAATGGCACCCATACAGAGGCTAGAGGAGATTCAATGAATGGGAAGAAATCTAGAGACCATCTGAAAATTCTCATCGGACATCCCTTTAGGTGCCAAAGATATCTGGATCGAAGACGTAAATAATCCGCTTCCAATTTAGGCCGGATCGGAATATGTCTAGAATCGATCTTCCCGACCTGTATCACACCCTTGAAATCGAAGGAGGCTAGGGCAGCTCTGACGGAAGCCAACGGAAGCCTGGAATGCGAGAACTTGCCCACTAGAGCCAACTTGAACATGACCACAAGAGCAGCCTCGTCTAGCTCGTCAAATGCGATGGCTGGCGCTCCACCGTGAGTAAACGGGGTGCGGTGGGGGATAACCGGGCCACGGTCCCCCGAGACGCCCCTGATTGACTCCGCGAAGGAGCCCCGGGGAGACCGAGCAGGTGTAGAGGGGGGAGCATTGGACGGAATGGGGATTGGAGAGTGATTGGAGGAAAAAGGGGCCGAGGGGGAAGAGGGCAGTAGGGCGGGAGTGGGTAAGAGAGAAGGGATTGGGGTCGAACTGGGGAGGGTTGGCCACGACTGGAGGGGGAGTCGGAGCGCAACAGAGGAGGTAGAGAGCGAGGCACATGGAGGCAGGGAGTGGGGAGGACCGCTAACAAGGGGGGAGAGGGGGTGGGGGAGGGAGAAGACGAAGGGAGGCGGAATCCGGGGGCAACTAGACGCGGAGGAGGGAGGCGGCACCATGCCCAAGTCGCCGCCACGGGAGGGGCTAGGACACAGAGCTGCCGAAAATTTATATTATATTATATTATATTATATTATATTATATTATATTATATTATATTTTATATATATATATATATATATATATATATATATATATATATATATATATATATATATATATATATATATATGGATTTCATATGGATTTCAAAATGTACTAGTTTCTTCGTAATAATTACTTGGAAAAAATTGAAAAAGAATTTTTTTTTGAAAATTTTTGAGTCGCACCCCACTCAATGTACACATATGAGTGGTGCACCCCACTCGATTCACCATATGCATAAGTAATCCCTCTTATGACGGGAAACGTTAGAAAAAATGATTCGTGTCGTTTGTCAAATATTTATGACCGAAATACCCTTCTATTTATTTCTTAACGGTCGACAATCCACCCCTTTATAATCCTCACCTACTCTTTCTTCTAAAACAACCCCCGCCCCTCTTTCTTCTCCTCAGATCTTCATTCTGCCCTAAAACCCAAATCTGACCAGTCGAAGCTCCGCTCCCATGGCCGACCACTCGAAGAACTTCAAGGTTTGCACTCTCTCTTCCTCTCTTTCCTCCTTTCTCTCAACTAGTGTGAACAATCTATTTTTGGCTCCACCATTATTAGGTTTTACATCAAATTTTTGGTTTTTATAGGAAAAATGTCAAATATGCTCGAAGCACACTCACCTTGCAGATGAGTGTTCGTTCTTGAGCTCACCTTGCAAGACTGTGAACTGCAATGGGATTCGTTACCTATCGAAGTCTAATACGAAGGCAAATCCCGGGAGAAAATTTCTGAAGTGTCCTCTTTGCTCGAATTTTCAGTGGCTGGATGAAACAATTTGTGAAGGCATACGCGAAAGTTCATCTTCCTCAATGCGAAGAGAAGGGTATTTCGCGTATGGTGACTTAAGTCACTGGAAGCAACAATGCCCTTGGGAGAAAGCCCCTTGTCCTAATCCTAATTATGGAGGAAAAAGAACCGTGATGGTGTCGAAGAGGAGCCACAGCTATGGAAGACGATTCTTACAATGTCGAAAATGTAACGGTGCATTCAAATGGTTGAATGAGGCTGTCGAGTGTGATAACGACCGCTATGAGTCAAAGTTTCCAGTTCAAATTGTAGTGAACACAACTCTAGAACAGTTGTGTAAGTCATTTGGAAAAGACGTGGCTGGAATTGCATAATATACATTCACTTTCAGACTTTATATATTACTTGTTAAAATATCTTCTTGACTTATAAACCTGGAATTGCAAGCTGGAATTGATATAGTCTATAGTTTTCAACAGCTTCTTAACAAAGCATATTTCAACTAGCTGGAATTGCAAGCTGGAACAGATGTACCACCAGATATAGTCTATAGCTTTCAGCATTCTAAACATAGGTTTTCTTTCTGCTACCACAAAGAGAATCTGGAGAGTGCTCAAGTAGGAAAAGTATAAAACAAGAGTATAAAAGAAGACATTACAAATAAGTATAAAACAAGAGTATAAAAGAAGACATTACAAATTAGAAGTGCTCAAGTAGTTTTGCTAATCCAAAATCTGCTATCTTAAATATTGACCTTCATGAGCAGTATAGTAAGGAAAAGGATAACCTGAGAAGCAGTATAGTAAGAAAATCTGGAGAGTGCTCAAGTAGTTTTGCTTGAAAAGTATAAAAGAAGAGTATAGTAAGGAAATTAGCAAATATTGACCTTCATGAGCAGTATAAAACAAGAAATTAGCAAATATTGGAAGTTACATTCTTAACAAGAAATTAGAAGTTACATTCTCATCCAAAATCTGCTATCCAAAATCTGCTATCTTAATTTTTACTGAAAGCCCAGAAAAGGATAACCTGAGAAGCAGAAAATAAAGAGAGTTACAAAATGATGTCTAACAAAGTTACAAAATGATGTCCAACAGAGTTACATCTAGCATCCTGGAACAGAGTTACAAAATGATGTCCAACAGAGTTACAAAATAAAGAGAGTCTATATAAACTGATGTCCAACAGAGTTACAAAATGATGATGATGTAGTGGACCTTAACAAAATACCGGAACACAAACATAGTCTATAGTTTTCAAGTCATATTTCAACTAGGATCCTGGAGGCGTCGGGACTTGAGTTCCTGCAAGTTTAGTCTTCTTTTTTCCCCTAGAAACCTTCGGCCTCTTGTAGACAGTGTTTTTCATCTTTGGTTCCTTAGGAGGCCTTGGTGGCCTAGGTGCCCTTGCTTTTTTGCTGTTCCCTCCAACTGGTCCTCCTTGGCACCCTCTAGCATTGTGATCAGCCGGTAATTTGCAACAGCCACAAATCCTCTGCTTATTGGATGCTCTTGGCAGCTCGTCAGCCTCCAACCTCATTGCCCCTCTTGGTCTCCCAGGTTGTCTATGTCTACCAGGTGGGCCAACTTCGTACGCGGGCTGCAAAGTAGACATTACAAATAAGTATACTATACAAAGTGAAGTATAACCAAAAGTGTAATACAAAGTAGTGATTGTTTACTGGATCCCATAAGGACTGGTCTGGCAATGGAACAATCTTCCCAGCATAAGCCCTCTTATAGGTAGTGGCATGATAGTAGGGACTTGTGTACCTGTACATATTAAACAAGGAATTAGCACAATGAAGGTATTAGCTTAAAAGTCTGCTTCTATACTCACATAGTCCATGTGGGCCTGCTAGGTAACAATGCAGCTACAGCATGGACACATGGGATCCCTGTTAAATCCCATACGAAGCAGTCACAAGTCCCAATACGAGTATCAACAGTCCATCTGTTCTCGATTGAGAACACACTAGTTACACAAAATAAGCCCTCATCAGCCCCAGTAACGTGATATTTGTTCACTTGCTTTGCCCTTTGATCAATCACTTTCTGTGCTCTAGGAGTCAAGTCCAAGTCACTCCATTTCATTGAAGTCATTTTCCTCTCATATATCAACTTCATTACCATCATATGGAACATCTCTACAAGCATTGTGATGGGTTTACTTCTTAGTTCACCAATCCAATTGTTGAAACTTTCAGAAAAGTTATTGGTAATATGCTCACACTTTGTTGTTGTCTCGAAATATGCTCTGCACCAGAAAGGGATGAGTCAGGGCTTTGGTACTCATCTGCAGGATTGATTTCATCAATTGCCAGCTTCTTCATTGACATCTTCTTCTTATGAGCATGTGACCTTTGATACTCTGTCTCTTCCTTCCATTCTTCTTTGTTATTATCTGGATCCACAACATATTCCCCCCAGAAGTCATCTACATGCTCAATTTCTGTGTCATCTTCTTCATCTGTTGCAAATAAACATTACAAATTGTGTTAGAGAACAAATAATTAAGTATAACATAAAGAGTCATCTTCTTCACCTGCTGGTACAAAAGTCTCATCAGATTCTGTGTCATCGTCTTCAATTATTGGTTCAACTCCACACAACTGAGTCTCATTTTGTGTACCAAACTCTTTCACAGGCTGTGACCCAAGCTCTCTGTCTTCTTCATTTTCCAACTCCTCCTCAGAACTGTAAGTAAAATACGTTGGTTTGTGTGCTACTTTCTTCATGTTCTTCTTAGAGGGAGTGTCAAACTGTGGTTTGTGTGCTACTTTCTTCATGTTCTTCTTAGAGGGAGTGTCTTGCTCAGTAGGAACTGCCACATCTTCTAAGTAAATGTGTAGCTCTCCATTCTGATCAGGCATTTGTTTACTGAACATGTCCAACAATCCACCATCAGTCAACAACTCTACTGTTTCCCCATCTTTTAGATTATCAATCCAATAATACTTAAATGTGGCCTCTAGATGGTAGCTCTTCACTACATAGGGAATATCCAACAAGCTTATTTGGTCAGGATCGACTTCATTCACAACTGAAGTATCCTTCATATGGAATCTGACCATATAATTCCTGTAAAATTAAACTTTCAATAACAGAGCATATAAATTCACTAACAGTGCATAGAATCAGCACAAAAAAATGTTTGTTCACTAACAGACTTCATATGGCAGAGGGACAAAAAAATGTTTGTTCACTAACAGTGCATAGAATCAGCACAAAAAAATGTTTGTTCACTAACAGACTTCATGTCCAACAAAAAAATGTTTGTTCACTAACAAAGCTTTCTATGTTCTACCCAAATTCACTAACAGCACAACAATTTCTACCCAATTTCAAATAATTTCATCAAAATATAATGGAATCAGTGTTCGAGAAACCCTAAATCATACTATTTTAAATGGAAACAAATCCTAAGTTCCTACTCAATTCTAAGAAATTCGAACCCAAATTCCATAAAATTAGCAACATACAATATAAACCCTAAACTACGAATCAATACCCTTTTCGACACGCAGCCATGGAAGCTCTTCTTCCTTTCTTTCAGTCTTCAAGATCCTGAATAAAGTTAAGAAGGTCATAACTAATCTTTCCTATTGGTTCCAAAAAATTGTTAACAAAAAACAAACTGCTGTCATGTTCTTACCTCTCTGTCTCCACGAAGCTTTGGAGAGGGAGGCTGGAACGAGAGAAACAGGATCGACTTGAGAGGGAGACGGAAAGTTCGTCGAGAAGGGAGGAAGGAAGATGAAGCGTCTGGAAGAAGAAGAGAGAGGGATTTGGCGCGGAGTCGAATGACATTAACTGATAAAGGATATTTCGGTCATAAATATTTGACAAACGACACGAATCATTTTTTCTAACGTTTCCCGTCATAAGAGGGATTACTTATGCATATGGTGAATCGAGTGGGGTGCACCACTCATATGTGTACATTGAGTGGGGTGCGACTCAAAAATTTTCATTTTTTTATTAATGTAAGGTAGGAATTTCAATGTAATATTAATTATTCTTTTTGCTATTCCTTTCTTGCAATCAGTGACTCCATAACTAAAATGTAAAGGATCATTATTCCATTGGCTTTGGAATTAAAAGTAAAAAAATATTAAATGACATCTTTCTTTTCTACTGTATGGTGATTGTTGACCGACAAGCAAACGATAGAGATTGTGAGGTTGTTAGTTGAACAACAATTAAAGTTACAAATGTCCGAGCTCTTTAGCCTAGTGGTATTAGAGCGGACACCCGGAGGGACCGGCAAGGTTCGAGTCTCCCAATTGTGTGTGTGCGTGGGATTTCAAAAAAAAAAAAAAAAAAAAAAAAAAATTAAAGTTACAAATTGTTATATATAACTGTGTTTAACTTAACTACATAGTACTACTGACATCGTCCACCACCGTCTCCAACTATTGTGTTCCAACAAGTAGATTCCTAGCTACTTGGAGGATCAGAGGACAGGCAGAACTTTAGGGAGAATTTTCCACAGGTCTATACGGACTGTAGTTTTCAATCGCAACTGAAATTGCGGTCACATATCGGCTATTGATTGGCCGAATTGTTTTCTGGCCTATATAAGCAGTCATATTATTTTTGGCCAATCCGTAGCTGCCATAAGGCTCTTCGGTTTTGTTTTCAGGTTTTTTTCCATATTCGGTATGCGTAGACTTTTCCAAATAAATTTTAGGATTTTATTTGAGAACATATTTTTTTGGAATAATATATATATATATATATATATATATATATATATATATATATATATATATATATATATATATATATATATATATATATATATATATATATATATATGTGTGTGTGTGTGTGTGTGTGTGTGTGTGAGAGAGAGAGAGAGAGAGAGAGTATGCGGCAGAAGTTCTGTTTATCCATAATTTATTTTTTTGCTCACTCTTTTATTCACTTGTGTCTCAAGTCCGGTAAACTACACTTTAATTCACTTGTCTCAAGCAGGTACACTATTTATCAAGCATGAACATGTGCACAACTTCAACCATAGGAACATTATGTTTGCTTCCAATGCACATAGCTGAAAAGCTAAAGCAACGCTGGTGTCCCCCAAGCAACCAGATTAGCCGGGAACATTATGTTTGCTTCCAAAGGTCTTCCAAATTAACCCTCCTTTATCTCGTATTTGTCCAACTCCTCATTCATGATTTGATCTTGCATGTCCAAATTATCGGAAAAAAAAATCTCAACATATAGTATAAGACCATCATTGAGTGTTGGATCATCAAAGCTATAAGTATCTTTATATGCATAATAGGAATTCAACAAGTAGTCCGTCAAATGCAATGGGCTATCAAGGCAAACTGCGGCTTTCGAATCAACAATTTCAATGATCGGCCTATAGCTCATCTCATTGTTTTGAAACACAGTCTTTACTTGTTCTCTTACTTGCTTGAGCTCCCCGTAAATAAAACTCATTGATGGCTTCTTATCTCAATCGGTCAATCTACGTAACTTGACTAATGGAGCAAACAATCGCAAACATAGTGCTATACCAGGCCAAAAGCTTGCACTTACCACAATGGCATAGGCTTTCGTTTCTTTTGCGGTACCATGAAACAATTTGCTTGGTTTCCAATTAGAAGAACTCACTATTGCATAAAATCGATGCTTCTTCTCAAACATACTTTGCAAAGTCAAGAATGTCGTTGCAAATCGAGTCACACCCGGTCTCACTATGTCACGTCTTTTTGTATATTTTCTCATCATAGCCAATGTCCTATGAGACGGAGGTTTTTGCTGCAGGGAAATCGGCCGACACGACAACCGAGGAGACCCGATCATTGAGTTTTGACACTCAATAGGTAAAATCCTAATCTACCATTGCAAATCTAGTTTTTTCTTCATTTTTGCATCCATATAGGTGCCCTAGCCTTGCCCACGAAATTTGGTGGGATTTCGACTCCGTTTGATGGAGGTATCGAGCCCGTGTCGGTCCCTTACGGCACGTGTTCGACGAAATGCCGCTTAGGATAGAAAGTTGTTGTTTTTCGTTTCTGACTTTGTGGATGTTTAGATAATATGATTTTGATAAACTTTCATGAAGACGGATTTGGATTTGACATCGTTTCAGCGGCGTTTCGGGCAACGGACGCACGTGCACGGATCCCGTGCACGAGACCGTGCGTGCCCTGCTGTCCGCGTGTGATTTCTCGATGCACATAGCGTATTTTTGCGTGAAAATTTGTGAGCACGTGGGGGCAACCTCTGCCCTTATGATCGTAAAATTTCACGACTTTTCGTTGAGCGAGTGCGGAGAAATCGCGCGTGCACCGCTCAGCCACTGTGCATTCAGCCTGTCGTTTTTGTCGCGGAGACGGACTTCGTGCGCGCACACGACGCAGCGAAGACCCATTCCAGGACCCGAAACATGTCGACCTAGACCTAGACGACCCGTAGGGCGAACCCCGAGTCGCGGCATGGCCCGACAAGGGAGCAGCGAGGCCGGGACCGCGCGCACGAGGGCGCGCGGGCGCGCGCGCAGCAGGCCGCACGGGTGCGGGGGCTGCGTGCACCGCTTTGGCGCAGCGTGTCGCCATGTCATCGTGTCCTAGACCTACCCCAGGACCCCCCAGCTATGTGCACAAGCATGTGGCGTTTCGTTGCGTGTGCGGCGCTCAAACGAGCGAGAACGCACGCGTACCACGCGGTATCGGAAAATTCTGATACGCGTTCTGTGGACACGACATGAACACGTTTTTGAACCCGAGAGTATACGAACGCATCACGTGGGTCGAGACCAACGTGTATGCCGAGTTTCGCGGGTTCGTTTGGAGTATTTTGCATTTTGGGCCGTTGTGTGAATTGGGTTGTTTTTCTCTAGTTTTCGATTTTTTAATTAAATGTGATATTTTGATTTCCAACTTCTTAGCTTCTAAAATCTGAGTTTACAGGACTTATATGAGATTTCGGATTCGTGGAAACCAACCCTTGGCTTTGTTTCATAATTTTTCCATCATTTATTAATATATGTGTTTCTATATAGCTTTATGTTAAATATATATATATAATTCCGTTGAAATCCATTCCTAATGCATATATATTGCAAATGGGTCGAGGGAGATATTATTCCAGATTTTAGACTCTTTATTTATCTCGCATCATTGTGTATCTTTCCATTTAAACGTTGTGTATATAGATACATATATATATGTAGTTTCTTACTTTGTATATATGTATATAAATAGTATATTATTTTGAGTAATTCCATGTTTGCGTTTTACTGTTTTTAATCTCAAATTTACCTTATTTCAGTAAGCACCAGTACACACACACACATCATCTTTTGTTAGAAATAAGGTTTGGTTGTATTGTATATACACATGTGTGTATATACCTATATGTATATATATATTTATGCTTGTTAATTCTCTTAGATTAGATTGTAGTTGTGTATATAACTATAGGAGCCCTAGGACATATTTGGTTTGTCATTTCGAGCTTAGTTTAGTCGAATTGGCCGACAAGTTGACCAAATTGACAAAAGTCAACTTTGGGTCAAACTTGATCCAATTCAACTCAAACGAACTCCAAATGACCTAGAATTTTGTGTATGACCTAAAAATTAGTAGACGGACTAGTTGACCCAGGTTTGACCAGGTTTGACCAGTGTTGACCAGGTTTGACCAGAGTTGATCGAGGGTTGACTTTGACCAAAATGGACCTAGAAGCATGTAGTCTTGCATTGTAGCTATTTCTTTTGATATTGTAGACTTGGTTGTGACATGTGTGTATTTTAAATAGGTTTACATTGTCCCAGTTTAGTTACACCTCATCATCAGCAGTTCGATTTGCCAGGCGAGTACATTCTCTGATCTTTTCATACTTCTTTAGATATGTTCTCTTATTATAGGCTAGTATACTTGATGCTGACACGATGTTCACACGGATTAGTACCCTATGGATCTTTTCATGCGATGTTATCCCCTCGGATACATCGAGTATATCATGTTTATGTACTTTATCATGGCCATCATGTACTCCATGTATTCATATTTATCCATGTGCACTCATATGTTATTCATATACAATTATGACCATATGAGCTCCATGTATACAGTAGTTGTTATCCATGTGCAATAACATAACATGCATTGATCCTTGTGTATTGATTGGGGGCAGGGAGAGTGTATTTGGTTATGTGATCATTATCCCAGTAGGTATCCATGTGCACTCCATAGCTGTATCCATGTGTAACCCAAACCGTTTACATAACCAATACATGCTTTGAATCACGTAGAAGGTTACATTTCTCTATTTATCATATTATATCTCATTTATAGTCTCTCTCTCTCTTGTTGATTTCCTTTACAGCGATTCATGTATAGTTTTCTATAGCTTGCTTTATATGTCCATTCCTGCTATGAACTGTTGTGAGAGATATGTGCTCGTTCCGTCCTGACTGGACATGTTGAAAATTTTACAGGTATTGATGAGGAGTACTGCCCTACTTATTATGGCATTGGCTTAGATGACACTGGCGACGTGGACCCTCAGGAGGATCCCATAGTCGCTGAGGACTTGCCTATAGTCTAGCTGAGACTTAGTACTTTATTTGTATTTCTATTTGAGACTTTATGAGTTGTACCTGAGATTTATTCAGGTGGTTTACACCTAGACTTTTATCTGTGACTCTCTTGAGATTCTTTCTTTTATTCCATCTTAGCATTGTGATTGAGTTACTTATTATTCTACTCTCCATTCGGAGTTTATTTTAGACTGTGTTAGATACTGTGACTCAGGACAGCATTCTACCGTCGACACTGCAGCATAGGCTGGGCGTTCGTCACTTCTCGTGCCCTTGCACTGGGTGCGGGTCGTGACACATTTTTAGTGGTGGCTCATGCAGGTCCCCAATCACAACTAGTGTGATTCGTAGTGGTACTCGAACTAGAGTATCATTACAGCCTGCAGTAGGATATAGGATAAGTTAAGGTACTCAATCACATTAGAAAAAACTCTTATCAATTCTTGTTTTTAATTATCTCTTTTTGAAAACAACTGTCCTTCTTTGATAAATTCGCTTCTTTTTCCGTAATTGATTCCTTGTTTGATCTGTCTTCAGGATGGTGGAGACACGATCGCAGCACTCTGGTCTCAGGGATACCACTGAGAGGTCGGCTACTTCTCGTCCGACTCAGCAGGCCCCAGGGACCAGAGTGCCTCTTGTTCCAGCTCAGGTGGGCCTATCTGCTACTTTTGGGGGTGCTCCTCTACCAGCTCCGAGGACTACCCCAGGAGTTCAGGGGATGCTACCACCACCGCCCCAGGGGACAATTGATACGGCGCAGTGTTTCGCTTTCATTCAGCAGATGATGGAGACGCAGCGACGTCAGTCAGAGGACATGAGGCAGGGCATTGATAATGCCCACCAGTTAGCGATGGTGGCAGTGGAGAAGGTGACTGCCCAACCCCAAGGAGGGCAGATTCATCCTTACCAGTCGAGGACTCCAGGTATTCAGGAGTTCCAGAAGATGAGGCCACGGGACTTCAAGGGTACGGAGGGTATCCTTTACGCGGACGAATTGATCGAGCACATAGAGGAGATTTTTCGTCTCGCAGAGATACCGGCTAGACTCTAGGTGAAAGCAGCAGGCAGTATGATGCAGGACCTTGCCCGCACTTAGTACCAGATCGACCCCAGGGTTGGTACTACAGGGCAAACTTGGGAGGCTTTTAAGAAGCTTTTCAAGGAGAAGTTCTTCCCTGATACTGCACTTGGCGCGTTGGAGACGCAGTTTGAGAACCTGGTTCAGGGGAACCAGACTGTAGAGGAGTACGCCGGGGAGTTCTGCCACCTGGGCAGATTTGTGGAGGGCCTTAGCGAGACAGCGAAGGCTAGGAGATTCAGGAAGGGTTTGGTCTAGGAAGTCAAGTCCTTAACCAAGAGCAACATGAATGCTACATTTGAGGAGATTTTGATGGAAGCCATGGCAGCAGAGGATGATTTGGAGCTAAAACAGAAGAGAGGCCGTGATTCCCATGCAGCCGGCAGCAGTGGAGGACCGGCCAAGAAGCCCTATTTTTAGCAGCAGCATCAGCAGAGGTCTTTCCAGCAGCAAAGGCCATTCCAGCAGGCACAACAGAGACAGGGTCAGCAGGCCACTACTTGTGACTTCTGTAAGAAACCAGGGCACAGATAGAGTGAGTGCAGGAAGAGGCTAGGCAAGTGCCTACTCTGTGGTTCATCAGAGCATCAGTTGAGGGACTGTCCTGAGGCTTTCGGGCGTAAAAGACAGGGAGCAGGAACCAAGGCACCAGTGGAGCAGCAGAGGGGACCCTTACCTACTCAGCAGCAGAAGTTTGTTCAGCACCAGCAGCAGACTAAAGGAGGCCAGCATGGGCGAGCTTTCACCATGGCAGCGGAGGATACCGAGGCAGCAGGCGATCTGATAGTAGGTTTTGTTCTTATCGACTCTTTTTCCGCATTCGTATTATTTGATTCGGGTGCTTCCCATAGCTTCGTGTCTATATCTTTTGCCATTAGACACCAGCTTTCTTCTGAACCTTTGCCTAGGACTTGCAAGATCACGACTGGGGGTGGTATTATCCTCGTCAGTGATGTTTGCAAGGATCGGAGAGTAGTTTTGGGAGGCCGAGAACTGGATGTGAGTCTGCTTGTGATGCCATTACCGAACTATGATATTGTACTCGGTATGGATTGGTTGAGCAGGCACCATGCCAGTATAGATTGCCGTGGGGGTAGAGTTCTTTTCAGCATGCCAGGAGAGCCAGAGTTCGAGTTCACCAGGCGGGAGTCAGAGCAGAGCAGTGGAGTTTTCTGCGAAGCTTCAGCAGAGGAGCAGAGTGTGCCACATCCACTGATAGCTGAGTTTATGGATGTGTTTCCGGAGGAGTTACTAGGGTTGCCTCCGGACAGGGATGTAGAGTTCTCTATAGACTTGGTACCCGGCGCAGAGCCGATATCTCATCATGTCTATAGTGAACAACAGTGAGCTAGTGGAGCTGAAGAAGCAAGTGGATGAGTTGCAGGACAAGGGCTTCATCCGATCGAGTTTTTCACCATGGGGTGCGCCAGTACTCTTTGTACCGAAGAAGGATGGGTTGGTACGGATGTGTATCGACTACAGGGCACTCAATAGCCTCACGATCAAGAACAAGTACCCGTTGCCGAGGATCGATGACCTGTTCGATCAGCTGAGTGGAGCGAAGGTATTTTCCAAGATTGATCTGAGGTCAGGATATCATCAGGTGAAGGTGAAGAAGGAGGATATTTCGAAGACAGCTTTCAGGACTCGGTATGGCCAGTTTGAGTTCCTGGTGATGCCGTTTGGGTTAACTAACGCCCCGACGGTGTTCATGAACTTGATGAACAAGGTATTCCACCAGTACTTGGACAAGTTTGTGGTGGTGTTCATCGACGACATTTTGGTATATTCGAAGACCCCAGAGGAGCATGAGGAGCATTTGAGAGTGGTTCTGGAGACTCTCAGGAAGGAGCAGCTTTACGGTAAGCTCTCGAAGTGTGGGTTCTTCTTGGATCGAGTTGATTTCTTAGGTCATGTGGTGACCGGAGATGGGATCTCAGTCGACCCGAAGAAGATCAGAGCAGTTGAGGCATGGACAGTACCGAGTTCGGTCGCAGAGATCAGGAGCGTTCTGGGATTGCCAGGATACTACAGGAGGTTTGTTCAGGATTTCTCCCGGATTCCAGAGCCATTGACTAGGCTGACCCGGAAGGACGCAGAGTTTGTTTGGTCAGAGGAGTGTCAGGTTGCTTTTGATGAGCTGAAGAAGCAATTAACGACAGCCCTGATTTTGACGTTGCCATCAGGATCAGGCGGGTTTACTATCTACAGTGACGCCTCAGGAAAGGGTTTGGGTTGTGTCTTATAGCAACATGGGAAGGTGATTGCCTATGCATCCAGGTAGTTACGTCCGCATGAGAAGAACTACCCTATCCATGATTTGGAGTTGGCGACGGTTATTTTTGCTCTGAAGCTGTGGAAGCACTATCTATACGGAGAGCGTGTGGAGATCTTCACAGACCACAAGAGCTTGAAGTATGTGTTTACACAGAAAGAGCTCAACATGAGGCAGCGCAGATGGTTGGAGTTGATGAAGGACTTCGATATTTTATTGCAGTACCATCCAGGAAAGGCCAACGTGGTTGCCGATGCCTTGAGTCGGTATCCGGTAGCTATGTGCTTGACGATGGATCGTCATCTATTAGCAGATTTGGAGAGTTTGGGGATCGAGATGATCGTACCAGGAGTTCAGATGCAGATGTTGGGCCTGCAGATTTAGTCAGACTTGATGGAGAGGATCAAGTCAGCTCAGTTTGACGATGTTACTCTGCGGTGTATCCGAGAGCAGGTTCAAGCAGGATTGGCAGATGCGGAGTTCATCATTACGGAGGACGACACATTGAGGCACGGTTCCAGACTGTGTGTGCCTAGCGGAGAGCTTCGGGAGCAGGTTATGTAGGAGACCCATCGCTCTCAGTACACTATGTATCCAGGTGCCAATAAGATGTATAGAGACTTGAAGGAGCATGTATGGTGGTATGGGATGAAGCGGGAAGTAGCACGCTTCGTAGCCAGGTGCCTAGTCTGTCAGCAGGTTAAGGCAAAGAGGCAGAGGCCAGGAGGACTGTTGCAGCCATTGCCCATTCCAGAGTAGAAGTGGGAGCATATCACGATGGATTTTGTTTCGGGATTGCCGCGTTCATCAGGAGGGAAAGACGCGATTTGGGTCATCGTGAACAGGTTGACCAAATCGGCCCACTTTTTGCCATTCAGAGTGGGGACGTCTACGGAGAAGCTAGCAGAGTTGTATATGCGACAGATTGTCAGGATACATGGAGTTCCGGTGAGAATTGTCTCGGATCGGGATAGTCGCTTTACTTTCCATTTCTGGCAGAGTTTACAGACTAGTTTGGGCACTCAGCTCAAATTCAGTACTGCATACCACCCTCGGACGGACGGACAGTCGGAGAGGACTATTCAGACTCTCGATGCTGCGGACTTGTGTTCTGGATTTTGGAGGATCATGGGAGGATCACCTGCACTTGGTAGAGTTTGCATACAACAAAAGTTACCAGGCCAGCATTGGTATGTCACCATTCGAGGCATTGTACGGGCGTAGGTGTCGTACTCCCTTGTCTTGGGACGATGTTAGAGAGCGAGCTTTACTGGGACTTGAGATGGTTGTGGACGCAGCTGAGAAGGTAAAGCTCATCAAGGATCGACTTCGCGTGGCGCAGGACAGACAGCGACATTGGGCCGACAGCCACTGGAGACCTTTGCAGTTTGAGGTATAGCTTAGACTTAGGATTAGAATCTTGTTGTTTGTGTTTTGTTGTTTGTGTGATTGTTTTATTTAATTGAGACCATACTTGTGCTAGGTTGGAGATATGGTATTCTTGAGGATTTCACCGACTTGAGGCACTATTCGTTTCGGTGGAGGAGGGAAGCTTAGCCCACGCTATGTTGGACCTTTCATTATCAGCGGAAGGGTCGGTGACGTGTCATACAGACTGGACTTACCTTCTTCCTTAGCGGGAGTCCACAATGTATTTCACGTATCGCAGTTGAGACGGTATGTGACAGATCCTAGCCATGTACTGGACCATTCTGAGATTGAGGTGGGACCTACTCTCAGTTATCCAGAGCAGCCTGTGGAGATTCTGGATCGATGAGAGAAGGTGTTGCGGAACCAGTCGATACTTCGCGTAGCTTAGAAGCATCACTCTCCAGGAGAGTCCACCTGGGAGAGGGAGGATGAGATGCGCGAACGATACCCCTATCTTTTCCAGTCTTGAGGTATGATTTTGTTCTTTCTTAATCATACATTTTGTCTTTAATTTCGAGGACGAAATTATTTTAAGGGGATAGATTTGTAGCATCCACTTTTTCATAGAAGGATATTTTAGTCTTTTTAGCCATTTTTGGCCTTATGAGTGATTTCCTGAATATGTTGACTTATGATTGTGCTAGCAACTGGTTTAACCTTAGTGGACTTGTATAGGGGTCTAACCATGCATTAGGATTGTTATTTTCATTTTTAGAATTTATGTTTATGTATTAGATTATTTTTAAGGCTTTTATTTATTTATTTAGCCTTTTTGCATGTATGCCTTTAAGCTTTTTGACTTGGACCCATTTCTAATTGAGAAGGAGTGGCCCAAGTGAAACCCTAACCCCTAGAGACCCCCTTGGCTGCCCAACAAAGCAGCACCCCCTCCTCTTTTCATCATTTGTGAAAATTTTGAACCTCCACAAAGAAACCCTAAAAGATCCATCTCTCCAAAACACCTATTTCCTTCATCCGGAGTCCGTTTCTTCCCAAACGAACTCCGTTGCGCTCGTCGAGGAGAGGAGGATTTGCTGGAGTATTTCTGGAGTGGAGACGGAGGTTTTTGCTAGAGGAAAATTGACCGACACGACAACCGAGGAGCCCCGATCATTGAGTTTTGACACTTAATAGGTAAAATCCTAATATACCATTGCAAATCTGGTTTTTTCTTCATTTTTACATCCATATAGGTGCCCTAGCCTTGCCCACAAAATTTGGTGGGATTTTGACTCCGTTTGATGGAGGTATCGAGCCCGTGTCGGTCCCTTACGGCACGTGTTCGACGAAATGCCGCTTAGGATAGAAAGTTGTTTTTCGTTTCCGACTTCATGGATGTTTAGATAATATGATTTTGATAAAATTTTGTGAAGACGGATTTGGGTTTGACATCGTTTCAGCAGCGTTTCGGGCAACGGACGCACGTGCACGGATCCCGTGCACAAGACCGTGCGTGCCCTGTTGTCCGCGTGTGATTTCTCGATGCACAGAGTGTATTTTTGCGTGAAAATTTGTGAGAACGTGGGGGCAAACTCTGCCCTCATGTTTGTAAAATTTTACGACTTTTCGTTTAGCGAGCGTGGAGAAATCGTGCGTGCATCGCTCAGCCACTGTGCATTCAGCTTGTCATTTTTGTCGCGAAGACGGACTTCGTGCGCGCACACGACGCAGCGAAGACCCGTTCCAGGAACCAGAACATGTCGACCTAGACCTAGACGACCTGTAGGGCGAACCCCGAGTCGCGGGGTGGCCCGACGAGGGAGCAGCGAGGCCGGGACCGCGCGCACGAGGGCGCGCGGGCGCGCGCGCGCACACAGCAGGCCGTGCGGGTACGGGGGCTGCGTGTGCCGCTTTGGCATAGCGTGTCACCATTTCATCGTGTCCTAGACCTACCCCGGGACCCCCCCAGCTATGTGCACAAGCACGTAGCATTTCGTTGCGTGTGCGGCGCTCAAACGAGCGAGAACGCACGCGTACCACGCGGTATCGGGAAATTCCGATACGCATTCTGTGTGTTAGCCCAATGATTATATCATATTTTTAAATATGGCTAATCAATTAAGTTTAACATAATAACATCACTAATATTCATGTAATCACTATCCTATTGCTACTTAAACTTAGCATTGTCCTTATTTTAGCATTGTCCTAAATGTTCTATGTCATATTGCTATGTTAGCATTGTCCTAAATGTTCTATGTCATATTGCTATGCTTGTATCATATTATTCTGTCTGTCTAACAGCTCTTATAGACATGCAGTAAGCATGATCAAGTTTTGTCAAACCAGGACATATGCAATAGAGAATTATTGATGGGCCAAAGACGGTGTTGGCGAAGCCCCCGAAAGGTATTCAGATTTCCAGATCTATTTATCTTTGGACGATTGCCGTCAAGGAAAAAGGCGTCTTCATGTTTGCTCAAATATCTGAAGAAAGGTGTCATCAAAGGGTTCTTGGTTTTCCTATTTTATCAATATATTTTCCATATTTATTGAGTCTAGGAATACGATATAAACTGCATCGTACTGGCAAATAGGCTACCCAAGAAACGTTTTCAAAATATCCTTTCATTTTGAAAACAAGCCCACTTATAAAAGCCCAAACTACTTCCTAACTGTTTGACTTTTTAAAAAGCCCAAAAACTAATTTGCAAAAACCCTGACAGAACTCCAACAGAACTCGGCCAGAGTTCGGCCCGAATTCGGCCAGAGTTCGGCCAGAGTTCGGTTAGTGAACGTTGCTTTTTGAACTTGGTCTTCCTGCAGTTACGGATCCCAACGAGATTTTCTCATAGAGTTCTGTCCGAATTCTGCCCGAATTCTGTCAGAATTCTGCCTTTGGAAAAACTATAAATAGAGAAGGATTTCGATCATTTCAATTCACTCATTCACTTTCATATCTCTTCTCTATAAGCCTACTACTTCTTCCAAAGTATTTTGAGCTTTTCATTTTCTAATCCCAAGCCAGTTACAATCCTCTAGTCGATTTGTCAGTGCGGTACAGTCTAGAAGTTTCAAAGTTGTTGTAATCGGAGGCTTGATTGAAGTTACACACTTCACAATTGAAGTTGGTCGAGTACTTCAGATCAAAGCTCGCGTTGTAGAAGTTGCAAGAACTTCGGATGAAAACTTGTGGTGATTTTCCATAGTGGATTCAACTGGAAGCTAGAGTTCTTCCGACTGGACTAGTCCTCAACAGAAGAAAATCAGTATACATCCTTGTGTTTGCGTTTGCTCTCTACTCTCTACTTTTTATTTACTTATCTGTGATATATATTATGTGATCTTGTTACTAACTTTTTTAAATAGTTAATTTTCGCTGCCTACTCTATTCATCCCCCTCTAGAGTATTGCGCTTTACAACTCGTTCCTACAATCGGTCCTACAATTGGTATCAGAGCGGGTACTGTAACTAGAGGTAATATATTCTGATCCTAATTGTTCCTACAATTGGTATCAGAGCCAGTGCTACAACTAGAAAGTTGGTGCTTGGTATATAGATATTGCTGCTCATACCAATTGCTCCAACAATTGGTATCAGGGCAAGTGCTCCTTCTATAGATATTATTACAGGTGCTCCTTATAGAGATATTATTGCTTATACCAATTGCTCCTTCAATTGGTATCCTAGCAAGGACTCTATTATTTGGCTTAACATCCTTGGAGCAGATCCTCATTACCAGAGCGGGTTATACAGGTAAAGCGAGGTAATATTATTATTATATAACTGCTGTTACATAGATCACTATATCACATATGGCAAGTATGTACTTCACAACTGAAGAGCAATCCTCAAATAGACTTCCACTATTTGATGGAACAAACTATAGCTATTGGAAGACACAGATGAGCTTCTACTTGAAGTCTCTAGATTTTGACTTATGGTCAATTGTTATCAATGGCTACAAAAAGCCTACTATCACTTCTATTCTTACATCCTCTATAATCAACAAGCCTTATTATAGTTACACGGAGGAAGAGAAGAAGTTAGCTAGCCTTGATGCAACAGCTATGCATATCTTTTACTGTGCTGTAGACGCAAATGTATTTAATCTTATTAATACTTGCACAACATCTCATAAAATTTGGAAAGTTCTTGAAGGTACTTATGAGTGCAGGTATGAAAGCAAAGCTAGCAACTCCAGAGAGAAGGATAGTCTTCATAATGATGCAAATATGTGCATGATGGAATTAGGATTTAAGGCACAACACAATCTCCTATACGAAGAAGAGCTTGTATGTGACAACTGCAAGAAGGTAGGCCACATCCAAGAAGATTGTACTACTACAAGAAAGGAGAGTCAATACGAACAATCAAATAAAGGAAGATCATCGTCTCACAAGTACACTAGCACGAGCATATGGTGTGAAAGCGAAGCAAGCGATTCCACAGAAGAAGAGAGACCTCATCAAGCTGGAAATTTATGCTCAATGGCATTATCTAACGAGGTACAAAGTAATTCTTTTTCTGAAGATAGTAAATTTTTTTATGATGATTTATCTGATGCTTTCAGTGATCTATTAGAAGAACACAAGAAAGTATTAGATAAGTATAAGCAAGCTAGAAAGGATATTCTATTCTATAAGCGTGAGAATGAGAAGCTTGCTTGCTTATTGAATGATGCTAGAGATACTTCTACTTCTGATAATTCTACTAATATATCCACATTTGAGTTTAGATTGCATGAGGCACTTGATTGCATTGAGAAAAGCACTCAAGAAAATGCTAAGCTTAAGGAGGAACTAGAATCAGAAAAGAAGAAGTATTCTATTGCTTCATGTAGAATTGATGCTCTTTCTGCTAAGTATGATAAGATCTGTGCTAACTCTAAAAAGTTAGAGATTAGACTGGAAAAGCAGGTAGTACAACCTATGACTCAGTCTAACACAAGACACTTAGCACATCACAAAGTCGTACATGTCAGATCTTTTAGAAAGGAAGCAAGCAAAGCTAAAGCTTCACATAACCATGTTTTCTATTACAAGTGTCCATGCACATCATATCACACTACTGCACATTCTCATACTGCTGCACATAGTACTAATGTTAATTCTTTCTGTCATTATTGTGGTATGAATGGACATGTTTCTAATAGTTGTCAGATTAGAAAACTTGTTGATATAAACTTGTGCAAATGGGTTCCCAAAGCTAACAAATGTGGATCCAAGTATTGGATACCAAAGTCTTCACCTAATATTGCAGGTGAAGCTTCTCATATCAAATAGAACCATGGAACATATTGGTGATTGCAAAGCTACAAAGGTCATCTTCCATGCAATTGCACCAACAGAAGTGTGGTCACTAGAACCACTTCGGTAACATGCTTACTAAATAGTTTTTAATATTTAGCATGTTCTTATTGATTTCTTTCTATTAGATCTCATTGATGTCTTTTAAATTGTTTATTGTTTGAATCAATGTGAGATATAATCCTAGCATGACTAGCTGTTTAGCTTAAATGTTTAATTCATACTATACAGTATTTTACTCACTTTCCATTAGTGTGACACATATGTCTATGTATGCTCTTTACTCTTAATATTTATTCATGAAGCATGCATAGGAGCTTAATTTTGTTTTGGTGAATATATTTTTTTGACTCTTCGTCTTTAATTTTTTTTAATGGCCACTTCTTACCGTTTTGTCTTTAACATGTCGTATTTACTTTGATCAGTATTTTGTGAGTATGTATGTTTAGCACAAGTCTCTTGTTTACTTGAAAAGTATATACATATACTTTTATGTTAACCTTGTGCTTGCATAATATATTCACTATTGATTCTTAATTTTATTGTGATTAATTTCTTATGAATCAATTACATCTTTGTTTGATAAAGTATATTTATGCATATTTTTTGATCTTGTGATATTTTTTTTTTCTTATTAAGGATACATGAATAATTCATTTTCATTTATATATTGATATGTTTCTTATATTTTTGTATAAATACTTTTATGGGGATATATGAGTTAAGTTCAAGTTCTATATAATTTTAAAAAGTAGTTTTTAAACTTGTGCTTATCTCATACTTAAGCTATTTTAATTTATGTTCTTATCTTTATCAACTTCTTCCTCAAAGCCTCTTTTAATGATGTTTTTATTTTCTTAGCTTTTTGGTTGACATTTTAGATACATGATATTTTTAATATCTTGATCTTGATAAACCATTGTTTGGGTATTTACTTCTCTTATATTTAGAGATTCTGGATTTCAATATTGTTCGATGATACTGCATATATTCCTTTGAATCTAAGTTCTTAAGAGTAGAAATCATTTTGGGAACAAGCCGAAAGGGTCCTTCTGTCATACAGGTGTAAATAGCCTGAAGCGACACGGTGCACTAGTCTTCGGACTACCGCTAGCTGGGAACCGGCCCCTACAGCTAACCCGAAGTGATCAATACTTTATAGACTTAAGATTTATTAAGGTGTACTTGCAACTATCGTCTAGTTCTGGATCCAAGGTATTGAACCCAGTCCCCTAGGTTCCTGAATACATCAGCATATCTAGGTCCTACATTTTGATTTACAAATATTTTATATTTTATTGTTACCCAATGATTTTGTAGCACATATGGATGAATGATATTGATATATCTTATACCGTATGCTACATTGTTCTAAGATTTTTAAGTCCATAGAATATTTTTTTTTCATATTGCACTAATTCTTCTTAAATCCTCGGTTATTAAAGAAGAGATTTATTTTGGGTACAAGCCTACAAAAGGTCTGTCTGTCACCACGACTACGGTCGAAGCGAAGCGGTACTTAAGTGTTCCCCGGTGAACCTCCGTTAGCTGGGACAGTACCCCTACAGCTAACCCAAGATTGATCAACGCTTTATAAACTAAAGATTTATTGAGATCTAGTTGCAATTGTTATCTGATGGATTTTGGATTTGAGATTTGATGGATGATATTATTTAATGATTTCTATTTTCACAAAAGGTAGCATATGTTGATCTATCTTGTCGATTGTGAGATTCTATAATATAGATCAATTTATGTCATCTTTTGACTTATACGATTATTCATCATGCTAATTTGAAATATCTTTTGATTGTTTTATTTTTAAAATGTTCATTTAATGGATATTTCTTCTTTTGTCTAAAGATGATTGTTTTTCGTATTCGTGACTACTAATTGAATATTATGGTATTGTGATTTCATCTTTAGCTTGTGTAATATTCGTAATATTTATGTTTTTGAGCTTTATATTATTATCTTCTTATTTAAGTTACTTACTGTCTGCAACAGTAACTCTTTGTAGGGGAGAAGTCATGCATATTGAATCTCTCTCTCAAAGCGTTTCTTTTCTTTAAACCTTACGGTTGTCAGGTGGACACCGTGCTAAGGCTTTAAAAGGGAAGAAATGAACTTTGATAAGAAGACCTAATATTTTTGAATTAGTTTCCTACTTCCGAAAATATGTCTCTGAATTTTATTTTATAATTTTGTCAATATTATTATTTTTGGATATAGCCATGCAAAGGTGGAGCAGTTAATTGTTTCAAGTCAATTAGCCCCTTGACATGCCATATATCTAGAATACACTTTTCTTTGGAAATTTATCTAGTTATGTTTATTTGTTCAAATAAATTTATTTATGATTTATGGATTCTTTATTAAAATTATCTTTGTGATTCGAATCGCCAGCTTTCAGTCTAAGGACTAAATGGACGCATTTGAACATTTACTAAGACAGTTTTTCGTAATAAATTCCACATTTATGAAAAGTTTTTTTTATTTCTTTTTTGATTTATTGAATCTGTCCAGTACTCAAATGTTATTATTGAAGACAGTTTTCAAAATCTTTTAATGTCTTAAAATATTTTTTTTATATATATATTGGAGATACATATTTTGTTTCTTCATCTTTAAGCGTTTATTTATTGGATATTTCTTTTTCTTGCCTAAAGATGATATTTATTTTGAGTTTGGAATTTTATATGCATTTGATCAAAGGAAAGAAAAGATGCATATCTTGGATATCTCTTAGATCCTTTGATTATTTATTTTATCTATTTTATGCATATAAATTATTTTTGAACTATATACGCATATTTTAAGGGGGAGCAAATTAATTGTTTCAATTATTTTATGTCCTTAATATGTGGTATACCTAGTTCATCATGGATATATATTCTTTTACCTAATATATTGTTGAGTTATTCATGATTTTTGGATTTGTATTGATTTTATGAGAGAATATATGATTATTATTATTATTTATTTTTAATTCTCTCATTCGAGTTTCTAAAAATTATTTTGCCAAAAATATATTTAATTATCCTTATTTGATTGAGTTTAAAATTACTTTTGGCATTTCTTATTGAGGTTTTATCTCAAAGTTCATGATTAGCTATATTTAGACTGATCATACTTTGTGGGGGAGCATTCAAGTAGACTGAATTTCTCCTTCTCAAGTATTTTATTTTCATTACCTTCATATTTATCTGATGGATATATATCATGCTAAAGTAATTGAATTCAAATGCATGAACTTTGGTACAGATTTTGCATAAATTATAGTATACTTATTTTGATCGCTTTTCGATGATTATACTCTTTATGGAATTGATTCACTAATTTGTATGGGCGAATTATGAATCATATTTTTTTGTGATCATTGTTAAAAGTCTCATTATATTTTTTGATTTTTTTTGGTATATACTAGATCTGCGAAATTCTATTCTTCATGATTTATTTATGACCAATGATTGATTCCTACTATATTGATATATTTTTTTTGGTCAAATGACATTCAAAACATATTTCATTTTTGGATTTCTAGTTGGTAAACTATGTATTACTTGATTTCAGTGTTCTTTGATAAAGTTCAACCAACTATGTTATATTTTTGACAAGTTTTTCTACTTTAGTTATGCAATTTTCTAAACTTGTCGTTACACTGTTCTCCTAATCCTTGATCATGATTATTTTTGCTTTCCTTCTTTACTTATGCTTGAGTTCATTTTAGCTCTAATTACGGGGGAGCTTATTTTTGATCATGTCAAAGGGGGAGAAATAAGTTTAAGAGCACACAATATTCTAGTATTATGTGTTTATTAGTGATACATGCATCTATTGTATATATATTAAACTTAAAGGATTTGCCATAATCAAAAAGGGGGAGATTGTTAGCCCAATGATTATATCATGTTTTTGAATATGGCTAATCAATTAAGTTTAACATAATAACATCACTAATATTCATGTAATCACTATCATGGTTCTACTTAAACTTAGCATTGTCCTTATGTTAGCATTGTCCTAAATGTTCTGTGTCATATTGCTATGTTAGCATTGTCCTAAATGTTCTATGTCATATTGCTATGCTTGTATCATATTATTCTGTCTGTCTAACAGTTCTTATAGACATGCAGTAAGCATGATCAAGTTTTGTCAAATCAGGACATATGCAATAGAGAATTATTGATGGGCCAAAGACGGTGTTGGCGAAGCCCCCGAAAGGTATTCAGATTTCCAGATCTATTTATCTTTGGACGATTGCCGTCAAGAAAAAAGGCGTCTTCATGTTTGCTCAAATATCTGAAGAAAGGCGTCATCAAAGGGTTCTTGGTTTTTCTATTTCATCAATGTATTTTCCATATTTATTGAGTCTAGGAATACGATATAAACTGCATCGTACTGGCAAATAGGCTACCCAAGAAACGTTTTCAAAATACCCTTTCATTTTGAAAACAAGTCCACTTACAAAAGCCTAAACTACTTCCTAACTGTTTGACTTTTCAAAAAGCCCAAAAACCAATTTGCAAAAACCCTGACAGAACTCCAACAGAACTCGGCCAGAGTTCGGCCCGAATTCGGCCAGAGTTCGGCCAGAGTTCGGTTAGTGAACGTTGCTTTTTGAACTTGGTCTTCCTGCAGTTACGGATCCCAACGAGATTTTCTCATAGAGTTCTGTCCGAATTCTGCCCGAATTCTGTCAGAATTCTGCCTTTGGAAAAACTATAAATAGAGAAGGATTTCGATCATTTCAATTCACTCATTCACTTTCATATCTCTTCTCTATAAGCCTACTACTTCTTCCAAAGTATTCTGAGCTTTTCATTTTCTAATCCCAAGCCAGTTACAATCCTCTAGTCGATTCACTACAACAAAAAACCCTTTTAATGACGCTCGACAAGGAGTTTTAATAACGGCTGATACATAAGCGTTATTAAGTTGAAAAATACCTTTTTTCTATGACGGTTTGGGCTAATTCTGGACTTTTTATAACGTTTATAAAATAAAGCGTTATTAATAGTTTAGAGCGGTGGCAAACTTGTAATTCTTTCACTGTATAAAAGCTAAGTGGGAGAGAGAAAATTCATTTCTCATCCATTTTCTAAGGGAGCAGCAGCTCTCCTCCTCAAACCTCTTCTCCCCCCAATTTTCCTCTTCGTCGATTTCTAGGGTTTCTGATGGATTTCTTCTTCGATTTCTAGGGCTTATATTTTTTCTTCTTCGATTTCAATTTCGCTTCGCGATCGGGATCCTCAGGAAGAGTCGGCGCCGCCGGGTCACTCGTCGAAGAAATGCGGTGAGATAGCTTGGCTGCCATGCAGTTGGTTACTAGGGAGGACGAAGAGTCGATATGGTGAGTCTGATCTTTTCTCTTCTCTGCTGAATCTTTTCGACCTAATCCTCTGTGAACTCGATCCAAAATAGAGGACAATCTGGGAATTTGTTGAACTCAAAAAACTTCAGATTTAATCTGTGAGTTATCAAGTCTTTTCTCCTTATTCTCTTTATTCTCGAATTAAATTAAGGGACCTTAAATTAATCTTCTGAAAGTTTGTTTTTGAGACATGTCCTTCATGTGTTTGATGAATTGTCTCAAGGAGATTTGGATCTTGATTCGGTTGGTGACTCCTCATTTTCATGAATGACACTCGGATATGTAGTTGGTGAGTATCTCGGTTCAAGTATAGCTCTTTCTATTTCGTTCTGTATTCGGTTGGGGAGTTTGGATCGACAGTATGGTGTTTGGTGCTCAAGATGACATAGGTTGTGTCCAGTGTGACACAAAGTCTTGTGACAAGATCATCACTAGGGCTAATTAATGTGTTTCACATAAATCCATCCTATCATTGTATTTGGCATAAACTCTATTCAGAAAATAAACTTTTTTCTTTGGCCCATCACATGGGCAAATTAATGTGATTTCATTATTGTGAGAGGGATTATTCTGTATTCCTGATATCAGGAAGAAAATGAGTGGAAATTTGATATTGAAACTTTCCCTCTAGAATTTAACTTCAAAACCTTAATTTCTCTTCTAGTGTTCGAGTTTAGACCTTCATTCTTATTTCCCTATTTAGTGGTGGTAAACTTGCTTACCACATTTAGTTTGTTGCAATAACATATTTTCAAGAATATATTTTGCCTTTTCCAATTTCTTTATTTAGTTTTCAGTCAAGTCATATTTGACAAATACAACTTCTTAGTTCATTACTGCTTGCCATTGCATTTTGATATACACCCATTGCTCTAACACATTTTTTATTTGAGTGATAGGTTGCTTTTGCTGGTTATGACAGACAAGGTGTGGCTGACCATGCAAATAATCTAGCTTCCAAAATTTGGACCGATTCCTTGAAAGCTTTAAATATGCACATACTCACATGGGCGATTCCATTGTTGTAAGTCATGTTATCTGGCACTCCTTAGGTTTTTTCCTATTTAGGTTATCTGGAACTCCTTAGGTCTTTTGATTATAGTGAAATTTTTTTAGGCTGTGAGATAGCTTGGCTGCCATGCAGTTGGTTACTAGGGTTGCTTGCAATAGGAATCTTACAGAAAATTATAAATGTGAACTTTATGGTTGCGGAGGTGGCGTTATGTCATAGACCTATGGTATTTTAGGCGAAAAACTTGAAATTTTAAAACATTTGAACATAAGAATAAGATTGTTTATTTAACTTATAGATTTATAGTTCCAATGAGCATTTTCATTTTCGGTTTTTGGTCAACAAAAGAGGAAGTTTTTGTTGTAACTACATGGAAGAAAGTGTTTGCAAGTGTTCAGCTTCTGACCTGTATCTTCACTTTCAATATTAGAGATATATCCAAGATTCCTTAAATTAGCATAAAATGCATTTCAATATTCGATTGCTGTTTTTGTTGTTGTTGTAATGACCATTTCAATATTCGATTGCTGGCAGAACCATCTTGATGACATATAAGCATAAAATGCATGCAGTCGATAATGCTGGAAAGTTAATATCCAATGCAGATGTGGATTTCTACATCAGTGAGGTCAGTGATCTCTTTTGATTGCTTCAAACAATCTCATAACAGCTATAGGACTTTGTTATGTTCTTTTTGTAAGGGCCCTCTGGGATCTTCTGTTCTCTAGAACATGTCCTTCGGAGACTTGCTACATATATATATATTTCCTTCGCGTATATATCATTTCACTGAATATATAATGTTATGTGGAAATTTAACTTCGGGCGGCTGCATTGATTTAAATTCACTTTGTAAAACTTGTTCTTGGATGCAGGATATTGTACATGTCATCGAATCCAAGCCAGTAAAGCGTTATGGTGATTATTTCTTGCGTCAGATTTTAAAGGTTTGTAGCCCTCATTTCTATACCCCTTCTAATATCTTTTGTATTATAAGGGACATGGTTTTATGAATTGCATGTACATAGTAGACTGTTTGTTAATGTCATTCCACACAATGATTTGTACAGTTTGAGGATATAATTGGTGAGCTGGACAGAGTAAAACTAGACTGATCTTGTCCAAATGGAGAAACTTGGTACTTTTTTTGCATGTCAGTGGTTAATTTCTTGTATTTGTATTCTGTGATCCTCTAGTGTTATTTTCCCTCTTGAAAAGATTTTGATTGGTTACAGCAAGGGTGATTCTAATTGTCTTATATTTATACACCGATAACCTGCATTTCGACGCTCGTGGATCTCGAATTTTCAATAGAAGTATGAATTACTGCACTCGAAACTAGTCCTCGAAATCTGCAAAAAACTTGCATGGTACTTCTGCTTCTTTTGTCTTTCTCTGTAGAAATCTATAGCAGAATTATTTTTTTTCTTTATTACAACCCTTCTTTTCGACTTGATGCAGTTTGCAATAGGCTCGGTAGCAGCTGCTGCGGAGCAGGCTTTTCTTCCTTATGCTGAGAAGGTACTTGAGATGATGAAAAGCTTTTTGGTGCTTACAAATGATGAGGACCTGGTCTCCGTGTTTTTATCTTTTTCAGGGATTTGCTACACGTGATGTTGACAGTTTTGATGTGCTCAAGTTGAAGCCAAAGTAATTACTTGTTTTGAGGATCCATTTAAGTAGTAGTTGTAAATATATGTATTTGGATACCCTATTTTGAGATAATATAATGAAGATGGTGATATAATATTTCAATGTTTTCTTGTGAATATAGTTCAATGTGGTTGTTTTAAAATTGAATTGAGAAGTTTTTGGAAAGTAATATATAATGTGCAGTATTAAGCATTATAAATGTGATGAGTTCAGTAATATTGAGTGTTATAAATGTTCTCGATTGAGCTTATACAGATTATCTATTCATAACGCTTTCAAAATGTCCTGAATTGTGCACTATATACTAACTATTCATAACGCTTTTATAGAAACTATTAATGACGGTTATTTTATGACGCTTTTAAAAAATATTTATAACACCCGTTTTCATAACGGTTGCTGTGAAAAAAAAGCGTCATGGTTCGTCATTAATGACGCTTTTTAGCCGTCATTAAAAGGGTTTTTTGTTGTAGTGATTTGCCAGTGCGGTACAGTCTAGAAGTTTCAGAGTGGTTGTAATCGGAGGCTTGATTGAAGTTACACACTTCACAATTGAAGTTGGTCGAGTACTTCGGATCAAAGCTCGCGTTGTAGAAGTTGCAAGAACTTCAGATGAAAACTTGTGGTGATTTTCCATAGTGGATTCAACTGGAAGCTAGAGTTCTTCCGACTGGACTAGTCCTCAACAGAGGGAAACCAGTATACATCCTTGTATTTGCGTTTGCTCTCTACTCTCTACTTTTTATTTACTTATCTGTGACATATATTCTGTGATCTTGTTACTAACTTTTTTAGATAGTTAATTTCCGCTGCCTACTCTATTCACCCCCTCTAGAGTATTGTGCTTTACAACTCATTCCTACAATCGGTCCTATACTGTGGGCACGATACAGACACGTTTTCGAACCCGAGAGTATACGAACGCATCACGTGGGTTGAGACCAACGTGTATGCCGAGTTTCGCGGGTTCGTTTGGAGTATTTTGTATTTTGGGCCGTTGTGTGAATTGGGTTGTTTTTCTCTAGTTTTCGATTTTTGAATTAAATGTGATATTTTGATTTCCAACTTCTTAGCTTCTAAAATCTGAGTTTACAGGACTTATATGAGATTTCGGATTCGTGGAAACCAACCCTTGGCTTTGTTTCATAATTTTTCCATCATTTATGAATATATGTGTTTCTATATAGCTTTATGCATATATTTAACTATATATATATATATATATATAATTCCGTTGAAACCCATTCCTAATGCATATATATTGCGAATGGGTCGAGGGAGATATTATTCCAGATTTTAGACTCTTTATTTATCTCGCATCATTGCGTATCTTTCCATTTAAACGTTGTGTATATAGATACATATATATATGTAGTTTCTTACTTTGTATATATGTATATAAATAGTATATTATTTTGAGTAATTCCATGGTCGCGTTTTACTGTTTTTAATCTCAGATTTATCTTATTTCAGTAAGCACCAGTACACACACACACACATCATCTTTTGTTAGAAATAAAGTTTGGTTGTATTGTATATACACATGTGTGTATATACCTATATGTATATATATATTTATGCTTGTTAATTCTCTTAGATTAGATTGTAGCTGTGTATATAACTATAGGAGCCCTAGGACAGATTTGGTTTGTCATTTCGAGCTTAGTTTAGTCGAATTGGCCGACAAGTTGACCAAATTGACAAAAGTCAACTTTGGGTCAAACTTGATCCAATTCAACTCAAACGAACTCCAAATGACCTAGAATTTTGTGTATGACCTAGAAATTAGTAGACGGACTAGTTGACCCAAGTTTGACCAAGTTTGACCAGGTTTGACCAGAGTTGACCGAAGGTTGACTTTGACCAAAATGGACCTAGAAGCATGTAGTCTTCCATTGTAGCTATTTTTTTTGATATTGTAGACTTGGTTGTGACATGTGTGTATTTTAAATAGGTTTACATTGCCCCAGTTTAGTTACACCTCATCATCAGCAGTTCAATTTGCCAGGCGAGTACATTATCTGATCTTTTCATACTTTTTTGGATATGTTCTCTTGTTATAGACTAGTATACTTGATGCTGACACGATGTTCACACGGATTAGTACCCTATGGATCTTTTCATGCGATGTTATCCCCTCGGATACATCGAGTATATCATGTTCATGTACTTTATCATGGCCATCATGTACTCCATGTATTCATATTTATCCATGTGTACTCATATGTTATTCATGTACAATCATGACCATATGAGCTCCATGTATACAGTAGTTGTTATCCATGTGCAATAACATAACATGCATTGATCCTTGTGTATTGATTGGGGGCAGGGAGAGTGTAGTTGGTTATGTGATCATTATCCCCAGTAGGTATCCATGTGCACTCCATAGCTGTATCCATGTGCAACCCAAACCGTTTACATAACCAATACATGCTCTGAATCACGTAGAAGGTTACATTTCTCTATTTATCATATTATATCTCATTTATAGTCTCTTTCTCTCTTGTTGATTTCCTTTACAGCGATTCATGTATAGTTTTCTATAGCTTGCTTTATATGTCCATTCCTGCTATGAACTGTTGTGAGATATATGTGCTCGTTTCGTCCTGACTGGGCATGCTGAAAATTTTATAGGTATTGATGAGGAGTACTGCCCTACTTATTATGGCATTGGCTTAGATGACACTGGCGACGTGGACCCTCAGGAGGATCCCACAGTCGCTGAGGACTTGCCTATAGTCTAGCTGAGACTTAGTACTTTATTTGTATTTCTATTTGAGACTTTATGAGTTGTACCTGAGATTTATTCAGGTGGTTTACACCTAGACTTTTATCTGTGACTCTCTTGAGATTCTTTCTTCTATTCCATCTTAGCATTGTGATTGAGTTACTTATTATCATACTCTCCATTCGGAGTTTATTTTAGACTGCGTTAGATACTGTGACTCAGGACAGCGTTCTACCGCCGAGACTGCGGCGTAGGCTGGGCGTTCGTCACTTCTCGTGCCCTTGCACTGGGTGCGGGTTGTGACAAGAGGTTCTTGGCTCAAATCTTGACTATAACAATTTTTTGTTTTATTTATATTTTTTTCATATTATTTATGGGGGCCCATTTTGAAAGTTTCGCTCCGGGCCCCCAACAACTCAGGGCCGGCCCTGGCACCAAGCTGCCCCCTAAAAGACAACACATAAGCAAGAAACACACAAAATGCTATACCCCCTACATGACAACACATAAGCAAGAAACACAGAAAATGCTATACCCCATATTCACACTTGTTCTCCCTGATCCTCTATCGCCATTCTCATTCCTCTCCTCGATTTGTTGTATTGTCTCGTAATCTCTGGTATGAGCTCATGAATCGCGTAAGTACGATTTTTGTATCTACTCTTGTTTCTATTCTTCCATAACACCCACACAACCGCCGCTGCGTGGACCTTAGTCTCGTCTTTATGGTTAGGCACCCATATTGGAATGCACACAATATGAGACTAAACATTATGTGCTAAACTATATTGTACTATAGATATTAGCAAAAACTATTAGCAAATATATATATATATATATATATATATATATATATATATATATATATATATATATATATATAAGGTCTTCGGAAAAGAAAAGAAAAAACAAGAGTAGGCCATGAATGACTCTCAAACAAAACAAAGTGTCACTAGAGAATTAAAGTCTTCGGAATAGAAAAGAAAAACACACACACAAAAAAGAAAAATACAATGAAGTTAAACCACAAAAACATACAATGAAGAACTACGACACCAACAACATACATTATCAGGAGATTAGCTTAATTAATTAAGCCCATCGATCGATTAATAATGTATGACAGTAACATTGTATTCCATAGTGGCATTTCCACTGGTGATGTTAACCGTATGAGTATGAGCCAGTGCATACCCCCTAGCGAGCCTGAACAACCCGCTGCCCCCCACCACGGGCATCTCCCTCACCGGCTGCACCACCGCATTGCGTCCGAGAACCGACAGCACGCTCCCGTTGTATTTCCCCTCAGTGAAGTACAGGTTCATCGTCATCAAGAGGGCCACCTCCGTCTGCGACGACATTGAGTACATGCCCTGCGCGTATCCGATGCACTTTGAGTCCGGCTCGGGGCTTACTGTCAGTGGGTCATCGATCATCCCGACCATGCCGAAGAGCGAGTTCGAGGGGCTTGCGGGCTTAACTATGGGCACGGCAGTCGGGTTGCGGCCGCTTCCGGTGTCATGGAGGTAGAAGTGGAGGTGGCTAATCAATTTCGGCTCAAGGGTGCTCTTCTTGGCGAAAGTTGTCTTGATGAAGTCGTGTTCGGCGGTGACGACGATGGCGGGAAGGAAAGTGGAGGTGGCGAGGAGGGAGAGGAAGACGATGGGGAGGGTCAGAGGGGGGGATTTGCAGGTCACAGCAATGAGAGGCGCCATTTGTGTGAAGGGATAGAATATGTGAGAGTGTACGAGTATTGGCTAAGCTGTATATATAGATCGATGAACGTGTATATATGGCCCATGAGCTCCTCTTCTTATTGTGACCCCACTGTGATGTAATTGTAATAGAAATGTAATTAAATAATTTTTTTATTTGATTACAATGTGATTACGATTACATTACGGTGTAGCAAACGAGGCCTTAATTGTTTTCAGAATGGAGCCAAGTGTGACTTAGTCGATAATTAGCAGTACTGGATGGGTGTTCGTGTGTTCGTGACTTACTCGAGCATCAACGGCCAGCCATTAATTATCTGTTTATGGTCCAATATCATGCATGCATGCATGCATGCATGCATGGTTGGTTGGTAGTAGGATAAGTGACCGTCAAGAGTCTCAAGACTGCAGAATTGGAGCTTCTCAAATTCAGGGCTAATCAAATGGAAGTCTTAGTAATGTTTTGTTTTTGGTATTGTGGTTTAATCAAGTATTATTAATCCGGATCTGCTGTCAGAAAAATATTGTTCCAATCCTGTCACCACTGTGCTTTTGGATTTTTTTTTATCAGATGGACCCACAAGTCATAGAGGGACAGGGATTGGGACAATATTTTTCGGACAACAGATCCAGACTCCAGTAGTATTATCATTTTGATAATTATTTTTTGGGTTGTAATTTTGGTGTAGTTTAGTTATCGAAAAATATATTTAATTTGGCCCGCCTTTGGACGTACCTGTCCAATGATCGTGCCTACATGGCAGCAGCTCATGCATTGACTTCCTCTGCTAGCGTCGGGGTCCATCACAAAATCTGAGTCTGAGGACTAATGAGGGGCCGCCACATTAGCTATGTGCCATTGGCTGTCATGCCAATGACGATCGAAATAGCAGCCTCCTTTACTTATACTGCTGAGACTGCATGGGTGGGAGTTTTGGTTATTGTAACGAGGTAGTTAGTTTTGAGATGTCCGACATTATGTACGTTACTTTGTGTACATTGTATTGTATAACTTTTGGACCCACTGTCCCTAAATTCCACCACTTTAAATGAACGGAATAATACGCCTCCGTGGCTCGATCCACTAATCTTCCGTCATCCAATCAGAATTTTGTGCCTCTCCTCCGTAACCACAAGGATCACTCAAGTTCGACACAAACTTGAGATATGCATGTCAAGTCAAGCCATAAGAAATACTAATTCATTGTTTGGTTGAAGTTGTTAATGCTTGACAAACCTGAAATAAAGCTGCAAGTATGGCTTCCTGAAACTTTGTTACAAAATTTTGACGACTTACCAATTTGAGGAATAAATCTCACATTAGTCATTCTCGAGAAGTTTTCCTTGGTTAACATTTATTTGGAATCCATCTGGGAACTCTTTTTCCAATTTTTTTTTGGGATATTGGCACCTTAATTACTAATGTTAGTTGCTGAGACCAACCTCTACTCTGTGCAGGACACATATAAACCAGTAGTAATATTAGCTTATGAAACATAACCCCAACGGATTGTGCTTCTTTCACTTTGCAACATATGTGCTTCTTGCAAATTCAGGTACATCATATGTGCTACTGCACTTTGCAGCAACAATCTGTCCTCTACAAACACCACTAAGCCAATAATGGAGAGAGAGAGAAGGGTAGGGTGGGGGTGGGGGTGGGGGTGGGTTGGTGTTCCATGAAGGTGGTAATGTTTCCACCATGGGCGTTCCATTCGTCTTAGGATAATTGATCAAAAGTTTGCTAAAACATTGGAGCAACTGTGAGGGTGGGCAGTCAAAATTTTGAGGACGGTTAAAATTGTGCCAGTCATAAGACATATATTTTTTAGGACTGTTAAAATTTTTGCAGTCATGTGCATATTCAGATGAATGTCAACATTTTGACATTTTGACGACATAAAAGTATGTCTTCATGACTACCAAAATTTTGACAGTTGTATGTATTTATAGGACTGTCAAAATTTTGGCAGTCCTATACATATTCAGGACTGTCATAATTTTGGCAGTTATGTGCATATCCATGACTTCCAAGATTTGCTTGTCCTTCATCGTCCCAAACGGGTTTGATTCTGACGATTCAAAACTCTTATAGTTGAGTTCGAAACTTCAGAAATAGCTCGAAATTGAGTACTCGTCGGATGTGTTCAGAATGATATAGATTCAAGGGTTTAGAAATTTGGAACCACAAGTATTTAATTGTTTCTAAGTTAAGGAATTTGAGAAAGGAGGAATTAGAATACTCATGATAAAATATGACCAAAGTTGCAATGTCCTCTACTAATTCTCAAAGGATATTTTGGGTATTGAAATATGACCAAATTTGTGATGTCCTATAACAATTGTGGTTGTGCATTTATTAAATGACTAAAAATTGGAACAATCTTTCAACCTGAATTTATCAATGCATTTATTTCTTTTTAAAATTTGCGGTTACAATTTCGAAATTGAATTATTAACAGGTTGGTGAAAAACTGACGCTTATTTCAAACTATGGTAGTCCCTTAATACTTATAAAATATTGGAGGTTGGAGGTAAATGTATTAATTTATTTAAAATATTAATTACAGGTGGAGTTGGATTTTATTTTATTTATTTTTTCAGATGGAATACTACATTATACATTTTTACATGGAGGAATTTCGTGCTCCCTTGGAAAAGTAAGAAACTAGTTTTCAACCAAATGATATATTTGCTAAAATCTTGGTGACAACTTTGTAGCCATGCAAAGTCCCTAATTCAAACTATTAGATGATATATTCTTGTCTTAACCTGCAAACCCGTCCTGCCAAAGCCTATTGTGGACCTTAAAATGTATTACCATTTAGATCATATCATTCTGCCAAAATGATTATGTTAGATGTACATTTTTTCAAAGAAAAGAGTACAACAATCCGTCTACAAAAAAATCAAGTTTATATATATATATATATATATATATATATATATATATATATATATATATATATATATATATATATATATATATATATATATATATATATATATGAGTAACAAAAAAATTCTGGACAAATGAATACTATGCAATAGGCGAGATGGAATACAATCTTAGCCTCACTTAGTGAATATTGTATTTATCTGAAGATCTTCTTGGTTCTATCGGGATGACACTTTTGATTGGCCCTGTGGACTTTTCCTTGTTCATTAGAGTTGTCTTGGATCTCCATGCCACATAGTTACGACATTCACGACCTCTCATATAAGTATGTTCTCAAAGGGTTGGTGATCGATGTCAACCATGTATAATCTTGCTTGACCTATTACACATAGTCACTGCCTTCACGACCTCTCATATAGGTATGTTCTCAAAGGGTTGGTGATTGGTGTCAACCATGTATAATCATGCTTGACCTATTAAGAGTTTTCAAAACTTATCCTAACTATATCACACTAGAACACTGCCATATATCATAGGGATTGAGTATCTTGGTACAGCCGCTTGGGCATTAGATTTGAGAATTTAATTTCAGGATCAATGTTCCATTTTTATTAGTCACCTAAGTCCATCTTGTTTCTATCTATTGAACCGATTTCTTGGGATCTTCAGTTAGACTCAGTTGGATTGTCACTGCTAGTGACTTACTTATGGGCTTAATCTCATCCCTTAGATGATTATAGGATTATGTCCTAGATAGATCCTTCGCCAAGTAGTCTGCACGATTCTTTTCTGACATTATAGTCAAGAACTACATAATTGCATAATATATTTTTTGTCGATTTGAAGCGCAGCTGTAGGTGCATGTTCATCTTAGATGCACAAAACCATGCTTTAGCAGTACTATAACATATTTATTATCATAATTTATAGAAAATGACAAGTACAAAAATATGTAGAACATGTATATGCATAATATAATTTCTGAATATAATTTCTAATACAGACCAATGTAATTGGTTTGGGTTGCTGGTATATCTACATAGTCTCCCAACAACAAATGCAATATCAGTATTCTTATTTGTTATATACATAAGAGAATCTAGCATCTGTGAATATCTATTTTATTCCTGAGGTTAACCCTAATTCTTCTTGAGGATAATAATATTGTCATATGGAGTAGTGACATGTTCCTTATCATAAGTTGTTTTTCTATTCTAATGTCATTTAAGACTTGTTCAAAGGTAAGGTCTCCTTTTTTATGCATAAGTTCTCTAGCATAATCAGACCAAAAAGAATGGAGCTTATCTATCAAGCAAGCTTTCTTATAATCACTGGTGAAATGGTACATTTATAAGATAATGTATTGAATCAATATGTATTGTCACTTAATATAGGGGTAAAGTGCAAAAAAAAATCCTCCTTAGATAGACATTTTTAGCAAAAAACACCCATAACTTAAAAATATCCTCGCATTTTTATTTTGGCTCAATTTACACCCAATTTGATTTCTGCTGTTAACATGCGTTAAATTATGTCTGAAATTACGATTAGAATAGAAAATATCCCCCCATTCTCTCTCCCTCCTCTCTCTCTCTCTCTATCTGGCAGCCCCCCTCCTTCACCGGTGGCGGCGGTGGGAGGACTGCACAGGTGGGGGAGTAGCGAGGGTGGGGGCGCGGAGAGATGTAGTGCGCCGTCCCGCTCAGTTCAACCGGATGGATCGAAATGCAACGACGTTTGGACTTAGCTATGCAATAGCTTGCTCGAAGTCTTGTTCGGCCGAGAAGACTCCTCTCTCAGGTAGGTAGTTTCGATAAACTTGCCTCAGCTTGGCCTTCACACTAATAATATGGAGTTTTACATGTACTGTGTAGCTTTATTGATAAAAGAGATGAACCCACGTAGCTAAAGGAATAATCCCATTGAGTCAAGTATATGTATAAAATATGAAAAGGTGTCAATATGTTGTGTAGATGTTCTCCATGATGGTTTTCAAATGTTGGCACTCGGTCTATCGACCTCACGTATTGAGTGAAACAAGTCATGCCACGAGCTATCAACTTAATATTATAGCAAGCATGTTCCTACGGTTCTACGACTTGCTATAGCCACACAGTCTCATGATTTCAAGGCTTGTCATATAGAGCATGACTCGGTTGATGGCAGTACACAGAACACGGCTGGTTCAAGGTATGCAGGAAGGCTATCAAATAGTCGTCCCTCTATTATCAGTCAAAAAAGAAAATGGAAATATTGAACGTGTTGGGTACTGTAGGTCGTCGAGGCAGTTACTGGTTTGGAGAACTGCATGGAAGTGTGTAAGAAAAGAGAAATAGTCAGTACCATGTTGAGTTGAGTCGAGTCGAGTCTTACATTGTCATTGGACAACTTGTGCACAAGGTATTGGTTCCTCGAATAATCTCCAGTGGCACCGGGTTCGTGTTGGCGTAGAAGAATTTACAGGTATTGCGGGCCTTCAGTGCGCATGCGATTGACCACTGAAGTATATGCTACTTATACGAGTATTTCAGAACCTTCGGAGGAGTCTGTGCCTCTGACATGAAGCTTTTTCATCTTACATTAGTACAAGATAGCTTGTGGTGCTAGTGACTTTCATATAGTATGAATCAGCTTGATAGCGGCAATCTGCGTCCATGTCTTAAATTGAGTCAAGAAGTGTATGCACGACACAAATGAGTCAAGAAATGGGTACATGATATGCAACACAAGTATGGAGCATAAGATTTGGCTATAGCAAAAATATGTACTTCGACACAAGATATGGTGTCGTGTTTTGTGTCGTTGATACTAAGTTCACAAATCTGTGATTGAGTCATTAATTTGCACGATGAAACTGATGAAGGCCATAAGGCAAGTATTGAGTAAGTTACAATTTATTGTGAGGCACGACCTCAATGTTTATACATAAATGAGTTTTATGGTACGACCATGTCGTTGTGTCACTAAGTAGACCACGAGTCTGTCTTGAAACTTATTCGTTCGAGGCAAATCTCGCTTGGACGCGTCGAGGCATGACGTTCCTTGACGTTTTAAGACGTGCGGTCGCGTTGAAGTCTTCGCCTATACGGGACGTAATGTATGGACATCGCCTTCTTCAAGTTGTAAGGTGAAGGGAGTGATCATTTATATTAAGAGATGAGAGAGATATGAGTGATTATAATTAGAGAGATTTGAGCCTGAGTGATTTGTAATATTAACTTCGAGCCATTGTAATCTTATGTTTTCAATATCAATAAAGATAACATGTTTCCTATATATCTTGTGTTATTCAACTTTTTTGCTTGAGATTTTTGTGCGAGGACCCCATCGCTAAGCTGCATAATCGGTTGTTATGGTATTCTCCTTGTGCGAGCACAACTTAGGCTCGCGAGACATTACTGTCAAGCGAGAACGATCTGTTCTACGAAACCGGGACGTGACAAAATGGTATCATAGCACGGCTTTACGTTCTTGGACTTTCGGTTGAGTTCTTTTGAACTTTGATATTGTTTCGAAGTCGATGTTGACAACGCTCTCTCACAATGTTCTATAGGATATTCCATACAATAAGTCTAAATAATTTATAAAATTAGACGTTGGTATCGGGTTGACCGAAGGATAGTTCATGAAAGTCTGGGTTGACTGAGTTGGGGTGAGCATTACGCAACTAAGACATGTGTCGATATTAGCAAATTGTGCACAAGATTCGAATTATTTCAAATGAGTTTGACTTATTCATAGAATGTGGGATAGCTATCGACAGAGATGTCATCGGACGATGTTATCATCAAATGCGATATAGATAGATCGTGCTTGGATCTTGAGGAATAAATCAATGAGATATATAAGTGATTGGTTGAGATTGTGATTCGAAATTTGTTTCGAAGCTTTGTCGAGTGACTCAATCCCTGAGTGGTGTATGGAATAGCCTCGGAGATGTTGATCGAATGACGATCGGGGTTCTAATAGGTCTATAAGCAAGCGACACGATTATACAAAGCTATAGATTAAGTGTTGTTGAGTCAGTTCGATATGCATGAACAAGGACGACGTGTATCGGATTGGAATTGTGCTGATTATGGAATGCAAATATAGAATAGATAGATGGTCGAGGAAAAGTTAATATACAATAGAATGGATGACTTAGTCAAGGAATCAATATGTATCGTATATGAAAATGATAGTACAAAACTGAGCAGAATTGTGTTTCGAATTCGACTAAGGAAAAATAGCACGATTTGGAAGTTAGCGCCTGGAAATTTGATGGAAGATATGAGTATGGGTCTAAGGATCTAAAAAGAAATTGCTCGATGACTTAAGATAGACAGATATCCAATATGACTTTGATTTGAACAAATTGATGACGTAACTAATTTGATCTCGAATGTCGAGAGACGGATCGTATATCCAGTTCGGATTATAGCATTAGTTGCACTACTCAGAGTTTGTAGCAAAGGAAGATCGTCGGATTGTGTATAGTATCGATGGTATTGAAATATATCAAAGATCGATGTACGATAACTCGGGGCACTCTGATCCGAGGAATGATGATCGTGTCGAATATTGTTGTTTAAATGGATTCTATACTTTGGGATTTGATAATAACGAAATTTGGATGACTTGATTAGATGAACTTGGAATATACGTGAATGAATGTTAGGCGGACTATGCGAAAGGATAATGTTGATGGATTGGATGATCAAGGATTGTTATGACTCGAAAAAGTTATAATAGGCGATCTTGCAACGTTACGATGAGATAGATGTACGGATTGAGGACTAGTAGGTTTGAAAATTTGAGTGAAGATATGATGGATGATTATGATTGATGTTATGCGACTTGAGAATTGAAAAATCAATACTACGACTTGTGATCGGTGGATTATGACTTTTAATTTTGTAGTTAAGGTATACAAATTTGGATTGATAGGTCTATTGAACGAATTGAGGATTGCAAATTTGAGAGTTGCGAGATTTTGTGTCATTGAAACGCGTGTAATCGAGGATGATCGTGAATGGATTTAACCTAGGAATGACTTGGATCCCCTGGATTGAACGTTACGAATGCGAATAGGAAAAATCTATGTTCGAAGTTTATAAATTGGAGTGATGCAAGCTTGGATAGACGATCTGTTGTATTAGCCTTCATATCGGAATGCACAACAATATGGTGCTAAACATTATGTGCTAAACTATATTGTACTATATATGGATATGAGCAAAATCTATATATATATATATATATATATATATATATATATATATATATATATATATATATATATATATATATATATATATATATATAGAGAGAGAGAGAGAATAAGGGATCCAAGTTGAGCACTCTCTCTTTATATATATATATATATATATATATATATATATATATATATATATATATATATATATATATATATATATATATATATATATATATATATATATATATATATATATATATGTCAATCTTTGGGCAGGGCCCATGGCACAGCCACCCAGCCCAACCGAGCGGGGTGGAATCTACAACCAAGAGTGCTCAACTGGAAGCAGTCATCTAGCCAATGTCCAAGTGTGGACTCGAATCATGGTCTTTCCCGTGGGATGGCGGTGACACCTCACTCTCAAATGTGCGATGGCGGTGACGTGGCCCCATCCCATCCCTCCATCACAAATCAACAAATCAACATATTCTTTTAAACCAAAAGAAAAGTGGTTGTTGATTTGTGACGGAGGGATGAGATGGTACCACGTCATCGCCACACATATTTGAGGGTCAGGTGTCATCTCACCCTCAGATGTGGGGGTGACGGTGACGTGGCGCCATCCCATCCCTCTATCACAAATCAACACATCAATATCATCTTTTAAACAAAAACCAAAGTGGTTGTTGATTTGTGATGGAGGGATGAGATGGTGCCACGTCACCGTCATCCCATATTTGAGAGTGAGGTGCCATCTCACCTCCCCTTATTCTCTATCGAGAGAGAATAAGGCGAAATGGTATCTCACCCTTAAATGTATGGTGGCGATGAAGTGATACCATCCCATCCCTCCAGCATAAATCGACACATCAATATTATCTTTTAAACAAAAAGGAAAGTGATTGTTGATTTATGATTGAGGGATGGGATGGTGCCACGTCACCGCCATCCCACATTTGGGAGTGAGGTACCATCTCACCTCCCTTTTTTTTTCTCGATAGAGAATATGGGAGGTGAGATGTCACCTCACTCTCAAGTGTCGGGTGACGGTGATGTGGCACCATCTCATCCCTCCATCACAAATTAACACGTCAACATCATCTTTTAAACAAAAAAAGTGGTTGTTGATTTGTGATGGAGGGATGGAATAGTGACACGTCACGGCCATCCCACATTTGAGAGTGAGGTGCCATCTCACCTTCCGTATTCTCTATCGAGAGAGAATAAGGGAGGTGGGATGATACCTCACTCTCAAATGTGGGGTGGCGGTGACGTGGCACGATCACACCACTCAATCACAAATCAACACATCATCATCATCTTTTAAACAAAAAAAAGTGGTTGTTGATTTGTGATGGAAAGATGGGACACTACAAGAAAATGTAGCATTTACGGCGCGCAATTGTTGCACGTTGTAAATGACACTCTTTTACAGCGTGAAAATATGTGCGCCGTAAAAGAATTATTTTTTTTATCTTTTCTACGGCGTATTTCACATGCACGTCGTAATTGAAGACTCATTTACGACATGTATTTTTGCACGTTGTAATTGAAGATTCATTTACGGCATGAATTTTTGTGTGTTGTAAATTAAAGACTCATTTACGCATGTTATATTGTGCGTTGTAATTGAACACTCATTTACGACATACATTATTGTGCGTTGTAATTGAAGACTCATTTACGACATATAGTTTTGCACGTTGTGAAAGAATACTCATTTACAGCGGGCGTGAGCACGTTGTGAAAGATATATTTTAATTCCCCTATCCAGTTTCCCTGCTAGTTGCGTCCATCGAGAAACCACAAGCGGCTGCTCTCATATAAGAGAGAAAAAACCCTCTCCTTTAATTGAAACCATTCTCCCTCTGAGTGAAACCCTCGTCTAAAGGAAAAAAAACCCTCATTTTTCTCACTCCTCTTCTTCTCCAGATTTTTTCAATGGAGGAAGCTCGACGAGGAAGGGCCAAAAGCGGAAGCTCGAAGAGGTCCCCTCGACGGCGAAAGCCACGACGATGGAGGTGGATGATGAGATCTGTCCCCACTCCAAACAGAGCCTAGGGGTGGCGATCGGGGCCCAGGTAGGGGTTCTCGGCGGGAGCTTCTTGTGGCGGGAGGCCAAATGTGTCGCCGCCAAGCGTGTCGTGCACGTGCTCGCCGAGCTCACCAAGAACGAACGGTGAGGAACGACGACCGGTCCTCCTTGAATTTTATAATTTTTTCTAGGGTTCTTTCGTTTGGTTGATCAATTTGGTTTTAGGGTTGGGCAGAGGAGGTCGTGAACGAGAATCTGCAATTTTGGGATTGAATTTTGTTTAATTTTTTCTACAAAGGTCAACGACAACTACTACTTGATGAAGATATTCTTCGAAATCCAGACGGAAGGGTCTTGAAACCCTCGATAAGTACTCAAGGTCTTTTATTCCTCCAAATTTTAGGGTTTTGATGTTGAAATTTTTTGGGTTCTTGGTTTGCCCTTGTTATTAATTTATGGTTTTTATATGGATGATTGAATAGATGGATAGGAAGAGAAGGACTGTGAGTGGATGATGCGATCTGGGGGTTCTTCGGCGACACGTTGGCATAGATGGAGGAGGGGTGCAGCATGTACGCCATATGTCTGGAGAGGATCCTCATGAAGGAGATCAACTGCACTCGTCGTGGGCTACGAGCATGCCTATTGGTTCTTATTTCCCCCTTTCGCTACTTCTTTTGTTTCATGATGCTAAATAAAGACTGGATCTTGGTAGTTTTCTATAGTGTTTGTGTGTATTGCTGTGTTGGTCGAAATATGGGGTAGTAACCTTAAAATTTTAGGAATAAAGGTTGTTGTTCTTGTTGTTGGATAGTAGTACAAGCAAGATCTTTAGGTTAGGTTTACCTTAGAATCTGGAGTCTTGGGATTTAAAATGGAGATTCATAAAAATCTAAGAGTGGAGTTTTGCTAAATCTAGTTTGAAGGGTCTTTATGGTGTTGGAATGAGCTTCGTCGAACTCCAAAAGAACTTTAAATATTTGAAGTTTGGTGGCCTAGTTCCATTGAACCCCAAATTTATTGGCCTAGTTCCACTGAACCCCAAATTTATTTTCAAAGTGAGGCCTTAAGAGTGTTCTTTGATATGAAATGTTGTACATTAGCATTGTTGATTGAGTTGAGATACCATCGGACCGATTTCTTAATTAGGATATTCTTTTATGGTTCCACAATATGCTTCTATTAGGTATTAATAACAAGGTCAGGTATCACTGAGCCACTGAAAGTATGAAGGGTTATGCTAGTTTTGGATGGGTAATCGTGAAGTACATTAGAACCAAGTGAAAGAAAAACAAGGGCAGATGACAGATGTTGGTTTGATTATGTCTTCAATGATTTTTCTTTTTATGATTCTATAGGTATCCATGTTGTTATCAACAATAACTTCACTGCCCTCGCATATGCGAGAATAGTTACTATATGTTCAATATTGGATTTTGCTCAAATAAATATGTTGATGTATTGTCGTATTGAAAATATTTTTGAAGCCCCAAATTTGGGATTAAAAAAATTGTTGTTGTTGTTGACTCAGAGGGTCAGTATGATTTTTGTGTGTTTTGGGGGTGGAGGGGTCTTAGTTCTTTTTCCAGTAACAAAGTAATTACTTTCTTGTTATCTTCTTTGTTAATGATACAAAGAATTATCTAGGTTCCCAAGTAAAAGTTAACCAGGCATTGCTTATAACTATCTTCCTTGGCAAATTGCAGTTGTGCTTGTTTTTTTCTTCTTTCTTGTTTGTTAGAGGTTTCTTTCTTAGACATGTCTTCACTCGGAAGATTCATGACCTTATTGGCTACATATAGATATTCCTACCCTTGATATGGGAACTAATGCACATGTACATATTTTAGCTACACTATTGTCTACTAATTGTCTTTCTTTCAGTAAGCAAATGTTAGTTGTACATATCTAAGCCTTCTCATAATCTGTTAATTATACTCAGACTACCGTATGGATTTTAGATGAGTACTTCCCAGCTTATTGTATATATCCTGCCTCTCCATACAAAATTAGCGCACAACTTCTCAATCTTTTGTAAAGTCTTGTCTGGAATATATATGGCTTGCATCCAGTAGTTAGCCACGGCATATATTACTGACCGAATGAGCTCTATTCTCCTACCGAATGATAACACTTGCGCTTGCCAACCCTCCAGTTTTGCTTGGATGTACTGTAGCAAACCTTGGCACTCTGCATCTCGAACATAATTAATAGATAGAGGCAAACCAAGATATCTTACCGGCAACTGCACCTCCTCTATTTGCAGCATTTGTGACCATTTTTCTTTTTCAGGGTAATCTCTATTCAGGTAAATTTGGCTCTACTCTTTGTTGAGCTTCAATCCTGACATCACTACAAACTCCTCAAAAATATTATTCAGTATGCTGATGGATCTCTCTGTAGGTTCAATGAATACTAGGAGATCATTCGCATAAATTAGATGAGAAATAGACGGCTAGACTCGCTTGAGTATTGGTGAATTGCTTTGTATACACTGTACGCTCCATCTGGCAAGTATAGTATTCCATAATGATAGTGAATAGGTACGGGGAAAGTGGATCTTCCTATCTTATACCTCTCGTGCTTGCAAAGTATCCGCATGGCTGCTCTTTAATGAGGATAGAAAACGTAGGAGTTGTAATGCACTCTCTGATACGATCCATCTACCACTCTTCGAAACCCATAATACGCATCATTTGGCACACAAAATTCCTGTTGACCATGTCGTACGCTTTTCGCAAGTCGAGTGCCACTCCCCGATCATGGAATACGTATTTTAATACGTAAACCGATAAATTGTATTTACCTTGTATTTATACGATATTTATTATGCTGTATTTCTTCATGCATTTTCCAAAAATATTCGATAAAGTATTATTTCGTAATTTATTTTCTGCATTTGGGCCTACAGGTTTAGCTCATTTGGGTAACCTATTCTTGGTTCACCAATGGTTCATCATGAACCCTTTGGTTCATCATGAACCCTTGGGTTCAAGAATTCTATATATATAACTCATCTCATTTTCTCTCCTCTCATTTATTTCCTTTCATTTATTTCCTCCACCAACCAAGGCAAGTGCCAACTTGCTCAAGAGATGGATCCATAAATTTTGTTCATGTTTTCTTACAAAATTATTTGTCAAAATGTGTTCTTCTCCTCATTCTATACTAGTTTAGAACTTGAAATTTTCTATTTTGAAGCTTTAATTTTTGTAGATCTAAGTTCTAACCATTTTCAGATCTTCTTGGTTTCGATCTAGCAAACTTCATTATTTTCAAGTTTTGAGTGTTCCATATTGTAGAGAATTTTATTCTACCCAATTTTGACCTTTGAAAAGTTAGATTTGGGCTTATTTTGACGAAGTTATGGACTTTTGCAGCTTTGGATTCAAACCATAGAGTTCTTGCTGATTTGGAGAAGACAGTGAGCAGTGTGCGCAAGCTTTCTAGCTTACGCCACTGAGCTATGCGCGCTCTTTAGCGCAGCGTAGTCCGCCCCATACACTGCCTTTTGGAAGCGTATGTCTTGCATACGCTGCCTTGAGGAGGAGTCGTATGGACCCCATACGCTGCCTTGAAGAGGAGTCGTATGGACCCCATACGCTGCCTTGAAGAAGAGTCAGATGGACCTCATAAGCTGCCTTGAAGAGGAGTCGTATGGACCCCATACGCTGCCTTGAAGAGGAGTCGTATGGACCTCATACGCTGCCTTGAAGAGGAGTCGTATGAACCTCATACGCTGCCTTGAAGAGGAGTCGTATGGACCTCATACGCTGCCTTGAAGAGGAGTCGTATGGACCTCATACGCTGCCTTGACAAGGAGTCGTATGGACCTCATACGTTGACTTGAGCGTAGCCTGACCTGAGTGTAGCCTGGCTTGAGCGTAGCCTGACCTGAGCGTAGCCTGGCCTGAGCGTAGCTTGATCTGAGCGTAGCCTGGCCTGAGCGTAGCTTGACCTGAGCGTAGCTTGACCTGAGCGTAGCTTGACCTGAGCGTAGCCTGACCTGAGCGTAGCCTGACCTGAGCGTAGCCTGGCCTGAGCGTAGCTTGATCTGAGCGTAGCCTGGCCTGAGCGTAGCTTGACCTGAGCGTAGCTTGACCTGAGCGTAGCCTGGCCTGAGCGTAGCCTGGCCTGAGCGTAGCCTGGCCTGAGCGTAGCCTGGCCTGAGCGTAGCTTGACCTGAGCGTAGCCTGACCTGGACTCCCCTATACCTTATATTTTTATATGTATATATTATATTGCATATATATGTGTAAATGTTTGTGTATGCTATATATCCTTACGCCTTTTGTCCTGAGCATGATATGAGCACTAATGTGACCCCGGTGAACAAAGTGTTCCTACCTGATACTTGTACCTGAATGTCCCAGTTCTTGTTCATGCTCGACAAATGACTCGTAACTCCACGTGGCATATTTGCAATGATGCATTACACTAAGGAGGGTAGAACATGTTGACATACTGATTGACATGGACCCTCTCTTGGGGTACTCGTACTTGAGTACGACTTTTAGGAGGATAATCATGCAGGCCACAGCATATGAGTCTAAGATTTCACCTAGGGTTAAACTAGGCAACTAAATATACTAGATGCATGGGGAGGGCAGAATCCCGAGATCGTGTTACACCAGCCGCCTTGAGATATTGTCTTGACGCGCCGGCTGGTCTCCACGGATACTGTGTCATCTACAACGAGCGGGCGATTGTATCCGATTAATTATTGCTATATATTATATGTCTTGGCAAGGTGGCCTTACGAGGGACCTGTGCTTAATGATATCTGTCTACGCGAACCCCTGGGTTAGCTAGCCTTGCTGGAAAGATACGATCTGAGGATTTTGATATAACATGACGCGAGGATAACCTCGTCCCACTAGAAATTCATAGACTTGATTGGCCGTAAAAATGACTTGCTTGTATCCTATTTACCTTCCGCGAATAACTGAGGGAAGCGGACTATTATGGTACGTGATCCAACCCATGTTCTTATTTGATTGTTGGGTTGGTTATCGTACTATGACAGGCTGTGGACCGAAGTTATGAACGGAAGACTTATTCTGGTTGTAAAGTATTACTTCTGTGAATGACTGAGAAACATGGTCTATCATGGTACATGATCCAACCCATGTTCTTGTTTGATTGTTGGGTTGGTTATTGTGCTACGATAGGCTATCGACCGAAGTCACGATCAGGAGATTTTATTGTTTCTACCTTTTAACTTATGTGAAAGTTATAGAGTACGACACGTCCCGACTCCATGCGGCACCTTTTGTCCTTGTTTGGTTGTAAGGGTGCCATATGGGTTCGAGGATGTTGCGCTACCCTATAATAGTAGCATAAGTATTACTATTATCAATCATTCTATTTACTGGGTTTTTAATCTGAACTTTTGTGCCCCTTTGGCGGTACTTGCTATTCGGGGCTGACCCCGCTGGTTTTGTTTGGCCAGATCTCGTAGCAGAGCCAGAGGACACGATCTTCCTCCCTGACATCCATGGTGCATACTAGGAGCATGGCGGTTCGGGGACTCGAGTGGGTTTCTTCCCCACCACTCCTGGTTATACTTTGTGCGGCGTTTAGCCACCGGCACCTGTTAGCCGGATTACTTGATATTTTGTGTCAGTACAGAATTATAAAAAAACAGACTGCAGCTGTGTATAATTTTGTACTCCTGACTCTCTGAGATAGCTAAATTATAAAGCTAGTCTCTCATGACCATTTTAATGAAGCGTCGGGGACGCCTTGCGGCTTTATCTTTAAATGTTCATTTAATTGCTGATGTGATTCGATTGATTGAGACATAGAACTCTGTGGGACCATAGGAGACTTGATTGTAGCATGTACCCCCAGTCTCTCGACAACCACGATCGCCGTATGACGTTACGTACCTCATATGGAGTAGCTGGCCTAGTCCGTCTCCGTATTTCGGTACTGGAGCATGACAAGGTTTTAGTGGTAGCCCATGCAGGTCTGTTTTTCAGACTTGTGGGGTATTGCAAATTATTAGGAGTCTCAATCAAAACTTGTTTCCCTTGAAATTCTGTTTCAAATTCTCTGTCCTTGCCTTGATCTCTAACCTGACTTGCTTCCTCGAAATCTTCCTCGTTCGGACTTGATAATCTTATATCTTTCTCTATAGGGGTGCTTCATTCTCAGTAGCGGGTGAGGCCCATGAGGAAGAGCAGCGAGAGCATGGCTCGACTGGGCACCAGCAGGGGAGAGAACCTTCCCCAGGGCAGATACGAGCAGAAGTGGAACCAGAGGAAGTGGAGCCGCAGGTTATTGAAACTCCTGCAGCACCAGCAGCAACGGTAGTACCAGATGCCGTAGCACTCCTGGAGATCATCCGAGGGATTCTTGTCACTCACCAACAGCAACAGACTCAGCAGCAGGAGCAGAACGTGTTGCTGAACCAAGGGATTCAGTTAGCTCTTGAGAGGAGTGCCGGGACTGACTCGGAAGCATCAGGAAGGTTCCGTCGCTTGAACCCAAGGTATTTTGATGGCACGGAGGATGCCATCACTGCGGATGCATGGATTCAAGACATCGAAGCCATTCTTGTGGCAGCCAAGGTTCCAGATGATGAGAAGGTTGATCAGGTCAAATTAGTACTTCAGGATCTTGCCCGCGACTGGTGGACATCAGAAGAAGTTGGTATAAGACGCCCTGTTCGTTGGACCACCTTCAGTGAAAGATTCAAAGCCAAGTATTTTGGCGTAGTAGCTCGATATGAGCTCCAGCAGAAGTTTATTAGTCTCAAGCAAGCAGGCAAGACCTTAGATGGGTATGCAGCAGAGTTCTGCAGATTGTGCCGTTTCGCCCCAGCAATGGTGGCAACAGAGCCAGAGAAAGCCATGAGGTTTCAGCAGGGACTTCATTTGGAGCTATTACAGCTTGTGGAGGGACACGACTACCAGACATTTGACGCTATTTTGACGGCCGTTCGGAGGCACGAGCTTACCCAGCAGAGGTTGGCATCGAGGACAGGAGGTCAGAAGAGATCTCATTCCCAGGTTGGAGGAGGAATAACGCAGCGAACATCGGCACCACCACCCGGTGTACGTATTCATGATACAGGAGCGCCGCAGAGGACGGCCGTGTCAACTAATATAGTGCCAGTACGGCATCAGCAGCCGAGGAACCAACAGCAGCATCAGGGAGCACCCCAGGGCTGTACATTCTGTGGGAAGACAGGGCACACGAGGGAGGTGTGTCGGTCAACGAATGGCTTATGCTTGAGGTGTGGTAGTTCAGACCACCGTATTTCCACTTGTCCTATGATGCAGAGGCCAGGAGGGCCAGCTCAGCAGTTTCCAGTGTTGCCAGCTCCGGTGGCAACCCCGAGTGGAGGGCCAGTATTAGCAGTGAAGCCCCTAGCCCAGCGTCTACCAACGCAGGCTCAGATGTTTCGCCAAGCACAGAAAGCCGGAGGCCCTCAGGGGCAGCAACAACATGGTCGAGGAAGGCCGCAACAAGGGGCTCCACGGGGCCAGGGCCAGGCTCTCACATTATCTTTGAGGGAGGCTCTAGCGTCTAGTGACGTGGTGGCAGGTAAAATTTTCGTCACCTTATTTCCCGCTGTAGTATTATTTGATTCAGGCGCAACTCATTCATTCATCTCTGTACAATATGCTACACGGATTGGACTAGTGTTTGAGGCATTGCCGGAGAGGATGGATATACTCACCGGCAATGGGCTCGTAGAAGTTAGCAGAGTGCGCCTTTCATGTCCGGTGGAGGTGTGTGGGCATTTACTGCCCGCATCATTGATTGAATTCCCTATGGGGAATTTTGATGTTATTCTTGGCATGGACTGGTTGAGAGACAGTCATGCGATAATTGATTGTAGAGGAGGTAGGGTCATATTCAGCGTTCCTGGGATAGAACAGTTCATTTTTACTCGAACCTTGAAGAATCAGGCCGGAGGCGTCATCTCAGCAGCAGTGTCAGAGCCAGGACAGATTCCGAGAGTGGTCGAAGATTTTCTCGACGTTTTCCCTGACGAGCTCCTAGGGATACCCCCAGTCAGAGAGGTAGAATTTAGCATTGAGTTGAACCCTGGAACGAGGCCTATTGCAGACAGAGTTTACCGAATGTCGCCATCAGAACATGATAAGTTGTATCAACATGAGGAAGAGTTGAAGTCTAAGGGATTCATTCGAGACAGTAAATCGCCCTGGGCCGTGCCAGTGATTCTAGTTCCCAAGAAGGATGGGTCGACGAGGATGTGCATCGACTACCGCAAGCTGAATGCAGTAACAGTAAAAAATAAGTACCCGCTACCAAGGATTGATGACCTGTTTGACCAGTTGAGCAAGGCCAGCGTCTTTTCCAAGATCGATCTTCGGTCGGGATACTATCAAGTAAGAGTCCGGGAGCAAGACATACCGAAGACAACATTCAGATCTAGATATGGGCATTACGAGTTCTTAGTAATGCCCTTTGGACTAACCAACGCTTCCGCAGTATTCATGGATTTAATGAACCATATCTTTCTGCCGTATTTGGATAAATTTGTGGTGGTGTTCATAGATAATATCCTTGTCTATTCCAGCAGTGAAGAGGAGCATGAGAAACATCTTAGGACTGTCTTGCAGACATTGAGGGAGCATCAACTTTATGCGAAGCTCGACAAGTGTGAATTCTGGTTAGACCACATTTCGTTCCTGGGATATGTAATTTCTGGAGAAGGAGTGTCAGTAGATCCGAAGAAGATGGAGGCCGTAGGGCATTGGCCGGTCCCGAGAACGGTTGCAGAAGTGTGAAGTTTCTTAGGATTAGCTGGTTACTATAGAAGGTTCGTGGCGGACTTTGCCAGGATCTCTGCGCCCTTAACGCGTTTGACGCACAAGGACATCGAGTTTATTTGGTCAGCTAGCTGTCAGGCATCATTTGAAGAATTGAAGAAGAGATTGATCTCAGCCCCGATCTTGACGCTTCCAGTAGGAGCGGAAGGCTTTACAGTATATTGTGACGCATCTGGGAAGGGTCTTGGATATGTATTGATGCAGCACGGAAAGGTGATTGCATATGCGTCTCGGCAGCTTCGAGACCATGAGAAAAATTACCAAACTCACGATTTGGAGTTAGCAGCTGTGGTGTTTTCACTCAAGTTGTGGAGGCATTATTTATACGGGGATCGGGTAAAAATCTATACTGACCATAAGAGCTTGAAATTCATATTCACTCAGCGAGATTTGAACATGAGGCAAAGAAGATGGTTAGAATTGTTGAAGGATTTTGATTTAGATCTTCAGTATCATCCAGGCAAGGCGAATATAGTTGCAGATGCACTGAGTATGAGAGACAGTACCTTTATCTTGACCTCGCAGAAGTATATTCTAGAAGACCTTCAGAGTATGGGAATCGAAGTAGTTTTGCCAAGGGATATAGGAAGAATGACCAGTATACAGATTCAGTCAACCTTAGTAGAGAGGATAAGGGCAGCACAAGCAGGAGATCCACAGATTCAGAAGTTACGGTCGGAGTGTGAATCAGGCCGTAGGAAGGAGTTAGTGATTCATGAAGATGGTACGCTCAGGTTTGGAAATAAACTCTGTGTACCGAGTGGAGACCTTTGGCAAGAAGTTATGTCCGAAGCTCATAGTTCTATTTACTCCATTCATCCAGGAGGAACGAAGATGTACCGAGATATCATGCAGTACTTTTGGTGGAATGGCAAGAAAAGAGAGATAGCGAGATTTGTATCCAAGTGTCTGGTATGTCAGCAGGTAAAAGCCGAGCAGCAGATGCCAGCAGGGTTGCTACAGCCGCTTCCTATCCCAGAATGGAAATGGGAGCACATCACGATGGATTTTGTGACCGATTTACCTAGATCTCCGGCTGGCAAGAATGCAGTCTGGGTAATAGTAGATCGACTCACGAAGGTCGTTCATTTCCTTCCCTTCCGAGTTGGACAGACTACTGAGCAGCTAGCAGAAATGTACATGAAGCAGATAGTAAGGCAGCACGGTGTTCCAGTTAGTATAGTATCAGATCGGGATACGCGGTTTACTTCCCATTTTTGGCGAAGCTTACACCAAAGTTTGGGAACGAAGTTAAGATTCAGTACTGCTTATCATCCACAAACTGACGGGCAATCAGAAAGAACCATTCAGACATTAGAAGATATGCTACAGGCGTGTACCTTGGATTTTGGCGGATCTTGGGAGGATAATCTTCATCTAGTGGAGTTCTCCTATAACAACAGCTATCAGGCTAGCATTCAGATGGTCCCGTTCGAAGCATTGTACGGAAGGAAGTACAGGTCCCCTTTGGCATGGGACGACGTCGGAGAACGAAAGTTGTTGGGGCCAGAGATGATCACGCAAACTGTGGAGATAGTTAAGTTGGTCAGAGAGCGCCTTCGAGTTGCACAGGACCGACATCGTCATTGGGCAGATCAGCATCGTAGGCCTCTAGAGTTCATAGTTGGCGACCAAGTATTTCTACGGATTTCGCCTACTCGGGGTATCATCAGATTTGGAACCCGAGGAAAGCTTAGTCCAAGATACGTTGGTCCTTTTAAGATTCTCGCTCGGGTAGGCGATGTGGCTTATCGACTTGCCCTTCCACCTTCGTTAACTGGCATACATGATGTGTTTTATGTGTCCCAATTACGTGGGTAAGTCCCAGATCTGAGTCATGTCCTCGATCATTCTGAGTTAGTCGTTGGTACCGACCTAACTTAAGAGGAACAACCCGTGTCTATTTTGGACCGGCGAGAGAAGGTACTCAAGAATCGGACGATAAGCCTTGTCCGTGTTTCTTGGAACCATCACTCTTCGGAAGAGTCAACTTGGGAGCGCGAGGACGAGATCAGATCTCGGTATCCGTATTTATTTGACTAATGAGGTATATTTTTTTTACGCCTTATTGACACGATTTCATGCTTATCTGCACCTGCTTGTTTTGTACTTTGTGATGTATGATAATAACTGCTAAGATAGTTAACTTGTATATAATTGTGCCTTTCTTGCCCTGATTTCACTATCATGTCTTGGCTGGAATTCCGAGGACGGAATTTTTCTAAGAAGGGTAGAGATGTCACTTCCCGATCATGGAATACGTATTTTAATACGTAAACCGATAAATTGTATCTACCTTGTATTTATACGATATTTATTATGCTGTATTTCTTCATGCATTTCCCAAAAATATTCGACAAAATATTATTTCGTAATTTATTTTCTGCATTTGGGCCTACAGTTTTGGCTCATTTGGGTAACCTATTCTTGGTTCACCAATGGTTCATCATGAACCCTTTGGTTCATCATGAACCCTTGGGTTCAAGAATTCTATATATATAACTCATCTCATTCTCTCTCCTCTCATTTATTTTCTTTCATTTATTTCCTCCACCAACCAAGGCAAGTGCCAACTTGCTCAAGAGATGGATCCATAAATTTTGTTCATGTTTTCTTACAAAATTATTTGTCAAAATGTGTTCTTCTCCTCATTCTATACTAGTTTAGAACTTAAAATTTTCCATTTTGAAGCTTTAATTTTTGTAGATCTAAGTTCTAACCATTTTCGGATCTTCTTGGTTTCGATCTAGCAAACTTCATTATTTTCAAGTTTTGAATGTTCCATGTTGTAGAGAATTTTATTCTACCCAATTTTGACCTTTGAAAAGTTGGATTTGGACTTATTTTGACCAAGTTATGGACTTTTGAAGCTTTGGGTTCAAACCATGGAGTTCTTGCTGATTTGGAGAAGACAGTGAGCAGTGTGCGCGAGCTTTCTAGCTTACGCCACTGAGCTACGTGCGCTCTTTAGCGCAGCGTAGTCTGCCCCATACGCTGCCTTTTGGAAGCGTATGTCTTGCATACGCTGCCTTGAAGAGGAGTCGTATGGACCCCATATGCTGCCTTGAAGAGGAGTCGTATGGACCTCATACGCTGCCTTGAAGAGGAGTCGTATGGACCCCATACGCTACCTTGAAGAGGAGTCGTATGGACCTCATACGCTGCCTTAAAGAGGAGTCGTATGAACCTCATACGCTGCCTTGAAGAGGAGTCGTATGGACCTCATACGTTGCCTTGATAAGGAGTCGTATGGACCTCATATGTTGACTTGAGCGTAGCCTGACCTGAGTGTAGCCTGGCTTGAGCGTAGCCTGACCTGAGCGTAGCTTGATCTGAGCGTAGCTTGATCTGAGCGTAGCCTGGCCTGAGCGTAGCTTGACCTGAGCGTAGCTTGACCTGAGCGTAGCCTGGCCTGAGCGTAGCCTGGCCTGAGCGTAGCCTGACCTGAGCGTAGCCTGACCTGGACTCCCCTATACCTTATATTTTTATATGTATATATTATATTGCATATATATGTGTAAATGTTTGTGTATGCTATATATCCTTACGCCTTTTGTCCTGAGCATGATATGAGCACTAATGTGACCCCGGTGAACAAAGTGTTCCTACCTGATACTTGTACCTGAATGTCCCAGTTCTTGTTCATGCTCGACAAATGACTCGTAACTCCACGTGGCATATTTGCAATGATGCATTACACTAAGGAGGGTAGAACATGTTGACATACTGATTGACATGGACCCTCTCTTGGGGTACTCGTACTTGAGTACGACTTTTAGGAGGATAATCATGCAGGCCACAGCATGTGAGTCCAAGATTTCACCTAGGGTTAAACTAGGCAACTAAATATACTAGATGCATGGGGAGGGCAGAATCTCGAGATCGTGTTACACCAGCCGCCTTGAGATATTGTCTTGACGCGCCGGCTGGTCTCCACGGATACTGTGTCATCTACAACGAGCGGACGACTGTATCCGATTAATTCTTGCTATATATTATATGTCTTGGCAAGGTGGCCTTACGAGGGACCTGTGCTCAATGATATCTGTCGACGCGAACCCCTGGGTTGGCTAGCCTTGCTGGAAAGATACGATCTGAGGATTTTGAAATAACATGACGCGAGGATAACCTCGTCCCACTAGAAACTCGTAGACTTGATTGGCCGTGAAAACGACTTGCTTGTATCCTATTTACCTTCCGCGAATAACTGAGGGAAGCGGACTATTATGGTACGTGATCCAACCCATGTTCTTGTTTGATTGTTGGGTTGGTTATCGTACTATGACAGGCTGTGGACCGAAGTTATGAACGGAAGACTTATTCTGGTTGTGAAGTGTTACTTCTGTGAATGACTGAGGAACATAGTCTATCATGGTACATGATCCAACCCATGTTCTTGTTTGATTGTTGGGTTGGTTATTGTGCTACGATAGGCTATCGACCGAAGTCACGATCAGGAGATTTTATTGTTTCTACCTTTTAACTTATGTGAAAGTTATAGAGTACGACACGTCCCGACTCCATGCGGCACCTTTTGTCCTTGTTTGGTTGTAAGGGTGCCATATGGGTTCGAGGATGTTGCGCTACCCTATAATAGTAGCATAAGTATTACTATTATCAATCATTCTATTTACTGGGTTTTTAATCTGAACTCTTGTGCCCCTTTGGCGGTACTTGCTATTCGGGGCTGACCCCGCTGGTTTTGTTTGGCCAGATCTCGTAGCAGAGCCAGAGGACACGATCTTCCTCCCTGACATCCATGGTGCATACTAGGAGCATGGCGGTTCGGGGACTCGAGTGGGTTTCTTCTCCACCACTCCTGGTTATACTTTGTGCGACGTTTAGCCACCGGCACCTGTTAGCTGGATTACTTGATATTTTGTGTCAGTACATAATTATAAAAAAATAGACTGCAGCTGTGTATAATTTTGTACTCCTGACTCTCTGAGATAGCTAAATTATAAAGCTAGTCTCTCATGACCATTTTGATGAAGCGTCGGGGACGCCTTGCGGCTTTATCTTTAAATGTTCATTCAGCATGCGTAATATAGACTTAGGACATGGTTTATATTAATGTCGGGAAGAATGACTTAATAATGCGGAACGAAAGAGAAAGATACAATAGGCAACCCCAAAGGATTTGGATAAAGGTTTTGTTGATTTTATTTGTTGTTGTATTTCCAAGTACGAAACCTACTTTGAATTGTTTAGGCTTAATTGAGAATAGTTAGTAGTGTTCTATTTCTTGGTGCATTCCATAACAAGAATTTGGGAGCGTACCGAGTAAGGACAACATTTCATTTGATTAAGCCTAAACAATTCAAAGTAGGTTTCGTACTTGGAAATACAACAACAAATAAAATCAACAAAACCTTTATCCAAATCCTTTGGGGTTGCCTATTGTATCTTTCTCTTTCGTACCGCTCGTACTTTTACGGTCGACCTTGCATCCGGCGAAATCAGCATCAGAGTAACCAATGAGGTCAAATGATGTTGACTTGGGATACCGTAGGCCCACTGTAACCGTACCCTTAAGGTATCGAAAGATACGCTTAACAGCAGTCATGTGTGATTCATTAGGATTAGCTTGATATCTAGCACACAGGCAAACACTAAACATAATATCAGGACGACTAGCAGTTAAATAAAGTAGACTGCCTATCATACCTCGATACTTACGTTGATCCACAGGTTTGCCGCTTTCATCTGGTTCTAGTTTAGTTGTAGTAGCCATTGGAGTGCTGATTGGTTTGACGTTGTCAAGGTCGAATTTCTTCAGCATGTCCTTTGTATACTTTGACTGACAGATGAAAGTTCTGTTTGACATTTGTTTGACTTGTAGTCCAAGAAAGTAATTTAGCTCCCCCATCATGCTCATCTCAAACTCGGTCTGCTTACACTTGGCAAAATCTTGACAGAGGGTTTCATTAGTAGAACCAAATATAATATCATCCTCGTAAATTTGTACTAAGAGAATAGTGTCTTTGAAAGATTTTATAAAAAGTGTAGTGTCAACTTTCCCTTTTGAGAAACCTTTTTCAAGCAAGAAATTTCTTAGTCGTTCATACCAAGCTCTAGGGGCTTGTTTGAGGCCATATAGCGCTTTCTTGAGCTTAAAAACATGGTCGGGAAATTTATGATTTTCAAAACCAGGGGGTTGTTTAACAAAAACTTCCTCCATAATGAATCCATTCAAGAAAGCACTTTTAATATCTATTTGAAACAATTTGAAAATTTGAAAGTTGGCAAATGCGCAAAGCATCCGAATAGATTCTAATCTCGTAACAGGAGCATACGTCTCATCGTAGTCGATACCTTCCTCTTGGTTGTATCCTTGAGCTACTAGACGAGCTTTGTTGCGTGTAACTGAACCATCTTCATTTACTTTGTTTCGAAAAACCCATTTAGTACCAATAATCGAGTGATTTACCGGCCTAGGAACAAGTTCCCAAACTTGGCTCCTCTCGAATTGGTTAAGTTCTTCTTGCATGGCAGAAATCCAAAATTCATCATTAAAAGCTTCTACAATGTTTCTCGGCTCAATTTGTGAAATGAAGGCAGTACTAGCAATGGAGTCTCTTATTGATGATCTAGTACTTACTCCACGTGAAACAACACTTATAACCAAATTTTCTGGATGTGACGGCTTGAAAGAAAATTTCTTTGGCAAGCTCTCCAGAGAATTGGTTTCAGTGGTTGTGTTCATTGGAGTAGAAGTTGATGGCTCAACATCATCATCAAGAGTAGCTGCTGCACTGTTATCCTCATCGAAAGTCACATTTGTAGACTCTTCCACAATTAATGAGCGTTTGTTGAACACTCTATATCCCTTGCTCTTGGCCGCATAGCCAAAAAAAATACCATCGTCAGCTTTGGCATCAAATTTGCCTAAGTTGTCTTTGGTGTTAAGGATAAAACATCGACAACCAAAAACTCGAAAATATGAAACATTTGGAGTTCTTCCAAACCAAAGCTCATAGGGTGTTTTCTTCGTAATAGGACGAATAAGCACCCTAATTAAAATATGGCACGCTGTACTGACAGCTTCAGCCCAAAAATATTTCGGAAGAGAGAATTTATTTAACATGACTCTAGCCTTATCGCCAAGAGTCCTATTCTTCCGTTCCACAACACCATTTTGTTGAGGAGTTCTTGGACAAGAAGACTCATGATTAAAACCATTTAAATCACAAAACTTTTCAAAATTACTATTTTTGAATTCGCCTCCATTATCACTTCGGATTCGAGTAATCATGTAGCCTTTTTCGTTTTGAACCTTTTTAGCAAATATTTTGAAAATAGAAATGGCATCACTTTTATTTGTAAGAAATAAAATCCAAGTAAATCTAGAAAAGTCATCAACTATAACAAAAGCGTAGAGTTTTCCACCAAGACTGGCTACTCTACTAGGGCCAAAAAAAATTTCTAAAAAAAATTTGTATTGAGACACCAATTATTTGGTATTTCCGCCAAGATTATTTTGGACAGTCCTAGACTCCTAGAATTAATTTGGGACGAAAAATTTTAGTAGTCCCAAATAACAGATCTAATTTTCAATCTGTCCCAAATAATACTATTTTTTGTTACCAAAGACATAGCCATCCCAAAACTAAATTTTTAGGACGTTGCAGACTAGCGTTTCTAATAGTGTCGTCCCAAAAGCCTACTTTTTTCGTAGTGAAACTGATGGTTATTTAGTAATATTGATAGTTCTAGCATTGCTCCTGTCATTCTTGATTATTCAGTACTATATTCCAAGAAGAGGATTCTCAACTAATGGATCCAGTATTTACCATTTCTTCTCATCCTACCCAGGACCGATCCAGGATCTTGTGTTGCCTTAGCCGGAGCGAATTTTGGTTGTCCTTTACCCCTATTGAAAACATTCAGGTTTCATTTGGGTCTGGTCAACATTAATATTATTATTAAAATTTATATTTGAAATTAAATTTAAATTAAAGTAGTTATATGGACAATTCTATTTTTTGTTTCGCTTAATTATCATTTTATTTTTGTTTCAAAATTTAAATCTCACATTAATTTTAGAAAAATAAACTTATCGCTATATTAAAAATAATACATATCTAATCATTTTTTTATTTTTAAAATATGGATTGATAAATTTTAATTTAGTTTTAATTTTAATTATAATCTTAACATTAATATTAAAAATTAACATAAATATATAGATTAAATAAGTTATTCTTAATCTTAACATCATGCCAAAATGGAAAAAAAGATGTCGTAAATAAGTTATTCTTAATCTTAACATCATGCTGGGTAAAAAATCTGTCAATTACGGCACGTAAACGCATGCCTTAAATAAAACATCATTCACGACGTGCTGAGGAACGCCGTAATTGAGATCTCATTCACGGCGCACAAGAACGCATGCCGTAAATAACTTAACATTTAAGGTATGTAAAAACGAATGCCGTAATTAAGTTACCATTCACGGCGCAGGAAAATACGTGCCGTAAATACGTTTACAATTACGGCATGCAGGTAAAATACGCCATAAAAACCCAAAAATTGACTCTTTTATGGCACGCAGAATTGCATGCTGTAAAAGAGTGTCATTTACGGTGCACAAGCAATGTGTGCCGTAAATTATGCGCCGTAAATGATCATTTTTCTTGTAGTGCGTATCCTTCTTGAATGTGATGTCGGACAAGCCTCTGACTAGCTTCCTGGTCGATAGTCTGGATATAGTATCCATATTGGCATGACCAAGACACTGGTGCCACAGTAATCTTTCATCCTTGTGAGCATAGAGACATCTTCCTGCACTGTTAGTATCTCTAGATAGATAGAAAATATAAATATTATCCTCTCTTATCCCTTCAAAAACAATGTCTCCTGTTGACCTATCATAAATAAAATATTTATTTTGTCCAAAGTTAATATCATACCCATGATCAGCAAGATGACTTATGCTGAGCAGGTTATGCTTTAACTCGGTCACTAGGCAACATCCTTTATTACAGGAGAAGGAGGATGACCAATAGTACCATTACCAATGATATACCCTTTTAGGTTGTTGCCGAAGGATACATACCCTTCCCTCTTCATCGATAGTAATACGAAAAGCTTTGCGTCTCCCGTCATATGTCGCGAGCATCCACTATCGAGAATCCACTTACTCTTAGTTGAGGAGGGATGGTCCATCTACATCAAGAGTAGATGTGACCTTTGGTACCCAAGTTCTTGAGGGTCCTGAAAAGTTAGTTTTCGGCAACCATGCATATATGTTTTTATCTACTAATCTCCTAACTCTACATTGTAGTGAAATGTGTCCATGTAGTCCACAATAAGTACAAATAGCATTCCTATTTATGTTAGGAGCATGTTGATGATGTCTATATGTAGAGTGGTGTGGAGTAGCATGGTGACGATGTCTATATGTAGAGTGATGTGGAGTGTGATGATGATGTCTATATGTAGCATGGTAAGAGTGGTGTGGAACATGATGATGTTTATATCCGTAAGCAGTATGATGGTGATTTTGTTTATGTGCAACATAGTGATGATTGTATCTATGTGTAGCATGGTGATTTTGTGTCATATGAGAATTATTTCTACGTGCATGTGGTTTGTGTGCTTTATGAAAGTGGGTGTACATATAAGCATGATTACGTGCTGCAGGTGGATGACGTGGTTGACTAGTATGAGTAGTGTCATGCTTTGTGTGTGTCTCATGTGATTGGGTTTGAGGTTGAGCAACCTGTTTTTCCAATCTAGTCTCTAATTTCTTAGAGATAGCCTGCAGTTCATTAATCTTAGTATTCAAACCATAAATCTTAGTGATAGAGATCTTGTGTCTATTCTTTTCTTCAGCGATCTCAGTATTGAGTGCTGTGATCTCTTGTGTTTGCTTTTCTATCTGTGCTTCGGCATCATGTAGGCTTAATTTAAGCTTAGACACCTCATTTGTGACTTTCGTGGGTGAAGTGTCTCTACTATTATCAAGCAATGAAGAGAGTCTTTGAATCTCGACTTCATAACTTTTGATCTTTTCCTTGGCGTGTTTATATTTACCAATGACTTTCTTGTGGTCATTGAGTAAATCATTGAATGCATCGCCAAGTTCATCAAACGTGAAATCATCGAGAGTTTCGCTAATTACCTTGTCGGATGTAGCCATTAGGCAAACATTGGCGGTGTCTTGAGGAGAGTCCTTTTCTTCTTCGGAGTCACTAGCTTCGCTTTCATGCCAAATGCTTGTGTTGGCATATTTCTTTGAGGAAGCTTTCTTGTATGGTTTCTCATATCGGTTGCTCTGCTTTGTGAATGGACAGTCTTTTCGGATGTGTCCAATTTTCTTGCAACCGTAGCATGTTGGCTCTTCTTCGTCATCTTCTTGTGGTTCCTTCTTTCTTCGATTGAAGCGAAGGAATTTCTTGAAGTTGCGGACAAGGAGAGCTTGATCTTCACCTTTCGAGTTGTCGTCATCCGTCTCTTCAGGATCAGCCCTTCGTCGGTGAGCTTTAAGGGCAATCTCCTTTGCCTTAGGAGCAGGCTCTTCGAAGTCTTTGAGGTCAAGCTCATGAGTCATCAGCTTTCCCATCAAAGTCTCCATGGACATAGTCGTGAGATCATTTCCTTCTATGATGGCTGTCACCTTAGGGTTCCAAATTTTTGGTAGCCCCTAAGTATCTTGTAGATCTTCTCGTGATTTGTATATTGTTTGCCGAGAGAAGACAAGGGGTTGATGATGTCGAGGAATCTTGTAATCATTTGTGTTATCGTCTCATTTGGCTTCATCTTGAAAGCCTTATATTCTTGAGTGAGACGACTTATTTTTGACTCCTTCACTTGAGTGGTTCCTTCATGCGTCACTTCTAGAAGTCTCCATACTTCGTGAGAGGTGGTGCATGTTGAGACCCTGTTGAACTCATTCCTGTCTATAGCACAGAATAAAGCATTAATAGATCTTGCGTCTAGACTCGCCTGTTTCTTCTCCTCGTCAGAATATTTGTCATGGGTTTTCTCAACGAGATCACTATTGACAACTATCCTGGCGAGCTTTTTGTAACCATCGATGACAATGGTCCACAGATCGAAGTCTAGCGACTTGAGATAAAAACTCATCCTTGTTTTCCAATAGGTGTAGTTAGTTCTATCAAATAGGGGAGACCTATGAGTGGACTGCCCTTCACCGTAATTGGAAGTCATGGATTGTGTGGTTGCCATGGATCAGCTCTAGGATGTTAGTCCTTGTTGAGAGAACAGTGCTCTGATACCAATTGAAGAACCAATAGGCAACTCTAGAGGGGGGGTGAATAGAGTTTATGACAATAATGTCCAATTAAAAAATTAAACTCTTTCACCAACAGAAAATAATCAGAGTAAATGCGAAAATAGTAAAGAGCAAGAAAGCATACGCAAATACAGCCGATTTTAATCTGGTTTTTCTCGTAGAGGACTAGTCCAGGCCTGAGAACTCTAGCTCAGGATTAAATCCACTATTTGTGAAATAGTAGTTACACCCCGTGCCTTTTCTTCAGAAGAGCATGTCAACTTCTTACAGAGATCGCAGTGGCGATGCTTGGAATTTTCCAAACGACTTCTTGAACTCTTGCACAAACTCCTAACTGAAAAGTGCTGAGCACTTTGAGGCTTAGGGAGCTTATGGCTAGTAGATGAGAAGGGTATGGCTTGTATAAGGCTTTAGAGAGAAGAGAAGAGAAGATTGGATGAATGAAAAATGAAAGAATTCATGGCCTATTTATAGGATAATATATAGGCAAAATTCGGCCAGAATTCTGGTTGGAACATTCAAAAATTTGGCCGTTGGACAACTTGCATCCAGCCAACCCTAAAAATTAGGGTCCTAGAATTTAGGAGACAGAGTTCGGCCCGAACTCTGTGTGGAGGTAGAGTTCGGCCCGAACTCTGTCTCCAGAGAACAGAATAGGTCCAATGGGCCAATGGACTGTTTGGATGTTTGGTGGGGCTTTTGGTTTGAGGTATAGGTACAATCTAAGTCTCAAAATGCTCAGCACAGCTCAGTTTACATAAGTCTAGACTCAAATAAAGTATAAAATACATACTTAAACTGTGAAGTACTGCAGGTGCGAGCTGTCGTCTGGCTTGTACCGAATTTAGTCTTCATGTGTCGTACTAAAATATTACAAGTATCATGTTGTCAATTGTATCAATATATGGTTGACTGTGATTTTGTGTCAACACACATCAATCTCATCAGCATCTTCAAGAGGACCACAGAGAATCTTGGTTGTTATAAACTCAGTAATGTCAACATATTCACCATAGTCAATGAGTGACTCGACAAGCTTTCCTAATACATAAAACTTGATAAGACAAGGAGTTACAAAAATTTTAAATTAGCTCAATATATCATTGTCACCCAATATCTGAGTCTTACTTCCATCTACTGGGTCATAATAGTAAATTTCACATGGAGCCTATACCCCAGCAGCTGCACATAATCTATCAAGGTCAAACCAGCACATCTCATCTCTGTCCACACATCCTTTAAGTTCTAATACAATACCCCCAACATATTTGTCATCACCACTAAAATTACCCCCAACAAACATATGAACAACATACTTTGTATCCATCAGAATAATCCCTCTACACATACACATAAAAAATATATATATAAAAAACTAACAAAAGACAGATCCCTATGTACAAGCATATCACATCCCCTATGTATAACCATACCAACAGACAACTAATATAATATAAAAACAACAATTCTATAGACAAATCCTATGTACAAATAACTAATTTAATATAGAAACGACAATATCATAGACAAATCCCTATGTACAAACAAGGATTAGAATTACAAACATCCCAACAACAATATCACATTTCCTATGTATAGACATACAAACAGACAACTAATTTAATATAAAATCAACAATTTCATAAACAAATCCATATGTACAAACAAGGATTAGAACTACTAACAACAAACAGCCCCTATAATAGACTATAAACAGCCCCTATAATAGACTACAAACAGCCCCTATAAATTGGGACCACTAGCTCAGAAGATTAACAAACAACAAACATCCTAACAACAATATACAAACCAAGTAAATTAACAATTTCACACTCGTACAGACAATTCCCACTCGTACAGACATCATTTATGAACCAAAAAAATTCTAATTCATTATTTGGGTGCATTTTTCCTCAAAAGATTAAGAAATTTAACAAATTTACTTCATTAATTGGGACCCCTACGCTCAAAAGTATAAGAAATTTTAGAGAATTAGGATTTTTGAATATACCAGTTCGAGAATTCTACTAATAAATCCTTGCTGCACAGAATCTCCACTCCAATCGACCAATGATAGTCTGGAATATGAAAAATCAGATCATCGGGGAAGGTGTCACTCCCGTTTTCCGTTATACGTATTTTTAGCATACGTGTACGAATTTTTGACGTTTGTCAGGTGATCCGTAGTTAGACTTGTCTTATTTAGCCTGATCCTGGTTTAATCTTGCCTTGGTTTATTTTGGTTCATCTTGGTTCGGCTTAGCTTGGTTCGATTTTGTGTGGTTTGAGATGAAAGGGATTGATATATAAGTCAACTTCTCTCTCTCTTTTCATTACTCTCATTTACTTCTTCTTCTTCCTCCATTACTCTCCCACCAACCTAGAGAGCTAGGCAAGTTCTAGCTTGCTTCATGAGAGAACTCATTTCTATTTGTTCTATTTTCTTTCTTACACGATTTTAAAACACTTTAGAACTTAGCATTTTTTGATTTGGTTGATATTTTCTTGTAGATCTAAGTTTATGTTTTTTTTTCGGTTTTTATTGGTTTTGATCTATCAAACTTGTTTGTTTTCAAAATCTAGTTGTTCCATGTTGTAGAGAATTTCGTTCTACCCCATGTTGACCTATGGATGTCCAATTTTTGACTTAAATCGGAGGTTGGACGGAGCTTGGAAGCCATGGCTTCCATGGCTTATCTCCTCGGATTTTAGAGAAGATGAGCAGTGATCCTTGGCCGCATGAAGTCTTGCCGCATACAGTCCTGCGGCAATGTTGCCTTGGCCGCATGAGGCTTGGCCGCATGAAGTCTTGCCGCATGCAGTCCTACGGCAATGCTGCCTTGGCTGCATGAGCCCTGGCCGCATGAAATCATACGGGCCGCATATCATGGCCATATGAGCTTTGGCCGCATGAAGTCCTACGGACTTCATTGCTTGCCGCATGAAGCTTTGGCCGCATGCAGTCCTACGGACTGCATGCTTGGCCGTATTACCCCTGGCCGCATGAAGTCATGCGGACTGCATGCTTGGCCGCATGAAATCATACGGGCCGCATATCTTGGCTGTATGAGCTTTGGCCACATGAAGTCCTGCGGACTTCATTGCTTATCGCATAAGCCCTGGCCGTATGAAGTCATGCAGACTGCATGCTTGGCCGCATGACCCCTGGCCGTATGAAGTCATGCGGACTGCATGCTTGGCCGCATGAGTCTTGACCACCTGTCTTGGTCGCATGCCTTAGCCCCCTGCATATGTTCATCTTTAGTATGTAGTTTTATGTTTAAATTGCTTACTTTTTGTACTCAGCCTAACTTGTGACTACCCGATTTGATGATTATGAATCTTGGGCATATCTTGTATTAACTTAGCCATGAGCACGACATGATACATGAATACGACATGACAACACGAACCTGACATGAAATTTTTTGATAATGGCCTGTCGAGGCACACTCTTGACAAGTAACAAGTAAACCTGGCATAGCATGATAAGCTTGATAGTGGCCCGTCGAGGCACACTCCTGACAAGTAATTCTGATAAGTAACATGACATGATAGTGGTCCGTCGTGGCGCACTCTTGACAAGTAAACCTGACCTGAAATCTTGAATGCTGTTGCGACGGCTATCTTGACATGCTGAGTAATAACTCGTCTTGACATCGTGGGTGATTGTTCTTGAATGTGCTTATATAAGCTACCAGTCTCGTCTCGCATCATGTCTAGGACTTGCATTCCTGGTTACCACGGTCAGGGATTCATGCTGAATCTGACTAGGTTAATTACTAGATTGATCAAAGTAGTTCATATAGAGAGATGTTTCCAGTTACAGGCAATTCCGTTATCCCGGCCACACCTGATGGACTTGTAGCCTGCCGACGAGTAGGACACATTTTCAGGCCACTGTCATGTGGGGCACTTCTTGAAACAAGTAATATGCACACTGTCATGTGTTGCACTCAAGTCACCTAATAGTTCTTGATAACTCTTACATGAACCTCGCCTGGATAACCTGGATAGCTGCAGGGCTAGTGACTGCCGGAACATCTCATTGCATCTTGCTAGTAATGTAGCCCCTGTTTCTCAAATTTTTTATTTTATTGTGTTTGAAAGTAATTTATTTTTTAAACTTTGTAAAAGATATTTACTATTTTTTCTGCATTTCAAAATATAGTTTGTAATTAACGGTTTGAAAGTACTATTTAGTTTTAATAAATATTTGTTCTTGAAATTTTATTATTGAAATTATAAAGTTATTTATTATTATGTTTGGATTTTCAAAAAAATAATATCGGTTTTGAAAATAGTTTGAAAATCATGATTATTTTTGGAGCAATAAAAAGATTTAGTAACTTATTTTGAATAAGATTTAGATTTATAAAATATATTTTACCTTATTTGATAACATCAAACATTATTTAAAATACTTATGGTGACTAATTGTGGCATTAGGAATTATCTAATCTAGATTTGAAATATTATTTGATTTAACGATTTATCTATTATATGATTTAAATTGCTTTGATAAACAATAAATTTATCTTAAAGTTATTATGTTGAATTTGATTTGGATTTGAATTCACATGATTTGGATTTAAATAATTTATTTGATTTAAATTTATGGAGAGACTTGTCCGTTAGAAATTCTAATCCTATTTGAATCATATCTAGTATTAGATAGATTATTTCTTATTTGAACTAATCATATTCTTATCCAAATTAGTTGGTAATCCTAATCATACCTTTATTGATTGAGTTCTAATCATATCCTAATTCACCAATTGCTTTCTATTATCTATATATATTGAACCTATAAAATAAAATCATCTCTCATACATTCTTTTCCAAAATTTCTCACTTTTTTCGTAATAATTATCCCAAATTCGTCATAAATTCAGCCTTCCTTTTTCAAATGTTTTACCAACTTCGAAGGGCCATAACTTCCAACTCCGGACTCCGTTTTGACCTCCAGTTTTTTTGTTGTAACCGTCTCGAGGTATATTTTCTGAATATAAAATTTATTTTCAAATAATTTTAACCTAAGTTTTTGGAAAATTTGTGGAGTGTCAGTTGTTCGAAATTTGACACGTTTCGGTGTTTTCGAGATTTCGGAAGAACCAGGAATCGGAATCATGATCCGTTTGAAGTTTCGGAACGCTGACATCATATATTTTTTCAAAAATTTTCCAAAATATTTTATTTCTTGTTTTTATTTTAGAGGCCCGTCTCATCATCTAAAATTATCTTGCGTAGCTTTAACTTCTGAGACTATTTATGTGTCGACATGACAATATCGTGCCAGTCAGCTTCAAATCAAACCGAGGCAAGTATCACTATGACCTATGTTTCCTTTATTTTATACTGCATATATCTTCGTGTCGTCTTTTCACTATTACTCCATTATGGTTCATGATTGTCATTGTTCATGATTACTATTGTGCACGAGAGTTAGAATCGGTTGGATATACATACATGTTCATGCCTTACTCATTGTTTCCTATTGATTACATTTTATCGTATTACTAATGTTTATCGTAGTGGACATGTATTGTGAGTGAGTCGGGCGGGGAAATACAACAAGTAAGCATATGGTCAACGAATTGAATACAGACCCCCTATACATTGATTGCATAATATCAGTCATGCACCACACGTATGACTGACGGCAAGCCGTCTACATGCTGAAAGTTGGTATTCTAAAACACACAGTACACGTGACTTAATTATTGCTGCTCTATTGTCTATTTTTCTTCTTTCGTCAAGTCTACCTTCTTATTGTCATCATGTCTTAGTGGTATGTCAAGTCTACCTTCATGTTGTTATCATGTCTCAAAGGTACTTTCTTATCATACAATGTCATGCCTATACTTATTTTCAGTTAAATTCCTTTTAGTCGTTCTTTCATGCTTGTATAATATATTGTGTAATATAGTGTTAAGGTGATCTTGTTCCCATCCTGACTGGATAACCATTTTTCAGTGGACAAATTCTTGATGACTATTCTCGATGACTTCTCTCTTGCTTTTGGTTCCTTCGGGTGGAGTTAGAGGTATCTTGGAGGCCAACCATAGATTCTAGGTAGAATAGTGAATTTTGAATTAAATGTTTAGCGGGTTGTTCCGAATATTATTTGGATGTAATTTGAATGTATTATTGGAATTGTAATTAAAATAAATATTTAAATGAGCAAAATAGAGATATTTGTTGTATTTGAGATTTATATTGAGCCCAGACAGCGTACTACCGTCGATGCTGCGACGTAGGCTGGACATGGCTACGTACTCGTATCCCGAAAAGCGGGAGCGGGTCATGACAAGTTTTTATGGTGGCCCATGCAGGTTCCTTTTCGCAAAATTATGCGAACTTGTGGTAGTACCTATATTAGTCGTACTACTGCAAGCCTGCGATTAGGATGCTCATTCACAATTAGGTTGATTTAATTTTTAAAAAATGACTAGGCGTAGGACTATGTACACCGTGGGTAACCCATAGAATTATTTTAAATTTATTGTATGGGTAGTTAAGGTTGTTACATAGGCTACATAATTAAGGTGGTGATATTCGTTGAATTTTGAGATGCCCTATTTGATGAAGTTGAAATCGTGATTTGATAAATGAATCTAATCAAAGATGGATATAATTCTCGATTGATAAATTGAATATTTTGGTTACTGTTGAAGATAAAATTTTTAGCTTTTGGTATTTTGAGGTTTAAATTTCTATATGATCGATGAATTATTGATAAGGTCGAATATTTAATTTTTAAAGGAAATAATTTTGATTTGATCAATAAAATTGAGGTATGATTTGAAAATTTATGGAATTTAAATTTTTGAGGAGATTATAAAAATGTTGAATTTTGAATTTAAAATAAAATTGAGGAATTTAAAGTTTTGTGAAGTTAGATTTTGAAGATATTTATCAAGTTGGATTAAGGGTTGTGAAGTTGATAAGATGATATTCATGATTGCTACATCACGGTATTAAATTGAGTTAGTGATTTAAAAAAAATATATGATTGAATTTGAGAATTTTTTTTTAAATATTCTTGAGGATACGAATTTATAAGATTGATGAGTGATAACTTAGATGTCATGTAGGTAATACTCCTCCGAACTATATCCACTGACTACATTCTTCCATCCTTCTTGATCAATCTTCTTATTAAGAAAAAAAATATTATTTTTATCTCATTGATCATTATTCCTTTTTAAATTTTTTTATCTTTTCACTTGACCAACCAAGCCTATTTTTCCTGTCATCCTTAAATTTCGAGAACGAAATTTTTCTAAGGTGGGTAGATTTGTAACCCCTGTTTCTCAATTTTTTTATTTTATTGTGTTAGAAAGTAATTTATTTTTGAAACTTTGTAAAAGATATTTACTATTTTTTCTGCATTTCAAAATGTAGTTTGTAATTAACGGTTTGAAAGTACTATTTAGTTTTAATAAATATTTGTTCTAGAAATTTTATTATTGAAATTATAAAGTTATTTATTATTATGTTTGGATTTTCAAAAAATAATAATATCGGTTTTGAAAATAGTTTGAAAATCATGATTATTTTTGGAGCAATAAAAAGATTTAGTAACTTATTTTGAATAAGATTTAGATTTATAAAATATATTTTACCTTATTTGATAACATCAAACATTATTTAAAATACTTATGGTGACTAATTGTAGCATTAAGAATTATCTAATCTAGATTTGAAATATTATTTGATTTAACGATTTATCTAATATATGATTTAAATTGCTTTGATAAACAATAAATTTATCTTAAAGTTATTATGTTGAATTTGTTTTGGATTTGAATTCATATGATTTGGATTTAAATAATTTATTTGATTTAAATTTATGGAGAGACTTGTCCGTTAGAAATTCTAATCCTATTTGAATCATATATAGTATTAGATAGATTATTTCTTATTTGAACTAATCATATTCTTATCCAAATTAGATGGTAATCCTAATCATATCTTTATTGATTGAGTTCTAATCATATCCTAATTCAACAATTGCTTTCTATTATCTATATATATTGAACCTATAAAATAAAATCATCTCTCATACATTCTTTTCCAAAATTTCTCTCTTTTTTCGTAATAATTATCCCAAATTCGTCATAAATTCAGCATTCATTTTTCAAATATTTTACCAGCTTCGAAGGGCCATAACTTCCAACTCCGGACTCCGTTTGACCTCCAGTTTTTTTTGTTGTAACCGTCTCGAGGTATATTTTCTGAATATAAAATTTATTTTCAAATAATTTTAACCTAATTTTTTGGAAAATTCGTGGAGTGTCAGTTGTCCGAAATTTGACACGTTTCGGTGTTTTCGAGATTCCGGGAGAACCAGGAATCGGAATCACGATCCGTTTGAAGTTTCGGAACGCTGATAAAAAAGTACACATCATATATTTTTCTCAACAATTTTCCAAAATATTTTATTTCTTGTTTTTATTTTAGAGGCCCATCTCATCATCTAAAATTATCTTGCCTAGCTTTAACTTCTGAGACTATTTATGTGCCGACATGACAACATCGTGCCAGTCAGCTTCAAATCAAACCAAGGCAAGTATCACTATGACCTATGTTTCCTTTATTTTATACTGCATGTATCTTCGTGTCGTCTTTTCACTATTACTCCATTATGGTTCATGATTGTCATTGTTCATGATTACTATTGTGCACGAGAGTTAGAATCGGTTGGATATACATACATGTTCATGCCTTACTCATTGTTTCCTGTTGATTACAGTTTATCGTATTACTAATGTTTATCGTAGTGGACATGTATTGTGAGTGAGTCGGACGGGGGAATACAACAAGTAAGCATGTGGTCAACGAATTGAATACTGACCCCCTATACATTGATTGCATAATATCAGTCATGCACCACACGTATGACTGACGGATATCCCAAGCCGTCTACATGCTGAATGTTGGTATTCTAAAACACACAGTACACGTGACTTAATTATTGCTGCTCTATTGTCTATTGTTCTTCTTTCGTCAAGTCTACCTTCTTATTGTCATCATGTCTTAGTGGTATGTCAAGTCTACCTTCATGTTGTTATCATGTCTCAAAGGTACTTTCTTATCATACAATGTCATGCCTATACTTATCTTCAGTTAAATTCCTTTTAGTCGTTCTTTCGTGCTTGTATAATATATTGTGTAATATAGTGTTATGGTGATCTTGTTCCCATCCTGACTAGATAACCATTTTTCAGTGGACAGATTCTTGATGACTATTCTCGATGACTTCTCTCTTGCTTTGGGTTCCTTCGGGTGGAGTTAGAGGTATCTTGAGGCCAACCATAGATTCTAGGTAGAATAGTAAATTTTGAATTAAATGTTTAGCGGGTTGTTCCGAATATTATTTGGATATAATTTGAATGTACTATTGGAATTGTTATTAAAATAAATATTTAAATGAGCAAAATAGAGATATTTGTTGTATTTGAGATTTATATTGAGCCCAGACAGCGTACTACCGTCGATGCTGCGGCGTAGGCTGAACTTGGCCACGTACTCGTATCCCGAAAAGCGGGAGCGGGTCGTGACAAGTAACTAGGCTTGTGATAACCCTATTTAGTTAAAGTATCAAGCCGTATTCTTTGCTTGGCCGTGAATGTTGAATGGAGTCCAATCCTGTCTAGTCTTGTCTAGATCCAGTACATGGCTATCTCAAGACATGCTTGCTTACGCTTTACTCTTAGCAGTAAATGTCTAGAGTCCCGGTTCTGTTTAGGCGAAGGGTTACAACCCCGGTCCTTGTTTGGTTTAAGGATTGTAACCTGGCTTCCGAAATAGTTTCTCGTCCTCTCGTCATTTGTTGCCTTATTTACATTTCATGTTTTCCTATTATTATTCTTGTTTATGTTCTGACATGGTGGTTTTAGTTCTTAAGTGAAGCCTCCCTTGTGGCACTTGCTCTTTCTGGGGTCTGACCCAGCTGGTTTTGTATGGCCAGATTTCGGAGCAGCACCCGAGGATCTTCCAGCCTTCCAGCCAGATGGTAAACACTAGAAGAAACCATGGCAACGAGTGGGTTTTATTTTGCTCTCCCACTCTATTGTAAATTATTCTTTTGAGGAGTTTAGCCGTCGAGCAAGTGTTAGCTCGTGTTGAATACTTATATTTTTTGTCTGCCTAAGGGCTGTAACAAGATTGACAAATCCTAGGGTTGATCATGTATGACTGAAACTCTTGCTAGTCCTCGCATTTTGTATGACTAGCTTCATGATCATCTATATATGAAATGTATGGGATGCCTTACTATTGAATATTTGATGGTCTAACATCTTGTAGCTATTATACTTGCTTGAGATTGAGACACTAGGCTTGTTCTTAGCCATAAGAGACTGATGGCTTGTAGATAAATCCTCATACATCTAGACAGCCGTGATCGTATATCGAGGTAGATTACACTTCTGTATACGTAGCTGGCTGTGTTTGTCCCCCGCTCTCCAGTATTCTGGTTCTGGGGCATGACACGGTTTAAGTGGTGGCCCATACAGGTCTTGTAAATCAAGATGTGTGAGAATTTTACCGAATAGATGTCTCAGTCAGCACTTGCCTTTGATCTCTACTCACGGTTTCTAAATCTCCTGAATTCTTGACCTGATAATATGTTTAAAATCCTTGATCTATCTGGCCCTTCCTTATCGTTCCTCATGTCATTGCTTCAGTGCCATTGTTCCTACTGATCAGCCGGCAGGAGCTCAACCAGCACCCCAGCAGCAACAAGAAGACCAAGCCCAGAACTCGGGAGCAGCTTCCCGAGTTATGCCTTCCGAGGATCCGGAGCCACCAGTTCAGCCAGCTCAGCCTGTAGAGCCTGACAATGGAGTCTTGGTAGGACTCATCCGGGAATTACTTGCCTCTCAAGATCGTCGAGGCGATGCCCTACACCAGACAGTACAAGATGCTATGGGCAGAGTGGGTTACCAAGGTAACAGTGCAGCCAACAATTTTAAGCGCTTGAACCCTCCCTTCTTTGATAGCAGTGAAGATGCTATTGCTCCCGATGGTTGGCTTCAGGATATAGAGGTTATCCTTGGGACAGCAAGGACTCCAGAGGAAGAGAAGGTGGCTGTAGTTTACCTACAGTTATTGGACTTAGCCCGCACCTGGTGGGCGATGTTAGCGGTTGGATTGGCGGTGCCTGTCCTAAGGGCGACATTCAGTGACAAGTTTCAGACCAAGTACTTCGATACTGTAGCTCAGTACGACCTACAAACGAGGTTCACCAATTTGAAGCAGATGAGCAGGACAGTTGACGGTTATGCGACCGAGTTTTCAAGACTAAGTCGGTTTGCTCTCACCTTGGTGGCAACCGAGTTGGATCGAGTGCAGCGGTTTCAGCAGGGACTCCACTTAGAAATTATTCTAGATGTGGAGCAGTTCGAGCATCGGACTTTTGATGCAGTATTGAGGGCAGCTAGGAGGCACGAGTATACCTCGCAGAGGATCGTGGACCGAACCGGAAGCAGGAAGAGGTCCCATAGGCAGATGAGTTTGTCCTCAGCACCAGCCCCGACAGCTTGGGCTTTATCGATTGGAGTTCTCCGAAGGGCAAATTCAGTTTCGTCGGTTCAGCACTCGACACCGACGCATCCTCAGAAGCAGAAGCAATCTTCCGCAATGGGCTGTACTCATTGTGGAAAGCCAGGGCATGTTGTTTCGGAGTGTCGCAGAGCACAGGATTTTTCTTGGCTTGTGGGGCACCGGATCAGAAGATTAGGTCCTGCCCGCATAGAGCCAGTTCATCATCGTTGAACCTAACCAGTCCATCGGTTAGGGTCCAGTACCAGTGCAGCAGCAGTACCAGCCTCCGAGGCCATTGCCACCTCAGGCTCAACAGTTTGCCCAAGCTCAGATGCAGAACCGGCAGAGAGGTTTCCAACAGAGGGGACCAGCACCAAAAGGACTAAAGAAGCATGGAAAATATGGGGCTCATGCGGATCACAACTGATCGTATGAGTACTTTGGGCCAAATTGGTCTGCATAAAGAAGAGCCGCCTAACAGACTCGGCATGCCCCTGCTGCCCATCTTCACTACCTCGGATTATATATCAAAAGCAACCAGACTGATTTAAGACGTAAAAGGAAGAGTTACTTATGCGGCCATGCTGATTAGCCCTTCTGATAAAGCTGACAAACTCGGTCAAAATTGACAAAACTGACTGCTTTGACACTCTGACAAAAAGAAGATAAGACGTGATCAGACAAAATGTCAAGTCACCAGTCTGGACATAGTCATGCGGCAAGAGCCGCATGAACCTTATTGTCACGACCCGTACCAGCTTTTCGGATGCGAGCTCGTGAGCAAGCCAGCTACGCATCAAGCGGACTCCACCCCGACTCGAATACGTAAACGCTGTCACGACTAGGGTAAGCTGCCAAATCATGGCAAACAAATCTATATCTCAATCCACAATAAGAATATGAAACATGAATGAATACTATGGGTCGTGGTCTGCAGCCCACTAGCATAAATGTCTGATAAGACTCTAAAGAAAATAACAAGAGTCTACAACTGAAACAAGAAGTAGGATATCTCATGATAAGGAATGAAAAGCACGAGCGGATAATACACATAATAGCGATACCTGAATCCCGCAAGCAATATCATCATATCCGGACCCCACAAGTATCATAATCATCCGCCATCCCGAGCTGCTAACTAACTCCACGCAATAACTAACCTGAAGAGATCATCAGGTCCTCAGGGGACATAGCAAGATATATAAAAGCATGCCTATCTAGCAGTTTATCATACAATAAAGGAAATATAGAAAAATAAACGGGGAAAGACCAGTCAGCACGAAAACGCGACTATACACGACTGGAAGAACCACTAAGCCTAAACGAATTGCTGGAGAAGAACAAGAGAACACGATATCACGATGTCAATGGATAACCAATCAAATACTCAAACCCTCGTCCCTAGTGTGGACTCGCAGGTTTGAACAACTACTAACCCTCGCCCCTAGTGTGGACTCACAGGCTAGCATCACCCTCGCCCCTAGTGTGGATTCGCAGGTGTGAACCATATACTACTAACCCTCGTCCCTAGTGTGGACTCGCAGGCTAGCATCACCCTCGTCCCTAATGTGGACTCGCAGGTGTGGACAGATAACTACTAACCCTCGCTCCTAATGTGGACTCGCAGGTTAGCTTAACTACTAACCATCGCCCCTAATATGGGCTCACAGGTTAGCTTAACTACTAACCCTCACCCCTAGTATGGGCTCGCAGGTTAGCTTCAAGAATTTCAAGGCAAGGAGGTAAAGCAGTTCCGTTATGACTTATTCATCCTGTGACACGATGCGACTCAGTCCAAGTACAAGTGACGACACGAATCAAATCACGATACACAAGAAAACTAATCCAATATGAACTACAAAGGTAACTATGAACAAGAACTATATATACGTATATCCAATATGAACTTCAAAGCTAATTATAAATAAGGCTATATATACACTAGCAGGCATGATATACAAATCACATATAAATAATCAACTAGTAAAACTGTATAATAATATAGATATGCATGTAAATAAAATGTAGAGGGAGGCAAGGTATCTTGCCTGGAGGTTGCACGCAGATCCCACAAAATATAGTCAATTGGTAAGCCACGAAGTCCAAGTCATCACAACTGTCACCGAAAGCTAAAACAAATATTGCCAACATTCTCAGAATAGTGAAATTAGCTAGGATTGCCTGTCCTTAAGTCCAATTCTGGACACAGGGGCAAAACGGTAATTTTGGGCAAAAACGATGTCCGCCGTTGGACCCGCTTTACACCGAAAAGGGTGCCAGAGTCAATGGTCTCTAAAGTCGTCAAACTATATGTCTACGGATTCGTTTTGATGCTATGAACCCAACGGTATGTCTAGCTTTTGGATTCCGGTGGGCCGTGCACAAAATCGCCCGTTGAATCGGACCGTGGGGCCCGCAAAACGGCGATCTGATCAACTGTCTCAGAATAAGACCAAACTTGGCATACAGGACCAGAAAAATGATACGGTCTTGTTGGCGCAAGTTTTGTCTCGATCTGACGAGCGTGCACAAAGTAATTGGAGTTTGTGCAAAGTGGTCGATACGGTAAATTTCGACGGATACGGATCAAATTCGTCGCGCACACGCAACCAATTTGAATTCCGTCAAAGCCCACACGACCACGAAGCCGTTACGCACCTTTCGATACCTTCGGTTCGCGACCACGTCGTCCGGATTGGCGGGACGTACGTCGTATCGGACAAATTTCTAGTTTTTAAAACAGGTTTTCGGTCAACTTCAGAATTGAATAACTTCTTATCTGTTTAATGAAATTAGAATCTACCAGAAGGATTGTAATGTCCTATAGGTTGTCTAGGACTGTCACTAAATGGATTTTCGAAAAGGTTATTGGGTTAACGATGATTCGTTCGTAAACATGAGTACTCCGACTACCTAATGTCCTGTTTTTGAACAGGATTTTGGTTCGACTTTGTGTCGAGTTTCAACTCGATTCTGCTTCGATTTGAGTCGAAGTTATTCTATGGGATCGAAGCCCTATGGGTTGTGTTTCCAACGCATACTTCGGTTTGGAAAATGACGAAGGGACGATGGAGAAAATACACCTGAAAGTTGGGGCTTGGACTTGGTGGTTGCTGCTGTTGCGCCCCTGTTTCCGTGCGCGCGCTGTGTCTCCGGCGATCTCCGACGCCTCGCTCGGCGGCGTAAGCGGCCGTGGGGTTCGTCTAGTTAGGGTCGGCACTGGTTTATTTAGGGTTTAGATGTTTTTTTAGAGAATTTCTCTCTCGTTCTCGATACTAAATACGTATCCTCCGTTTCGAGACAGGGTCGGGCTCGGTTATAGGCTTATAGCAGGGGATGGTAGGAGTAAGCTCGGGTGGGCTTGCTGTTAGCTGATGGAAATTTAGTTCTGAACTGAGGGAAGGCCGGGTCTGGGCTCGGATGTGAGCGGGCTGGGCTGGGCTGGCTGGGTTTTGATGAATCAACTTTCTTAAACTTCCAGTAAAAAAAATGAGTCCAACTACAGAAGCTCAAATGAGACCTCAAATAGTAACTTGCAAACTCAATGAGATACAGAAGATCAAATAATATTATGGGAGTAAGAGTTTTCCTTTGTGTTCTGTAGTAGTCATAGCTGCTGTTTGTTATAGAGATGCAAACTCAATGGTGACAAGGTTTCTCAAACGGCAGCTGACTTTGACAAGTCTTGTCGAAAATTTAGACCCATTTACTCTTTTTAGAAAAATGCATGAATATAGTGCAAACTCGTTTATGCATTCAAAATCTGGTAATATAAAAAGGATAGGAAACCAAAGGCCAGAACAATGGTATGCTTGTTAGCAATGTTGCTCTTTTATGGAGAATATAGGAGAAAACAAGGTCATGTACACCTTTATTTAAGCTGTAATACAATCAGAAAATCGTAATAGCACAAAAACGTAGGTACTTAGTTAATAGATTTAGAGAACAAGATAGTAAACAAGAGAACAACATCCACTTTTAACTTGTGGTTCATATCCTTCAAATCAATCAAATCTCAAGAATAATGCCTGTTTACTAGTATTACAGAACATGCTTACTTCCTGTCATCCTATATGCAAGAAAAAGATTGCATTGTCTTTTTCTGACTTTGAGAGAGGACAACATATAGTCTGGATATGTAATACAGATGCTAGTATTTAAGGAACCCATATGGTGGAAACATATACAAGAAGTTGGTGCACCAAGGCAATCATAGATCTAGAAATTTACAACAAGGACCAAACATAAGCCAAAAAGAGTAATATGATGTGTAAGATATACATATGATGTGTTGTTTTGGGATAAAAGAATGTAATGGAATACTGGAACTAGAATAAACCAAAAATTCTTTGGAGATAAGGGTTAAATGACCAGGTACATTTAGACTACAGAGGAAAAAGAGGGACACATGCATCATGCCTTAATTTGCACTTATCGAAATATGTCAATACAGCCGTATTGGTCTCACTATATGCTCACATGGGCTTGGGCTCAGTTCGGATCCAGTCCGGGCTAAAATAGTATAACTGGTTTCTGCAAAGTCAATAAATCTAATAATAATTAATTAAACTATTTCTAATGGTCATGCTATAACTTGGCCTGGTTTTTCCTAGTTAGGACACACCGATGGCTTGCACTCCTCTACCATGGCTAAACACTAGTCAAGGCATGCCATTGCACTACCCGGGCCATGATTCCTAGTCGTCTGGTACTTCAAAACTCAACTCTGGCTAAAATCATCTACCGTAATAATTAACTAAATAAACATTTATAAAAATTCAAAAACACCATTTAAATCAAATAAAAAAAATAATTCAAAATTTTTGGGAAGGGGAGCTACAAATCTACCCACCTTAAAAATAATTTCGTCCTCGAAATTCTAATTCATAACTATTCCTTAAAAATCAAAGTCTACTATTACCTTGATATCCTCAAATTTAATTTCTCAAAATTATTCTATGACCTTCTCTAGCCATTTTATAACTCTGAATACTTGGGGACTTCTACCCACCTTTGGTCACACTACTCCTCAAAACACGGTCACTAAAGTCTTATGATCTTCTAACTAGTTGCTAATAATTCTACCAACAGATATCTAGGGCTTGTGGCATCTATACTCCCTAATACCTATAAACAACCAAAACTCAATAATCATGCAATATTATACTAAAATTGAAGAATTTCTGATGAATTCTAGACAGCACGATCATTCGTCACCGCAGAATAGGAAGCGACGAGAATCAATGGTACGGAAAGCAAGGAAGTATAATCGAGAGCAAATATGGAGTTTTCAAGGACGTAGAGAATTTTCTAGGAAAATTTTCAAGGCAGAGTGGATTGAGATTTCTAAGGTTTTAGTCATAGTCGCAGGCTCGTATCAGTACAGTCACGTAACCGATACGATATGCTCTGGCCAGCATGGGCCACCAAAAAAAACTTGTCACGACCCGCACCCGCTTTTCGAACGCGAGCTCGTGAGCAAGCCAGCTACGCATCAAGCGGACTCCACCCCGACTCGAATACGTAAACGCTGTCACGGCTAGGATAAGCTGCCAAATCATGGCAAACAAATCTATATCTCAATCCACAATAAGAATATGAAACATGAATGAACACTATGGGTCGTGGTCTGCAGCCCACTAGCATAAATGTCTGATAAGACTCTAAAAGAAATAACAAGAGTCTACAACTGAAACAAGAAGCAGGATATCTCATGATAAGGAATGAAAAATACGAGCGGATAATAAACACAATAGCGATACCTGAATCCCGCAAGCAATATCATCATATCCGGACCCCACAAGTGTCATAATCATCCGCCATCCCGAGCTGCTAACTAACTCCACGCAATAACGAACCTGAAGAGATCATCAGGTCCTCAGGGGACATAGCAAGATACATAAAAGTATGCCTATCTAGCAGTTTATCATGCAATAAAGGAAATACAGAAAAATAAACGGGAAAAGACCAGTCAGCACGAAAATACGACTATACACGACTGGAAGAACCACTACGCCTAAACGAACTGCTGGAGAAGAACAAGAGAACACGATATCACGATGTCAATGGATAACCAATCGAATACTCAAACCCTCGTCCCTAGTGTGGACTCGCTGGTTTGAACAACTACTAACCCTCGTCCCTAGTGTGGACTCGCAGGCTAGCATCACCCTCGCCCCTAGTGTGGATTCGCAGGTGTGAACCACATACTACTAACCCTCGTCCCAAGTATGGACTCGCAGGCTAGCATCACCCTCGTCCCTAATGTGGACTCGCAGGTGTGGTCAGATAACTACTTACCCTCGCCCCTAATATGGACTCGCAGGTTAGATTAACTACTAACCCTCGCCCCTAATGTAGGCTCGTAGGTTAGCTTAACTACTAACCTCGCCCCTAGTGTGGGCTCGCAGGTTAGCTTCAAGAATTTCAAGGTAAGGAGGTAAAGCAGTTCCGTTATGACTTATTCATCCTGTGACACGATGCGACTCAGTCCAAGTACAAGTGATGACACGACTCAATCATGATACACGAGAAAACCAATCCAATATGAACTACAAAGGTAACTATGAACAAGAACTATATATACGTATATCCAATATGAACTTCAAAGCTAATTATAAACAAGGCTATATATATACTAGCAGGCATGATATACAAATTACATATAAATAATCAACTAGTAAAATTGTATAATAATATAGATATGCATGTAAATAAACTGTAGAGAGAGGCAAGGTATCTTGCCTGGAGGTTGCATGCAGATCCTACAAAATATAGTCAATTGGTAAGCCACGAAGTCCAAGTCATCACAACTGTCACCGAAAGTTGAAACAAACATTGCCAACATTCTCAGAATAGTCAAATTAGCTAGGATTGCCTGTCCTTAAGTCCAATTCTGGATACAGGTGCAAAACGAAAATTTCGGGCAAAAACGGTATCCGCCGTTGGACCCGCTTTACACCGAAAAGCGTGCCAGAGTCAATGGTCTCTAAAGTCGTCAAACTATATGTCTACGAATTCGTTTTGATGCTACGAACCCAATGGTTTGTCCAGTTTTTGGATTTCGGTGGGCCGTGCACAAAATTGCCCGTTGAATCGAACCGTGGGGCCCGCAAAACGGCGATCCGATCAACTGTCTCAGAATCAGACCAAACTTGGCATACAGGACCATAAAAATGATACGATCTTGTTGGCGCAAGTTTCGTCTCGATCTGACAAGCGTGCACAAAGTAATTGGAGTTTGCACAAAGTGGTCGATACGGTGAATTTCGACGGATACGGATCAAATTCGTCGTGCACATACAACCAATTTGAATTCCGTCAAAGCCCACACGACCACGAAGCTGTTACGCATCTTTCGATGCCTTCGGTTCGCGACCACGTCGTCCGGATTGGCATGACGCACGTCGTATCGGACAAATTTCTAGTTTTTAAAACAGGTTTTCGGTCAACTTCAGAATTGAATAACTTCTTATCTGTTTAATGAAATTAGAATCTACCAGAAGGATTGTAATGTCCTATAGGTTGTCTAGGACTGTCACTAAATGGATTTTCGAAAAGGTTATTGGGTTAACGATGATTCGTTCGTAAACATGAGTACTCCGACTACCTAATGTCCTGTTTTTGAACAGGATTTTGGTTCGACTTTGTGTCGAGTTTCAACTCGATTCTGCTTCGATTTGAATCAAAGTTATTCCATGGGATCGAAGCCCTATGGGTTGTGTTTCCAACGCATACTTCGGTTTGGAAAATGACGAAGGGACGATGGAGAAAACACACCTGAAAGTTGGGGCTTGGACTTGGTGGTTGCTGTTGTTGCGCCCCTTTTTCCGCGCGCGCGCTGTGTCTCCGGCGATCTCTGACGCCTCGTTCGGTGGCGTAGGCGGCCATGAGGTTCGTCTAGATAGGGGCGGCGCTGGTTTGTTTAGGGTTTAGGTGTTTTTCGAGAGAATTTCTCTCTCTCGTTCTCGATACTAAATACGTATCCTCCGTTTCGAGACAGGGTCGGGCTCGGTTATAGGCTTATAGCAGGGGATGGTAGGAGTAAGCTCGGGTGGGCTTGCTGTTAGCTGATGGGAATTTAGTTCTGAACTGAGGGAAGGCCGGGTCTGGGCTTGGATGTGAGCGGGCTGGGCTGGCTGGGTTTTGATGAATCAACTATCTTAAACTTCCAGAAAAAAAATGAGTCCAACTACAGAAGCTCAAATAAGAACTCAAATAGCAACTTGCAAACTCGATGAGATACAGAAGCTCAAATAATATTATGGGAGTAAGAGTTTTTCTTTGTGTTCTGTAGTAGTCATAGCTGTTGTTTGTTATAGAGATGCAAACTCAATGGTGACAAGGTTTCTCAAACGGCAGCTGACTTTGACAAGTCTTGTCAAAAATTTAGACCCATTTACTCATTTTGGAAAAATGCAGGAATATAGTGCAAACTCGTTTATGCATTCAAAATCTGGTAATATAAAAAGGATAGGAAACCAAAGGCCAGAACAATGGTATGCTTGTTAGCAATGTTGCTCTTTTATGGAGAATGTAGGAGAAAACAAGGTCATGTACACCTTTATTTAAGCTGTAATACAATCAAAAAATCGTAATAGCACAAAAACGTAGGTACTTAGTTAATAGATTTAGAAAACAAGATAGGAAACAAGAGAACAACATCCACTTTTAACTTGTGGTTCATATCCTTCAAATCAATCAAATCTCAAGAATAATGCATGTTTACTAGTATTACAGAACATGCTTACTTTCTGTCATCCTATATGCAAGAAAAAGATTGCATTGTCTTTTTCTGACTTTGAGAGAAGACAACATACAGTCTGGATATGTAATACAGATGCTAGTATTTAAGGAACCCATATGGTGGAAACATATACACGAAGTTGGTGCACCAAGGCAATCATAGATCTAGAAATTTACAACAAGGTTCAAACATAAGCCAAAAAGAGTAATATGATGTGTAAGATATACATATGATGTGTTGTTTTGGGATAAAAGAATGTAATGGAATATTGGAACTAGAATAAACCAAAAATTCTTTGGAGATAAGGGTTAAATGACCAGGTACATTTAGACTACAGAGGAAAAAGAGGGACACATGCATCATGCCTTGATTTGCACTTATCGAAATATGTCAATACAGCCGTATTGGTCTCACTACATGCTCACATGGGCTTGGGCTCAGTTCGGATCCAGTCCGGGCTAAAATAGTATAACTGGTTTCTGCAAAGTCAATAAATCTAATAATAGTTAATTAAACTATTTCTAATAGTCATGCTATAACTTGGCCTGGTTTTTCCTAGTTAGGACACACCGATGGCTTGGCACTCCTCTACCATGGCTAAACACTAGTCAAGGCACAACATTGCACTACCCGGGCCATGATTTCTAGTCGTCTGGTACTTCAAAACTCAACCCTGGCTAAAATCATCTACCGTAATAATTAACTAAATAAACATTTATAAAAATTCAAAATAACCATTTAAATCAAATAAATAAATAAAAAATAATTCAAAATTTTTAGGAAGGGGAGCTACACTTATGCGGCTCAATCCATGCGCGTCATGCGGCCAAGGGTTACTGCAACCTGAGCCGCATGATCTTTATGCGGCCCAGACTATAGAATCTTTTAGGCTCAAAAGTCCCCGAGCTACATGCGGACTAAAGGAGACTGCTATCTAAGTCGCATGAGTCTTATGCGGCCCAACATGGCCGAACACTGAAAGGCCTATGTATTTCAAAATGACTTAAAAAGACTGATCCTATCCTGCGATAGGACACGTGGCAGGCTGACCAAGTCTCAACTACCCAGATTTGCTGCAAAGAAATCTCAATAAGTCACCAGCTGGCGGCCAAAGAGCGGGTCTCTGTGTGCTGTTGTAGCCACGTGGTCACGTGGCCATCTATGCGGCTCAAGATATCTATCAATATAAATAGTAGGGTACCACACCTATGCTAAAGGCTGACAACCTACGAAGGGCAATTTCTTCAAGAGCAAGGATCGTGTCAGATAGTCCAAGGAGTAAGGCAGAGTTGCTACACTTTTTTGAGCCTCTATCGTCACCCCCAGAATCAAAAATAAAATAATTGTACTTAGATTGTTTTCTAGGATTTCTTTCTATGCTTTCTTTTATACAATCGAGTTTGCAATCAAGTTCAATTCCTCTGTAATTTTTGTTCTTGATATTTAGTGGCAAACACGATGGCGACTCTGCTGGGGACTTCCTTCTCCTCTGATGAGAAGTTGGTGACGCAATCTGACACATCCAAGCTCGACTCTACGCAGCAAATGCTCGTAGTTTGTTTTGACCAACGAGCATTCGAAGAATTGCTATCTGAAGGGAGCGCCAGCCCATCACAGAAGCGAGCCAATCCAAAGAGAACCCGCAGGACGTCGAAGAGCAAAATTGTTGCCCCCGACCAGGTTCTCAAAGAAGCTCCTTCTGCGGCCCAAGACGGTGATCAAGACTCTCCTGCGGCCTTGCTTCCGACCGCAGAGAACCCCACTGTCCCCAAATCCAGCAAAGGAAAATACTATAATGCTGAGTTTTTGGAGACACAAGAGAAATCCATGCGGACAAGGAAGAGGTCGGATAAGAGAGATGGGCAGATGACCTATGCGGCAGCTGACTCTTGACGCAGACAGATGGCCCATGCGGTAACCAACTCTGGCCGCAGGCAGATGGCTCATGCGGCAGCAAACTCTGGCCGCAGGTAGATGGCCCATGCGGCAGCCAATCCTGGCTATAGACAGAGTATCTCATATGGCCCTGTCAGAAGCTCTGTGCTCGACCGTCTCTCATGCGGGCCCGACGCCATGCGGCCCATTGAGAATGTAGAATATTCCAATCTGGACTCTTCTTATTACACACCTTCAGGTGCTAAATCGAAGAAGTCTAGGGCAGTACGGGCCCAACAAGCCCAGTCAACTGTCCAAGTTGCTGACCGTCAGTGGGGACCATTAAATGTTATACGGGCTCCTGATGGAAAGTTGTACAGTACCACCCGCGTCCAGTCCCCCATGGCTAATGGACAAGGTGGGTCTCAAAAGTCTCCCTCCAACGATCAAGAGCAAGTGCTTTTCCTAGCTTCGAATTAGGGAGCAAACATGATACCTACGCACCCGTGTGCTCGAAATACCCGAGTCCACAAATTGGATGCAAAGGTAGATCGGTCTGCTATCGACTTGCGAGAGGTGATTACTCACAAATACAAGGAGAAAGCTGCAACCGTGGCACATGATGAGCTCTTTTCGGGACGTCGTTGCACCCAGGTCATCATCAACTGCTGCGACAAGTCAGCGGCACCTGAAGATTGGCAGTCCATTTTTCAACAACTGTACCAGCCAGCACCTGTCAGACAACAAATTGAGAAACATGTGCAAATCTCGGAAGACGAGGAATTTCCTTTTGCCTCCTGTAATTCAGCTCGGAAGGTTCTTCCCGGCAAGGAAGGAAAGAAGATAGGCTCTTCCAGCCCGGCAATCTCAGCCAGTACTGCAAGAAAACTCTCATCTGGAGGATTGCCACCGGTAGCCACAGGGGGCGTCTACCTAGGCACTCGATCAAGAAAGAAGCTTCCAACACCTGTGGGTGCATCCTTGACCTCCTTGGGGGTAGATAAGGCCGGGGTAGCAGTCCCTTCAATGTATGCGACAACCCGGTGTTCCAAGAGCATATTTAGGGGGTAGCAATACACTAGAATTACGCAACAGACGTGGACGTCCCTGAGGATGACCGCCTTCGCCAAGACGATACGGCTTCCTGCACAGGGGGTAGCACCCCTTCCGAGTCCGAGGAGGAAAACATTCCCCGACGATTTCTCCGTACGAGGGTACGACACGGAGAGCACCTCTTCTACGATTTCTTTCACGTCTACCCACGTACGGACAGTCTTTATGGCCGACGATGATCATGAAGCGCCTACTGACCGATAACGTCTAGAAGTACTTTAAGCCATGCTCCTGTCCTTGGTCAAGTCAGTAGACAAAATCAAAGCCGCCTTGCCGACCCAACCGACAAGGACGACTGACAAACAAGCTTGGGACCCGCAGTCAACTTGGACTCCAACACGACCGCTCCTCCTTTGGATGACAATCCTCTAGGAGCATCCGCTCCTTCAGCTGCAGATGAAGCTAGGGAGGTAATGAGGGAAGTCCAGGAGCTTCGAGCAATGTTCAATGCCCGAGACTCCTTCCGGGACCTCAGAATATGGCAGCCGTATCCCATTACGTGGAGAGATATTCCTTTTCCACCACGGTACAAACCGTTACATATTGATTCGTATGACGGAAAGACCTCTGCTAGTCAGTACATAACTTATTTCGAGGTAACAATCGACCATTTGCCCCATAGCGACGCCATCCTCACACGATTATTTATCGGAGCATTGGAGGGAATCGCATTCGACTTGTTACGCAACCTTCCGGACAACTGCATCCATTCTTTTGACGGCTTCAAAAACATGTTCCTAGAAAGATTCTATGAAGTGGGACATGAAGTGATGATGTCATCCCTTATGGACGTCGTTCAAGGGGAGAGGGAGCTAACAAGGAACTATATCGAGCAGTTCCGCTAAATCGCAATGAGATTGCCCCAAGGCAATCCCGAAAGCTCCTTGATTGAAATCTGCCAGAAGAAATTGTTCCCCGCAATCAGCCTCTGGATGGATGAAGATCAGTTCAGGGATTGGACGACCTTCGTAATAAGCGCCACCAATACGGAGGCAAAGTTAAAGAAGGCTCACCAGCTGGGATTACACATCCCGGATGGAGAGGTCAAAGGCAAACGTCCTGGTACCACCCCCAATAACAACAACACTGACGGCACCTCCAATAACCGGGACAATAAAGGCAAACAGGCTATGGTCGCTGGTACGACCAAGAAGCCTGAACAAAAGCAGGCAGAAGCTCAGTGGCCCAAGGTGAATTACTCATTCGAAGATAGTCATTTTAAGCCTATCTTCGACATGCTCTTGCAAGGGGACAGGATCCAACTCCCTTCACCAAGGCGCGAGCCTCGAGCGACAGAGGTGGAGGACCCAAAGTCCTGCCATTTCTACCACTATGAACACTTTCAATTAAAGCGGTACATCCAGAGTCTTATCGACTCCAAAGCTCTATCGCTAGACTTTGAAGAGGTTACCGTGGCAGCAAACATGGTATCAATTCAGTTCGGTGACTTCTCTCCAATAAGTACTCAAGATGGGGTAATACCTATCCCCCGGGCAATGATGGAGGTTACTAATCTTCCCCCCGTCCGGGACCAGGCGACTGGCTTGGTACCTCTCACCACGTCACGAGGAGAGGTCATGTGGGTGCATCCAGACTTAGTACCCGAAGTTACCCAGGCGGTACCATCTCTAATCAACAAGAAGAAGGATAGGAAATCCAGATCCTGCCATACAATTTTAACCGAAGCTGAGGAGACGACGGCCGTTGTCACTCGGTCCGGGGCACAAGTACAACCCACTCCGGGTAGTTCAGTTGAAGACCCTCAGCCAGCAACGCTGTCTGCCACTGATGTTTTGGGGCCATCTCAGCCTCCACCGGCGGACAGGTCCAAGCCGAAAGAAACCAACTTCGACAGGACGCTGCGTAAGGATGCACCTCAGGGGCTGGAGAGACCTTACAACTTTGACATATTAGCAAAACTAGCTAATACGCCGACAAAGTTGTCGTTATACGAGCTCCTAGGGCTCTCCAAGGATCATCGTGTCGTATTGAGTGAAGCGCTCCAGAATGCTGACGCTTACTTAGTCCAGGTCAAACCTACATGGGAAAACTCGTCGACAGATCTCCAGGGTAGCAACTGTACAGATGCAATGCCCAACATCGTATTCACCCCACAGGATATGTTGATCAAGACCAACTTGTATGATCGCCCCTTGTACTACACTGGATACATAGGCGACATCAAGGTGGATCGGATGCACATCGATCCTGGCTCGTCGATAAACATCATTCTGAAAAGCTTGCTTCAAGTCCTCGACATCCCTATGCACCGGCTAGCGGCAACCAACACTGCCATTAATGGTTTCAACTCGGGAATGAGCTATCCCTTAGGAAAGATCCGATTGAAATGTCGGATCGGCGACCTGAGGACAGAGGTTACCTGCTACGTCATAGATGCAGATATGTCCTACAATATCATCTTGGGGCATCCGTGGATACATGACTATATGATCGTGCCATCGACCCTCCACCACTGCTTTAAGTATGTCAGTAAGCACGGCTTCGTGAAGACTGAATTCGCTGACATCGATCCCTTCAAAGGGGTTGAGTCTTATTATTCTTCGGAGGCTTGTCTATATGAAGAATCCAAGAAGCACATAACTGACGAACTGGAGGCCATCACAGGGCTAGAGGAACCCTTGAGAATTTATCTCCAGGCCCATAAACCGGGCAAAGCCGCACCCCTTATCGCAACTTTACAAAAAAAGGTGTCCGGTTCTTCCGCCCCAGCTGCATAGTCGGAACCGATGGTCACCCGACTCCCAAGGTCCAGCCAAGAGCCAAAAATCGTCATAGGGTCGATGGTGATCCGATTGCCAAAATCCAATCAAAGGCGACCGGAAGATGCGAGGCCCTCTGGGGAGCCGATGGTGATCCGATTGCCAAGACCCAGTCAAAAGCAATCGGAAGACACAAAGTCCTCTGCCGAGCCGATGGTTATCCGTCTTTCCAAGACGAGCCGACAACCAAGTATCGATCCAAGACCCTCAGGCAAGCCAATGCCACAAGTAGAACCCTTGGTGTTCAAGTTGCCCAAGACAGCGTCCCAACCTCCAGTCATGCAGGGGGTAGCTGAAAAGGAGACAGAACTCGCGAAGTATTTTGTCGCAAAGGTGGATAGTCCCTCTCCTGATGATGTAATCCTTGTGGACAAAATTTCTTATTTCATTAATAAGAGGCTGCCCTTGAACTATCCTGAGTGTAATAAACTTAATCTGATGTATACTGTTGGACACGGTCGGGACATTAACCTGCACACATAGGTGACAACCGTCCATATCGTAAACCGACCGACTCCCATTAGAGGTGCCCACTTCCTAGTCCCAGGCAGAAGAGAAGGGGATCACACAATCTTCTTCGACTGAAAAGAAGGTCCTCAACCTTTCATGCCACAAGAGTTTGATCTCCAACCCGATGCTGGAAGATTACCACTCTACCTGTATAGTCCTCAAGCCAAGTACTTCATGCAAAAGCAGGGGTACGACATGGAGGCTACCCCAGGTCTGAATTACGGCAACGGTCGGCGATCGTCTCTGCAGCTGTCAACTCCATCTGGAAAATCTCGGGATTATTACGGCAAGTCCAAATGCGGCCTCGGTTATGTTACACCAGCAACAACGCCCGAGAGCTCCGATAGGGAATGCGAGTGGCATTTTCACTCATCCGAATCACCTACATATGATTTCGATGACAGAATTGGAGATATATTCAGGCAGACATTATATGCCAACATGGCATCCGCTGACATTGAAGAGAAAGATGAAGATCTAATCGAACCTCTTGAATTGGAGCCGTGGGTCTAACAACTGGATGCACAATGGAAGAAGTGCTTTGAACTACGTGACCCTCCCACTGAAGATGAGGTCATGCAAGTTGACCTCGGTGATGAATCCTCTCTAAAGCCAATCTTTGTCAGTAAAAGCCTGACGGACGGCAAACGGGAGTCGTTGTTACAACTCGTCAGAGAATATATCGTCGTTTTTGCCTGGATCTATGAAGACATGCCAGGGCTAAATCCCGAGATCGCACTTCATAAAGTCAATATTCATCCAGACGCAAAACCAATCAAACAACAGCAACGGCGGTTCCATCCAGACATCATGAACTCCATTGAAGCGGAAGTAAATAAGCTTATAGCTAGCAGTTTCATCCGCGAGGAGCAGTACCCAGACTGGATAGATAATATAGTACTAGTTGTCAAGAAGAATGGAAAGATCCGAATCTGCATCGACTTTCATAATCTGAATACGGCATGTCCTAAGGATGAATTCCCTCTTCCCATCACCGACATAATGATCGATAATACGTGTGGCTTCGAGCGCATGTCCTTTATGGATGGCTTTTCAGGATACATTCAAATCAAAATATCTCATGACGATGAGAAGCATACGTCATTCCGAACACCGATCGGTGTGTATTATTACATAGTCATGCCCTTCGGCTTGAAGAACAGCGATGCTACATATCAACGAGCTATTAGCGTCATCTTTAGAGATCACTTGCGCAAGACAGTGGAGTGTTACGTTGACGACATCATCGTCAAAAGCCGCTCCAAGGATGATCACTTACACGATTTGAGAACAGTGTTCGACCTTATGCGAGCGGACAATCTGAAGATGAATTCCACCAAGTCCTTCCTGGGTGTGTCCAGCGGAAAGTTCTTGGGCTTTGTCATTACTTTCCGGGGCATTCACATAGACCCCGATAAGATAAAGGCAATCCTGGAGATGAGTCCACCGAGGAACCTCTGTGAACTCCGCGGCCTTCAGGGAAGACTAGCCTACATCAGGAGGTTCATATCTAACCTCTCAAGGCGATGTCAACCCTTCACAAAACTTATGAAGAAATGCATCTATTTCATATGGAATGAAGAATGTCAACGCGCCTTTGATGACATTAAGGAATACCTGTCGAATCCGCCAGTTCTGGTAGCCCCGATTGCCGGAAAGCCTTTCCTGCTCTATGTACGAGCGATAGAACACTCCCTTGGCGCCTTGCTAGCACAGAACAATGATACGGGGAACGAATGAGCCATCTATTATCTCAGTCGAATGATGGTGGGGCCAGAGCATAGGTACACCGTCGTGGAGAAGGAATGCCATGCCTTGGTGTTCGCCATTCAGAAAATACGACACTATGTGTCATGGCAGACCATCCATGTTATCTCGCGAGTTTATCCCCTCGGGGTTCTTATGACCAAGCCAGGCGCACTCAGTTCTCGTCTACCCACATGGGCGATACTGTTATTCCCCTACGACATGGTCTTCGTTCCGTAGAAGGCTGTCAAAGGTCAAGTCTTGGCCGACTTTCTAGCAGCCCATCCAGGCTCAGAAACAGCCAGAATCTATGAAAAAATTCCAGACGAAGTCGTTAACTCAAACATGACTTCACATGATGACGTTTAGCGAATGTTCTTTGACGGTGCTTCAAGAACAGGGCCACAAGGTGATATCGTCGCTGGAGTCGGGGTAGTATTAATTTCTCCCTCTGGGTTGGTAGTCAATCGGACATATTCTCTCACATAATATTGTTCAAAAAATGTAGCCGAATATAACGCTCTGGTCATCGGTCTCCAATTCGTAAAAGAGGTAGGGGTCAAATACCTGGAAGCGTATGGCGACTCATAGCTAATTGTTAATCAAATCCGAGGCTCGTACGAGATTCGTAACGCGAACCTGATTCCTATCATCAGATAGCAATTGCCATCATTGCAACCTTGGAGGGGTTCTTTATAGAGCATGTTCCTAGACTCCAGAATATTAAAGCCGATGCCTTAGCAGGCCTCGCCGCTTCTTTGGCGGTTCTAAATTATGCTCAATATCTAGTCGACGTGATAGGCCATGAGTTGGTCTGTCCAAAAAATAACGTTCAACTGGATATGAGTTACTCCACCCAGATAACCAATGATGTGCAAGACTGGAGACTCCCGTTCATCGACTTTGCAGTCTACGAAATCCTGTCTGAGAATATGACCAGAAGGCGTTCTCTCAGATTCTTTTATGACACAGAAACAAAAATGTTATATCGACGATCTTACGATGGACTACTGCTAAGATGTCTGTCAAATGCAGAAGCCAAAGAAGCCTTACACGAGGCTCACGATGGCATTTACGGGGCTCACCAACCGGGCCCGAAGTTGCAGGACCGTCTCCGTCGGATGGGTTACTACTGACCTACGATGGTAGCAGACGCAGTCGATTATGCAAAAGAGTCTAAGGCTTGTCAGATCTATGCAGATTTTATACATCTGCCATCCGAATTCTTGCACCCAACAGTGGCCTCTTGGCCATTTGAAGTATGGGGAATGGACATCATTGGCCCAATCACCCCACCGTCGTCCAAAGGGCACCGGTTTATACTGGCAATCACCGACTACATCTCCAAGTAGACGGAAGCTATTACGCTGGCAGATGTAAAAACATCAAACGTGATCAGTTTCATAAAACATCACGTCATTTACCATTTTGGACTGCCAAGGAGAATCATTCATGACAATGGTCCACAGTTCGCAAGCCATGCCTTCTATCAATTCTGTGACAAGAATCGAATTCAGAATATGGCTTTAATGGCATACAACCCATCGGCTAATAGTCTAGCTGAAGCCTTTAACAAGACCATAATCAAGCTTCTCAAGAAGTTCGTGTCTTCAAACAAGCGCGACTGGAATAAAAAGTTGGGCGAATGCTTATGGGCGTACCGCACTACGAGTCGAACGGCTACGAGAAATACACCTTTCTCTCTGGTATACGGAAGCGAGGCAGTTCTCCCATTGGAGAATCAGATCCCTTCACTTTGTGTGGCCCTTACTTACCAGTTGACGTCGGACGATAACTACCGCCGATGGCTACACGAATTGGAAGCTTTAGATGAGAAGCATTTGCAAGCTCAACAAAGCATCGAGCTCTATCAAGCACGCATCTCTCGGACCTTCAATAAGAAAGTCAAGTAGAGGACATTCCAAATAGGCGATCTCGTCTTGGCCGTTCGCAGACCGATGATCATGACTCACAAAATCGCCAGCAAATTTCAACCCAAGTGGGAGGGTCCATACATCATCGTGAACGTATTCTCCAATGACGCATACCGGCTCGCGATGCAGAACGGAAACTTGCTCATGATGCCCATAAACATCAAATTCCTCAAGAGATACTATGTCTAAGGACATGCCGGTACTTCCTCAAACCACCAAATCTTCTAGGCCATCGAGTTATGTACACCAAGTACCTCTGAACTCACACTCTATTTTACTCTGAGTAGATTCACATCGCAACTCCCAGAGTGGCGAGTCATGTATAATGATACCTTTGAACTTCCACTCTAATGCTTTATCACACAGGAGTCTGTCCAGCTTATCGTTATCTCTGAGCAAACTTCCTGGTCCTGATTATCGTGTATCACGTCTATATTACCTCTGATACCGATAGTCTCCTGACTTAACACATGTACCCAACCCGGGATAAAAGATATGGTGTTAAGACCACAAAACCTATCACGTTCATATTACCTCTGTTGGATTTTGTCTTAAAATCTATTACTCGTACCACCAGTGCGCAGAAGAGTAATAGGTCCACCAAAGATTATTCCTGATTATCGTGTGTCACGTCCATATTACCTTTGATACCGATAGTCTTCCGACTTAACACCTGTACCCAACCCGGGATAAAAGACATGGTGTTAAGACCACAAAACCTATCACGTCCATATTACCTCTGTTAGGTTTTATTTCAAAATCTATTACTCGCACCACCAGTGCGCAAAAGGATAATAGGTCCACAGAAGTTATCCTAATCTATTACTCGCATTATCGGTGCACAAAAAGAGTAATAGGTCCACAAAATATCATTTAAATCTATTGCTCGCATCTCCAGATGCACAAAAGGGCAATAGGTCCACAAATAGTCCCCCAGTGGGATGTCCTTTATCAAAACACAAATGCTGTATTAGGCCCTCTAGTACAAGCACCACAGATACCACAGACAAAGAATGGAGTGAATGTATTCTGTTTATTCAAAATCAGTTGTATTCATAGGATTACATCTCAAAAAAATATAAAAAAAATCATCACAGATTCGTCACAAGAGTGAGCAATCTAAAAAGTTCTCCATTTTTTCATTTAGATAGGAAGTAAAGGATTACATCGATATCCAAAAGATGCAAATCACAAACTACAGCTAAAGACAGACAGAAATACCAAGACAAAATACGGACATTTATTTTCCCGAAAACAACATGGGAACCCACAGATCCTAGTTGTATTGAGGCATATACCATTCCCTCAACCATTTCGCATACGAAGGATCTATTTGATTAAGGTCCTCGGCGGGGGCAGGAGGGTCAGAACTCCCAATGCTACTACCCTCAGACTTGGGCTCCTCCTTCACAGCAACTTCAATCTTGGGAGTAATTTCCTCCCCGATGATCGCCAGCTCTTCTTTTACCTCAACCTTTGGTATCACCTCCTCCTTAACAAACGTCGACTCTTGTTTGATGAGAGGAGGCAGCACCTCCTCCTTCACGATGGTCTCAGCCTTCGACGTGGATACTACAAAAATCAAAGAAAAAAGATAGTCACAAGAAAACAAAGCAGATGGGCTCCTTTTTTAGTTATGCGGCCCAGTCAGACAAAACCTATACGGTATGGTTATAAGGAGCATATGCGGTTTAAAATTAGGCAAGACATATGCGGCCTAGTCAAGCAGAGCCTATGCGGCTCGCTTATGAGGGGTGCGTATGAGGCTTAAAATAGGAGATGCATATGCGGCCTAGTTAGGCAGAGATTATACGGCCCGATTATGAAGAAAGCACATGCGGCTCGGTCGCCCATGCAGATCAGCCACATGACATCCATTCGATTTAGTCATATAATACTCATGCGACTCAGTTCATGCGACCCCATCACACAGAATGCATATGGCCCAGTGAGATAGGGAGCGTACCGACTATGCACAAAAGGCGTTACAGCCAAAGCATAACAGTGACATGTGAAAGGCCTGCGCATAAAGCATGCGATAAGGCTATTTGAGTTCAAAATGCTCGTCCGTCCACCATCCTTACCATGGATAGGAGGCTGTACGTCAGGATGAACGGAGAATGGGTCTGTAGCTATAGACGGTGAGGCAAGCCCCTTTCCTTTGTTAGCAGCGCCGGTCGACTTGGAAGCTTTGGGGGCCATAGCTAGAAGAGGCTGAAAAGAGAAGAAGACGAAAGAAAGCAATAGGAGTTCTCTCACTGTTGTACGGCCTATATATTTATAGGCTACCAAGAAGTGGAAACGGATAGGCGCCGCTTCGGTTATCGTGCCATTAAAAGATAATGATGGCCCTCGGGATTCTATCCTTTAATACCCGTTACAATAACCGAAAAGACAGTACCAAATCCAAAACCAAATCTAGACATTAAATGCAGCAGTGACAGCTGACAGTATGGATAGGATCTTCCTGCGGCACAAGATCTTCCTACGGCATAAGATCTTCCTGCGGTACAAGATCTTCCTGCGGCTCAAAATGTCCCTATGGCACAAGGTCTCTTTTGACTCGAAGAACTCCCTGCGGCTTGACCTATCGCCATGCTTCTTATTCAAAGTATTCTAAATTTGCAATTTAAAAACTTTGAAGGGGGTCTTGTAGAAGCATGGAAAATATGGGGCTCATGCGGATCACAACTGACCGTATGAGTACTTTGGGCCAAATTGGTCCGCATAAAGAAGAGCCGCATAACAGACTCGACATGCTCCTGTGGCCCATCTTTACTACCTCGGATTATATATCAAAAGCAACCAGACTGATATGAGCCACAGAAGGAAGAGTTACTTATGCAGCCAGGCTGATTAGCCCTTCTGATAAAGCTGACAAACTCTGTCAAAATTGACAAAACTGACAGCTCTGACACTCTGACAAAAAAAAATAAGACGTGATCAGACAAAATATCATCTCACCAGTCTGGACATAGTCATGCGACAAGAGCCACATGAACCTTATGCGGCTCAATCCATGTGCTTCATGCGACCAAGGGTGACTGCAACATGAGCCGCATGAGCTTTATGCTGCCCAAATAGAATCTATGCGGCTCAAAAGTCCCCAAGCTACATACGAACTAGAGGAGACTGCTATCTAAGCCGCATGAGTCTTATACGGCCCAACATGTTCGAACACTGAAATTGCCTATGCGGTTCAAAATGACTCAAGAAGACAGATCCTATCCTGCAATAGGATAAGTGGCAGGCTGACCAAGTCTCAACTACCCAGATTTGCTGCAAAAAAATCTCAATAAGTCACCAGCTGGCGGCCAAAGAGCGGGTCTTTGTGTGATGTTGTAGCCACGTGGTCACGTAGCCATCTATGCGGCTCAAGATATCTATCACTATAAATAGCAGGGTACCACACCCATGCTAAAGGCTGGCAACCTACGAAAGGCAATTTCTTCAAGAGCAAGGATCGTGTCAGATAGTCCAAGGAGTAAGACAGAGTTACGACACTTTCCCGAGCCTCTATCTTCACCCCTCCATAATCAAAAACTAAACAATTGTACTTAGATTGTTTCCTAGGATTTCTTTTGTACAAGCGAGTTTGCAATCAAGTTCAATTCCTTTGTAATTTTTGTTCTTGATATTTAATGGCAAACAAGGATAAGGTCAGGTTATGGCTCTGATGGTAGCAGAAGAATTGGCATCAGGTGAGGTGGTGGTAGGTACCATTCTCGTCAACTCTTTTTTAGCATCAGTATTATTTGATTCGGGTGCATCGTATTCATTTATGTCGGCACAATTCGCTACATGGATAGGACTGGAGCTCGAGTCATTATCAGTAAAGCTCAATATACTTACTGGTAACGGTCTTGTGGAAGTAGATAGAGTCTTTTTCTCGTGTCGAATCGTAGTTAGCGGTAGAGAGTTTTCTGCTAGATTGATAGAATTTCCGATGGACGACTATGATGTGGTCCTAGGAATGGATTGGTTGAAGGATCAATACGCAAGAATAGACTGCCATCTTGGCAGGATTGTTTTTGGTATTCCAGGTGAGGCAGAGTTTTCATTTTCCAAAGGCAAAGTAAAACCTTCTCCACCAGTCTTGCGGATGGAAGTAGCAGTTCAATTTTTCAGACTAGTAGAAGAGTTTCCTGATGTATTTTCCGAAGAGCTTCAGGCATGCCGCCAGAGAGAGAGAGAGAGATAGAGTTCACTACTGATTTGCTTCCAGGGACGGCACCGGTATTAGAGAGTCTACAGGATGGCACCTTTGGAGTTGAAGATTTTGTACAAGATGATTGAAGAACTCAGAACCAAGGGATTCATTCGTGCTAGCGGATCGCCTTGGGGAGCCCTGATGCTTCTTGTGAAAAAGAAGAATGGTATGTCAAGATTATGTGTTAATTATCGTACCCTGAACTCTGTAACAATCAAGAACATATATCCTCTCCCAAGGATAGATGATTTGATTGACCAACTCAGAGGAGCGTCGGTATTCTCGAAGATTGACTTGCGATCAGGGTACCATCAGATCAGAGTTAGAGAGTAAGACATCCAGAAGACAACATTCAGATCTAGATATGGATATTGGGAGTTCCTTGTTATGCCATTTGGAGCGACCAATGCGCCAGCCGTATTTATGGACCTCATGAATCGTATCTTTATGTCCTATTTGGACTAGTTCGTAGTTGTATTTATAAACGACATCTTGGTCTATAGCAAGAGTGAGGCGGAGCATGAGCAGCATCTCTGTATAGTTCTTTAGATTCTCAGAGAACACCAGTATACGCGAAGTTCAGTAAGTGTCACGATCCACACCCACAGTGAGGGTACGAGAGCGTAACAACGCCCAGCCTATGCCACAGTGTCGGCGGTAGAACGCTGTTCTAGGTCATGAACTATAACTAACATAATAGAATACTCTCCATAAGGAGGCCAACACAGAGGTATAACTCAATCACAATCTATAGATATAATATGGCACGATGAACTAGATAAAGAAATCCTCAACCGAGGTACAACAGAAAAGAAATACAAGTCTTATCATCTCTAAAAATATACAACTCTGAATCAAGAACAACAACTAAACATAAAATGAAAATAGTCTAAGCTATCTATACTAAGCAAGGTATCGTCCTCAGCAGCTACCTGAACCTCCCCAGGGGTCCAGGTCGTGAGTGTCATCTAGGCAAACTCCAAGTAAGGGGTGCAGGATTCCTCATCATCCTCTGTAAAATTTTCAACAGGTCCAGTCAGGACGGGAGCGAGCATAATACATCTCAACAGTTCATAGCAGGTTAGAAAATATAATCATGCAGTAAAGTAAGATATAGATACTGAAGGAAATACAGTATGTAAACAGAGAGAGAGCTGTAATATAAATATCTACTATAAGTAGAGAACTACCAGTGACTAGTGATTTAGAGTACAAAGTCGACATGTGAACGGCTGGATTTGTACATGGCTATACTAAAAAGGCGTACATTGCTATTCTACTTTGGAATTGTTCACATGGCTATTTATACTCCCCCGTACCCCCAACTAATACACAAGGATCCAACCAGGTTATGTTATGATTCTATGTAACGGCCCCCGAAGGGTGGTAAGCCCCCAAAGGGTGGTAAACCCCCAAAGGGTGGTACATAGTAGTCCCATAAATGGAGATTCTGATAGACCCAATAAATGGGATAAGGATTCAGAGAAGACTCTGTGATTATATGAGTATATGTCATAAGTGATCAAAGAACCAAAGAAGCATATGATATGCTATGTAAGTGAAACGCACAGAACAAAGAGTATTCGATGCTCCCTGAAGGGATAACATCTCAGGGAGGGATCCATATTGTACTAATCCGTGTGATCAACGTGACAGTATCAAGTAAAGTAATTTAATGCAGGAAATAATTCTAAGCAGGATATGAAATGATCAGAGAATGTACTCGCCTCGTATCTGAATGTCTGAAGTAAATGTACTGTCCGAGATGAGATATCTGACTCCTAGTTAGAGCAACACAAGTCAAGATGTATACAAGGGGATGATAATAGTAATCTACAGTGCATCTGCATACTGTCTAGGTCAAACTAGACTAATAGTCAACCCTTGGTCAACTCTAGTCAACTGCACTAGTCAAACTAGGTCAAACTAACCCAGACAAGTCTTACTAAGCCTAACCAAGGCTATCCTAGCAAGCACACACCAATCACAAGTCATACTAGACTATCAACACACAACCATTGGTGTATTCATACCATACCCATAGGCCTTATGCCCTATAGTCCACATCACACATATTATATATATATTATATTTATATACTACTACATATTGATATACCATATGATTATTATTATTAAGCATATAGAAAATATATATATACATATAGAAGGGTATAGAAAACAATGCACATATATGCGTGTGATATAGGAACCAATGTTTGTGTGTACATGTGTAATATGACATTAATAAGTTTGGGTGTGTGTGAATGTTATGCATTAATGTGTCAATTTTAGGTTTTAACATGTTACAGGATATCAACACCATCTCAGAAAAGGAAGGGAAAATCAATTAGTTCAGCCCTACTATCTCAGGTTTACCCATTTCAGATTCAATGAGACAGGAAAACAAAGCAGTGAGTGATGTGATGGTGTCATGTGTACAGGAAATTATGTGACAGTGTCTAGTATCAATGTTGCTTGGTGTGTGTGTGTGATATACAGTGTCAATGCATACAAGGGTTAATGAATAACCATGTGTCATGCCATTGTGTGTGTATGATCATGATAACAGGGTACAACATGTGAGGGGCTGTATGGAGAGAATTGGGGAAAACAGTATGACAGATTTTAGCTTGGGTATGAGTGAACTGTAAGTTAAATCTGGAAGTGTGTGTAGTGTGAGAGCTGAGAGAAAAACTGGAAATTATATGTGTATGTGTGTGTGAACCAGTATGTGTGGCAAAGTGAGGAATAACAGTGAGTAAGTTCAGTTTCCTGAACTTGAAAGGAAGGACCCCAAACCAAATGCAAAAACCCAAATCAGTGATTTCCTTCATTAACACAGATTGAAGTGAGCATGTTTATCATTCATCAAACATGTAGGTAAGCCTATGCTGACATTTAACACCACAAAATCAGTTTAGCAAGAAGATTAAAATCAGAAAAATGCAAATTAAACTCTGAAAAACTCATCTCAGAAAAGAGTATCAACCAGTGCTAAGGAAAGGGAATCCATTCCCAAGTTTCCTGTGACAGCTAACATTATGTAAGAGTGTGAGTGTTATTCCTATGTGAGTGATGTGTGTCACAGAATATAGGTGGCAGGCTATATGGGATACATTCCCAGATTTGTGTTCATTTAGTTCCAGATTTTAGTTTTGAAACTGGGATTTAAAGTCCAATAATCAGTGAGTAAATTACAGTGAGCTATAGGACTAACATGGGATATCAATGTAGTAACCAAACCTGGAAATTTACATCTCTATTTCAGTTGGAGGGCTGGACATTTATTAACAGTGGGAAAATGAATCAAATGACAGTTCTTATAGATTAACAGTGAACTAATGTGCCTGTACATGACTGAAACATGGCCATTAACATTCGAAAATCAGTAAAGCAATGACCATATCAAATACCATTTAAACCTGAGAATGCATGAGACTGATTCATAAGTCTCAATCATTCACAGAACATGATATTCATCTTCTGAATCACAAACCAAGGGACTGAACATCTAATCTCAGTTAACTACTAATCAACAAAATCTAACAAATGTTCAACCAAACCAACCCAAACTATTTCTCAGGTTTTAGTTGATTGAAAACTCAGTTTTCATTTCAGTTCATGACAGTTTTGTGTATGTGTGTGTATGAGTTCTCAGGATTTTATGAGATGCAAGTGTCAAGTGTCTCAGTGTGTGAGTGCTTGAGTGACAGTGTTCAGTTTGATAGGTTAAAATTCTCAGTTTTGAATGTTAATCCCACAGTTCATCATATCAGTTAACATTTCAACTCAAAACCAAAACAAGAGTTTAAAACGGTCCCTAAAATGTAATCTCAGATTTTGAGCCTCAAACCACTTCAAAATTGACCCAAATTTGACATACAATTAGGAAACACATAGGAGAACATATTAGGCATTTAATTACATGTAATAAACTGTGTCTAATAGGTTTAAACGATTGCTAAAACTCATTTTAGAAAACTGGACAGAACATGATACATGGTTTCAGACTAAAAATGGAAAATCGAGAATTAACAATAAAAATCAATTTAAAATGGGAATTTAATGGTTGGTAATAATTAAACTTAATGTGTTCATGCTAAGTGATATGTTTGTGTCCACAAAAGTGGACACAAACATGTCCAACGAATGAAAATACCAAACAGTGTAAAACTGTGCAACACAGAAAATAATCATCGTGTACGTGTTCTCGTCTCTCGTGTGCATGACACGACACGACACAACCCACGTGGTTGTGTCCCAGTGTCGACCTAGACTAGGGCTAGGGATAGGACACCCTGAATCGTGTCCAAGTTGCGTGTGCATGACACGACACGTGCGTATCAGTGGCTAAAAGCAACAGCCACTGCACAGCACAAAAACCCGTGCACGTGTTCGTACGTGTCCGACATGACACGTGGGGCCCTGAAACTTGGGGAGCCCCGTGTCAGTGTCGGCCCCCATCCGTGTGTCAAATCCCACGCATCGGGGTGGCATGTCCGTGTCGAAAATGTGCCCGAGTGGCAGGGCACGCACAGTCCCCGCGCGCGCATGTGCACGACCGTGTGTACACGTGCCCGACACGACTCGACACGGCACGAAAACCTGACAAAACTTTAGAAACGTGTAAGCAAGGTTAAATAATAATTTCCTATTCAAACAAATACTCAAAATTCACACGAAATGCCCATTGGGGCATTTCATCAAACACCTAATACCATTCACTGATACGTGTCCAGTTTGGACACAAAAGGATACGAAAATTTGGGGATTCCTATTCCTATAGTTAGGCTAGGTATAGGGCTCCCTAATGATGCAAAAATAACAGAATTCTATGGTGTGGATTTGAATATACCTATGAGTATCAAAAGCTCCAAAAACTCCACAAAGAGGTGCTCCTCTTGATGGCCAAACCCTCCAATGAGCTCCAAAGCTGAGAACACTTGGTACCAACAGAAAGTAGAGGAAATTTAGGACTCAATGCAATTTGTTTGGGTTAAAAAGGAATTAAAATGAATTTACTAGGATTTATTGAAGATGGGAAATACCTCTTTCTAAATCTTGGCAAAAAAACCTAATGGAGGCTAGCCCTAACTTTGGGGGGCATTAAATAGGAAGAGAGGGGATCAATAGTGGTTGCCATGGGCTGATTAGGGTTAGGGTTGGTTCATGGTGTGGGCCTATGGGCTATTAAGCCTAAGTCATTAATCATGACTTATGAAGTCATAAGCCATATTAGTCAAATCAACTCCAAATCTCTCCAAACAAGTTCCAATGACTTAACCCTCACTAAATTAGGTCAAACCAAGTTTACTTAACCTAACCAAGTGGTCTTAACCTAGGTTAGTCACTAGGTTAGTCTCCTAGTCAACACTAGTCAACCCTCATTCAAACAATTCCAAAATAAATTCTAAAAATTCCCATAAATTCAAATAAATTATAATAAATCCAAATAACCCTAAAATGTCAAAAATATCCTAATCACATGGCTAGGCTCTAGGGTAGGCAGTCTCTACTGTTCACTAGCAAAACACCAAAAATCACCAGTCATGAATTTAAATAGTTTAAAAATAATTATAAATTACTAAAAATCATAATATGAATAAATATCATTAAATAATAATTATAATTACAAAATTCTAAAATTACCCTCTTCTGGAAAACTGGGTGTTACAATCCTACCCACCTTATAAAAATTTCGTCCTCGAAATTAAGATGGTAGTAGTCCTTCTAGGTCAAACACCCCACAATCAAAATCTCAAACATACCGTCAGATAATCATATGCGTCTGTCCAAAATCATGATACTCAAAATTTTTGTCGTGCTAGTAAGCAGGGCTACGATAATCACAGAGTCCTTGACTAAGGTACGTACCTCTAGGTTCATGGTATTTAAAATTTTCGTATTGCCGCATGCGACGGCGAAAACCTTAAATTCCCATACCCGAGAAATACATCCGAAATCTGACTACATGTTCTCACTATGCCAACTAACACGACTATCGAAGATTCTAGATCCCATGATTTAGGTGACCTAGCCCATATGATTTTTTTAGAAGAAAAATAAACGTAATAAAAGAACAACATAACAAAATTAATCAATCAGCAAGGAACAGATGGAATCGGATTTCAAGGTAGTTATAAAAAACAATTTTGGAAATGGGATCAAGAAGAACAGAACTTGCAGCAAGGTCTCCAATGGTCTGTGCATCCTTGACAATCCTGACGATAGCTCACCTTGCTGGTTTCCCCTGATCTGCTGCTGATGCTGCATGAACCGTTGCTGCTGAGAGAATCGGAAATGATGAGAAAAGTCTCCGTACAGACAGAGGTGCACCTCCAATGTAACAGAAACGCCGACCTGAGTCGGCTCAACAGGAGCTGCGGTCTCGAGGCCCTGATGAACAGGACGAGAGGTGGCCAGCCTCTCGATAGTATCCCCCGAGCCAGAGCGATGAGATCGTCTTCATAACCATCATGAAGACGGATCAAACCAAGAAGCAATTACTGAGAATGAAGCAAAAAATCAAGGGAGGACAGTTTATATTCAAGGGAAATCAATAAGCAGCAATTGGATAAAAGGAATCTGATTAAGAGTTTTTTCCTAATGTGATTGAGTACCTCAAAATATCCTAATCCTACTACAGGCTGTAGTGGTACTCTAGTTCGAATACCACTACACAAACTCGACCTGCATGGGCCACCACTAAAAACGTGTCACGACCCGCACCCACTGTGAGGGTACGAGAGCATAAAAACGCCCAGCCTACGCCACAGTGTCGGCGGTAGAACGCTGTTCTAGGTCATGAACTATAACTAACATAATAGAATACTCTCCATAAGGAGGCCAACACAGAGGTATAACTCAATCACAATCTATAGATATAATATGGCACGATGAACTAGATAAAGAAATCCTCAACTGAGGTACAACAGAAAAGAAATACAAGTCTTATCATCTCTAAAAATATACAACTCTGAATCAAGAACAACAACTAAACATAAAATGGAAACAGTCTAAGCTATCTATACTAAGCAAGGTATCGTCCTCAGCAGCTGCCTGAACCTCCCCAGGGGTCCAGGTCGCGAGTGTCATCTAGGCAAACTCCAAGTAAGGGGTGCAGGGTTCCTCATCATCCTCTGTAAAATTTTTAACAGGTCCAGTCAGGACGGGAGCGAGCACAATACATCTCAACAGTTCATAGCAGATTAGAAAATATAATCATGCAGTAAAGTAAGATATAGATACTGAAAGAAATGCAGTATGTAAACAGAGAGAGAGCTGTAATATAAATATCTACTATAAGTAGAGAACTACCAGTGACTAGTGATTTAGAGTACAAAGTCGACATGTGAACGGCTGGATTTGTACATGGCTATACTAAAGAGGCGTACATGGCTATTCTACTTTGGAATTGTTCACATGGCTATTTATACTCCCCCGTACCCCCAACTAATACACAAGGATCCAACCAGGTTATGTTATGATTCTATGTAACGGCCCCCGAAGGGTGGTAAGCCCCCAAAGGGTGGTACATAGTAGTCCCATAAATGGGAATTCTGATAGAACCAATAAATGGGATAAGGATTCAGAGAAGACTCTGTGATCATATGAGTATATGTCACAAGTGATCAAAGAACCAAAGAAGCATATGATACGCTATGTAAGTGAAACGCACAGAACATAGAGTACCCGATGCTTCCTGAAGGGATAACATCTCAGGGAGGGATCCATATTGTACTAATCCGTGTGATCAACATGACAGTATCAAGTAAAGTAATTTAATGCAGGAAATAATTCTAAGTAGGATATGAAATGATCAGAGAATGTACTCGCCTCGTATCTGAATGTCTGAAGTAAATGTACTGTCCGAGATGAGATACCTGACTCCTAGTTAGAGCAACACAAGTCAAAATGTATACAGGGGATGATAATAGTAATCTACAGTGCATCTGTATGTTGTCTAGGTCAAACTAGACTAATAGTCAACCCTTGGTCAACTCTAGTCAACTGTACTAGTCAAACTAGGTCAAACTAACCCAGACAAGTCTTACTAAGCCTAACCAAGGCTATCCTAGCAAGCACACACCAATCACAAGTCATACTAGACTATCAACACACAACCATTGGTGTATTCATACCATACACATAGGCCTTATGCCCTATAGTCCACATCACACATATTATATATATATTATATTTATATACTACTACATATTGATATACCATATGATTAGAAAATATATATAGAAAATATATATATAGAAAATATATATATATACATATAGAAGGGTATGGAAAACAATGCACATGTATGTGTGTGATATAGGAACCAATGTTTGTGTGTACATGTGTAATGTGACATGAATAAGTTTCTGTGTGTGTGAATGTTATGCATTAATGTATCAATTTCAGGTTTTAACATGTTACAAGATATCAACACCATCTCAAAAAAAGGAAGGAAAAATCAATTAGTTCAGCCCTACTATCTCAGGTTTACCCATTTCAGATTCAATGAGACAGGAAAACAAAGCAGTGAGTGATGTGATGGTGTCATGTGTACAGGAAATTATGTGACAGTATCTAGTATCAATGTTGCTTGGTGTGTGTGTGTGATATACAGTGTCAATGCATAGAAGGGTTAATGAATAACCATGTGTTATGCCATTGTGTGTGTATGATCATGATAACAGGTACAACATGTGAGGGGCTGTGTGGGGAGAATTGGGGAAAACAGTATGACAGATTTTAGCTTGGGTATGAGTGAACTGTGAGTTAAATCTGGGAGTGTGTGTAGTGTGAGAGCTGAAAGAAAAACTGGAAATTATATGTGTATGTGTGTGTGAACCAGTATGTGTGGCAAAGTGAGGAATAGCAGTGAGTAAGTTCAGTTTCCTGAACTTGAAAGGAAGAACCCCAAACCAAATGCAAAAACCCAAATCAGTGATTTTCTTCATTAACACAAATCGAAGTGAGCATGTTTATCATTCATCAAACATGTAGGTAAGCCTATGCTGACATTTAACACCACAAAATCAGTTTAGCAAGAAGATTAAAATCAGAAAAATGCAAATTAAACTCTGAAAAACTCATCTCAGAAAAGAGTATCAACCAGTGCTAAGGAAAGGGAATCCATTCCCAGGTTTTCTGTGACAGCTAACATTATGTAAGAGTGTGAGTGTTATTCCTATGTGAGTGATGTGTGTCACAGAATATAGGTGGCAGGCTATATGGGATATATTCCCAGATTTGTGTTCATTTAGTTCCAGATTTTAGTTTTGAAACTGGAATTTAAAGTCCAACAATCAGTGAGTAAATTACAGTGAGCTATAGGACTAACATGGGATATCAATGTAGTAACCAAACCTAGAAATTTACATCTCCATTTCAGTTGGAGGGCTGGACATTTATTAACAGTGGGAAAAATGAATCAAATGACAGTTCTTATAGATTAACAGTGAACTAATGTGCCTGTACATGACTGAAACATGGCCATTAACATTCGAAAATCAGTAAAGCAATGACCATATCAAATACCATTTAAACCTGAGAATGCATGAGACTGATTCATAAGTCTCAATCATTCACAGAACATGATATTCATCTTCTGAATCACAAACCAAGGGACTGAACATCTAATCTCAGTTAACTACTAATCAACAAAATCTAACAAATGTTCAACCAAACCAACCCAACCTATTTCTCAGGTTTTAGTTGATTGAAAACTCAGTTTTCATTTCAGTTTAAGACAGTTTTGTGTGTGTGTATGAGTTCTCAGGATTTTGTGAGATGCAAGTGTCAAGTGTCTCAGTGTGTGAGTGCTTGAGTGACAGTGTTCAGTTTGATAGGTTAAAATTCTCAGTTTTGAATGTTAATCCCACAGTTCATCATATCAGTTAACATTTCAACTCAAAACCAAAACAAGAGTTTAAAACAGTCCCTAAAATGTAATCTCAGATTTTGAGCCTCAAACCACTTCAAAACTGACCCAAATTTGACATACAATTAGGAAACACATAGGAGAACATATTAGGCATTTAATTACATGTAATAAACTGTGTCTAATAGGTTTAAACGATTGCTAAAACTCATTTTAGAAAACTGGACAGAACAGGATACATGGTTTCAGACTAAAAATGGAAAATGAGAATTAACAATGAAAATCAATTTAAAATGGGAATTTAATGGTTGGTAATAATTAAACTTAATGTGTTCATGCTAAGTGATATGTTTGTGTCCACAAAAGTGGACACAAACGTGTCTAACGAATGAAAATACCAAACAGTGTAAAACTGTGCAACACAGAAAATAATCATCGTGCACGTGTTCTCGTCTCTCGTGTGCACGACACGACACGACACGACACAACCCACATGGTTGTGTCCCAGTGTCGACCTAGACTAGGGCTAGGGATAGGACACCCTGAATCGTGTCCAAGTCGCGTGTGCACGACACGACACGCGCGTATCAGTGGCTAAAAACAACAGCCACTGCACAGCGCAAAAACCCGTGCACGTGTTCGTGTGTGTCCGACACGACACGTGGGGCCCTGAAACTTGGGGAGCCCTGTGTCAGTGTCGGCCCCCATCTGTGTGTCAAATCCCATGCGTCGGGGTGGCGTGTCCGTGTCGAAAACGTGCCCGAGTGGCAGGGCACGCACAGTCCCCGCGCACGCGCGTGTACGACCGTGTGTACACGTGCCCGACACGACTCGACACGACACGAAAACCAGACACAACTTCAAAAATGTGTAAGCAAGGTTAAATAATAATTTCTTATTCAAACAAATACTCAAAATTCACACGAAATGCCCATTGGGGCATTTCATCAAACACCTAATACCATTCACTGATACGTGTCCAGTTTGGACACGAAAGGACACGAAAATTTGGGGATTCCTATTCCTATAGTTAGGCTAGGTATAGGGCTCCCTAATGATACAAAAATAACAGAATTCTATGGTGTGGATTTGAATATACCTATGAGTATCAAAAGCTCCAAAAACTCCACAAAGAGGTGCTTCTCTTGATGGCCAAATCCTCCAATGAGCTCCAAAGCTGAGAACACTTGGTACCAACAGAAAGTAGAGGAAATTTAGGACTCAATGCAATTTGTTTGGGTTAAAAAGAAATTAAAATGAATTTACTAGGATTTATTGAAGATGGGAAATACCTCTTTCTAAATCTTGGCAAGAAAACCTAATGGAGGCTAGCCCTAACTTTGGAGGGCGTTAAATAGGAAGAGAGGGGATCAATAGTGGCTGCCATGGGCTGATTAGGGTTAGGGTTGGTTCATGGTGTGGGCCTATGGGCTATTAAGCCTAAGTCATTAATCATGACTTATGAAGTCATAAGCCATATTAGTCAAATCAACTCCAAATCTCTCCAAACAAGTTCCAATGACTTAACCCTCACTAAATTAGGTCAAACCAAGTTTACTTAACCTAACCAAGTGATCTTAACCTAGGTTAGTCACTAGGTTAGTCTCCTAGTCAACACTAGTCAACCCTCATTCAAACAATTCCAAAATAAATTCTAAAAATTCCCATAAATTCAAATAAATTATAATAAATCCAAATAACCATAAAATGTCAAAAATATTCTAATCACATGGCTAGGCTCTACGGTAGGCAGTCTCTACTGTTCACTAGCAAAACACCAAAAATCACCAGTCATGAATTTAAATAGTTTAAAAATAATTATAAATCACTAAAAATCATAATATGAATAAATATCATTAAATAATAATTATAATTACAAAATTCCAAAATTACCCTCTTCTGGAAAACTGGGTGTTACAGTAAGTACGAATTTTGGCTTGATCGTATTTCATACTTAGGTCATATCATCACCAGAGGTGGAGTCGAAGTGGACCCCCAAAAGATAGTGGCTATAGAATCATGGCCAGTACCCAGTACCGTCGCAGAGGTTCGCAGTTTCCTAGGATTGGCTGGCTATTACCGACGATTTGTATCAGACTTCGCTCGGATTTCAGCGCCCTTGACTCAGTTGACCCGCAAGGATGTGCTGTTTGCTTGGACAACAGAGTTTCAGAGTTCATTTGAAAAGTTGAAGTGCGAGGATTAATGACGGCCCCCATTCTCACATTTCCAGATGGGACTGAAGGATTTTCAGTTTATTGTGACGCTTCCGGCAGAGGATTGGGATGCGTCTTGATGCAGTATGGTAAGGTAGTCGCTTATGCGTCACGCCAGCTTTATGACCATGAGAGGAATTATCATACCCGTGATTTAGAGTTAGCATCAGTAGTTTTTGCATTGAAGTTTTGGAGGCATTATTTATATGGAAATCGGGTGAAGATTTTTACCGACCACAAGTATGTGTTTACTCAGAGGGATCTTAATATGCGTCAGCGAAGATGGCTAGAGCTACTGGTGGATTATGACATTAACCTGCAGTATCATCCTGGGAAGGCCAACGTTATTGCAGATACTTTGAGCAGGAGAGCCGAAGTTTATTTCCTAACAACACATCCAGAGTTATTAGCAGATCTTCAGAAGATGGGTATTGAAGTTGTTCTTTCTACCAACGTGGCATTGATGGCCAATATGTAAGTTCAGTCCAGTATAGTTGAGAGGATCAAGATAGCTCAGTCGATGGATTCTAAGCTTCAGCGGCTTAGGGCAGAGTGTGAAGTAGGACGAAGACCAGAGTTATGCATTCATGAGGATAGTATACTCCGACACGGGAGACGTCTTTGTGTACCCAGTGGTGATATCAGACAGGAGATCATGGTAGAGGCTCACAGTTCACAATATTCTATTTATTCCGGTGGCTCGAAGATGTACCGAGACATCCGTCAACATTTCTGGTAGAATGACATGAAGAGGAAGATAACTCGGTTTGTCTTTCATTGTTTAGTTTGCCGACAAGTTAAGACTGAACATCATAGGCCAGCCAGACTTCTTCAACCTTTATCGATCCCAGAATGGAAATGGGAGCACATTACCATAGATTTTGTAACTGGGTTACCTAGATCTCTAGCTGGGAGATATGCTATATGGGTTATCGTCGATCGTCTCACGAAGGTAGCTCATTTTCTCCCATTCAGAGTTGGTCAGTCGACGGATCAGCTAGCAGAGATGTACCTCAGACAGATTGTCAGATTGCATGGAGTGAAAGTTAGTATCATATCAGAGAGAGATTCAAGATTTACATTGCACTTTTGGCAGATTCTTCAAGAGAGTTTGGGGAATCATCTCAAGTTCAGTTCAGCATATCATCTGCAGACAGATGGTCAGTCAGAATGCACGGTTCAGACTCTTGAAGATATGTTGCGATCTTGTATGTTGGACTTCGGTGGTTCGTAGGAAGTTCACATGCACCTAGTAGAGTTCTCCTATAACAATAGTTTCCCGGCCAGTATCCAGATGGCACCTTTTGAGGCATTGTACGGCAGAAAGTACAGATCTTCATTAGTATGGGATGATATCGGCGAGAGACAGATGCTTGGTCTAGAGATGGTTATGCAGACTATCGAGGTGGTCAGGCGAGTCAGAGATCTTGTCCGAGTTACACAATATCGCCAACATCATTGGGCCGGCGTCCCCTTGAGTTCTCTGTCGGCGACTACGTATTCCTTAGGATCTTGCCTACCCGTGGTATCATTCGATTCGGCGTACGGGGAAAGCTTAGTCCTAGGTATATAGGACCGTTTGACATTCTCGAGCGAGTAGGTGATGTGTCCTATCGTCTCGCTCTTTCACCGTCATTACGTGAGGTACATGACGTGTTCCATGTATCCCAATTACGACGGTATATCTCGGATCCGAGCCATCATCTTGAACATTCGGAATTGGTTGTTTGTACCAACCTTTCGTATGAGGAAAGGCCCGTATCCATATTGGACTGAAGAGAAAAGGTACTAAAAAACAAGACTATTAGTTTAGTCCGTATTGCTTGGGGTCACCACTCTTTAGGTGAGTCAACGTGGGAGCGTGAGGATGATATTCGCTCGCGATATCCACACCTGTTTGACTCATAAGGTATAATGTCCTCCTTATGCCTTATGCTTTTAATTTTTGCTAGCATGAATGATTGCTTGATTGACTGCTAGTCGTAGCTTGCTTATGATTAATATAGCCTGCCCCGACACCTCTAGCCTCTTGATTAAATTTTGAGGACGAAATTTTTTTAAGGTGGGTAGAGTTGTCACTTCCGTTTTCCGTTATATGTATTTTCAGCATACGTGTACGAATTTCCGACGTTTGTCAGGTGACCCGTAGTTAGACTTGTCTTATTTAGCCTAATCCTGGTTTAATCTTGCCTTGGTTTATGTTGGTTCATCTTGGTTCGGCTTGGCTTGGTTTGGTTTTGTGTGGTTTGAGATGAAAGGGGTTGATATATATAAGTCAACTTCTCTTTCTCTTTTCATTACTCTCATTTACTTCTTCTTCTTCTTCTTCCTCCATTACTCTCCCACCAACCTAGAGAGCTAGGCAAGTGCTAGCTTGCTTCATGAGAGAACTCACTTCTATTTGTTCTATTTTCTTTCTTACACGATTTCAAGACATTTTAGAATTTGTATTTTTCATTTTGGTGGATATTTTCTTGTAGATCTAAGTTTATGTTATTTTTGGTTTTTTTTTGTTTTGATCTATCAAAGTTGTTTGTTTTTAAAATCTAGTTGTTCCATGTTGTAGAGAACTTCGTTCTACCCTATGTTGACCTATGGAAGTCCAATTTCTGACTTAAATCGGAGGTTGGACGGAGCTTGGAAGCCATGGCTTCCATGGCTCATCTTTTCAAATTTTAGAAAATATGAGCAGTGAGCCTTGGCCGCATGAAGTCTTGCCGCATCCAGTCCTGCGGCAGTGTTGCCTTGGCCGCATGAGCCTTGGCCACATGAAGTCTTGCCGCATGCAGTCCTGCGGCAGTGCTTCCTTGGCCGCATGAGCCCTGGCCGCATGAAATCATGCGGGCCGCATATCTTGGCCGCATGAGCTTTGGCCGCATGAAGTCCTGCGGACTTCATTGCTTGTCGCATGAAGCTTTGGCCGCATGCAGTCCTGCGAACTGTATGCTTGGCCGCATGACCCCTGACCACATGAAGTCATGCGGACTGCATGCTTGGTCGCATGACCCCTGGCCGCATGAAATCATACGGGCCACATGAGCTTTGGCCTCATGAAGTCCTGCGGACTTCATTGCTTGCCGTATGAGCCCTGGCCGCATGAAGTCATACGGACTGCATTCTTGGCTGTATGACCCCTGGCCGCATGAAGTCATGCGGACTGCATGCTTGCCGCATGAGTCATGACCACATGCCTTGGCCGCATGCCTTAGCCCCCTGCATGTTCATCTTTAGTATGTAGTTTTATGTTTAAATTGCTTACTTTTTGTGCTCATCCTAAATGCGACTACCCGATTTGATGATTGTGAATCTTGGGCATATCTTGTATTAACTTAGCCATGAGCATGACATGATACATAAACACGACATGACAACAGAAACCTGACATAAATTTTTTTGATAGTGGCCCGTCGAGGCGCACTCTTGACAAGTAACAAGTAAACCTGGCATAGCATGATAAGCTTGATAGTGGCCCGTCGAGGCGCACTCCTGACAAGTGATTCTGACAAATAACATGACATGATAGTGGCCCGTCGTGGCGCACTCTTGACAAGTAAACCTGACATAAAATTTTGAATGCTGTTGCGACGGCTATCTTGACATGCTGAGTAATAACTCGTCTTGACACCATGGTTGATTGTTCTTGAATGTGCTTATATAAGCTACCAGTCTCATCTCGCATCATGTCTAGGACTTGCATCCCTGGTTACCACGGTCAGAGATTCATGCTGAATCTGACTAGGTTAATTACTAGATTGATCAAAGTAGCTCATATAGAGAGATGTTTCCAGTTACAGGCGATCCCATTATCCCGGCCACACCTGATGGACTTGTAGCCTGCCGACGAATAGGGCACATTTCCAGCCCACTGTCATGTGGGGCACTTCTTTAAATAAGTAATATGCACACTGTCATGTGTTACACTCAAGTCACCTAATAATTCTTGATAACTCTTATATGAACCTCGCCTGTATAACCTGGATAACAGCAGGACTTGTGACTGCCGGAACATCTCATTACATCTTGCTAGTAACTAGGTTTATGATAACCCTAGTTAGTTAAAGTATCAAGTCATACTTTTTGCTTGGCCGTGAATGTTGGATGGAGTCTAAGCCGTACTCTTTGCATCTCATTGCATCTTGCTAGTAACTAGGCTTGTCATAATATTTGTCCAAAGTCTCAGAGTCAACAATCTCAAATACAAATAATAAAATAATAACAAGCCAAATGTAATCTGGAGACAAAGTCCAGTACTAAACTAAACTAGCTAAGCTACCACTAATGCCTCATCGGCTGGAACTAACCCCTGCTGGTCAAGGGTCTCCCGGTCTATGCCCACTACGTCATGAGGACCATAGTAGGTAGGACACTCGTCCTCGCCATAATCTATAAAATTTTGTCAACATATCCAGTCAGGATGGAACGAGCACAATCTACTAACAACAGTTCACAGGATATGAAAAATGCTATGAGACTGTAAATAGAGAATATATACAAGAGTAATGGAAATGTACATGTAAGTATCATGGCAAGGTAAGCTGTAAACTAGAGCTAGAACAAGGCAAATAAAACTGATCATGGCATGTACAAGAATCAAGAATCATCTATCTAGGTGTGTGAATACTAGCTTCGATATGGGGCCGGCTTGGGTCTGAACAAGGTATAATAATCTAGCCAATCACACGTGGAGTGTATGATTGGCATTCACAAGGTCTACAAGAATAAATAAGGCGGATAATGACCACACATCTACACTAATACTCTCCATCCCCGACTGGTAGAGTGGTTCCAAACAAGACATGTTACGACACAGGATTCTACGAGAAGAGAGCAAGTCTCCTCAAAAATCGGTGTCCATATACTGCACAAGAACTACCATGGGCTTGCACAAGATATACTAAGATAACAAGAAATAATATCTCATGTCGAAATCCATGAATACCAATCCGTGTGACCAATGTGTCAAGAACAAGTAAATCTACACTAAGTACATGAATTATAACAGTTATCATAAATTAGAAAAGTTATCATAGAATGTACTCGCCTGATATGTGATAGAATATGTCGACTAAGTCCAATACAGTGCCTCGAGGACCTAAAGATGGAATGATGTATCAATATAATATTTTGGAAGTAAGAGCAAGTCAAACTAAGTCAAACTAAGTCAAACTAGGTCATACTAGGTCATACTAAGTTAAACAAAGTCAAACTAGGTCAAGGTAAGTCAAACAAGGTCAAACTATGTCAATCTAGATCATACTAGGTCAAGGGTTGATCTACAGTTGACTTTTGGTCAATTCAACTCTGGTCAACTTCTAATCCAATTTAGGTCAAACTGGGTCAATAGTTGACTCACAATTGACTTTTGGTCAACTAGTCAACTCTGGTAAATCCTAGTCCAATCTAGGTACAATGTTGACTTCCAGTTGACTTTGAGTCAAAACAGTCAACCTTGATCAAACATGGTCAAATCTAAGTCAAATACTATATTCCGAACCATTACCTACCAAGATAACCTACTTACCTTATCTCTATAGGTATCTTATATCAATACCTTAAATATTTAGGTAATACCTAAACACCCCATCTACTTTAGACTAGTAGATAACTCACTATCCTAGGCTGATATATCCTACCATTTCTTTAGACTAATATCTACCCATCTATCTTAACATCCTACCAATACCTTACCTTTAGACTATAGGTAAATTCTATTACCTTGTCAATACCTTAGACTTCTCATTTACCCTCCAAGATACTAACTATCCCTCTAAGATACTAACTTGTATCTAACATTCTAACTTACTAGTATCCTAATCTCTAAGATACTAATATATATATATATATATATATATATATATATATATATATATATATATATATATATATATATATATATATATATATATATATATATATATATATGGAGGACACTAGCTATATACATCTAACTATCTAACATATACTTCTAGTATCCTAAATTCTAAGTTACTAACTAGTAGTATCCTACTCAAGGTAATATGACACACTAACCTATGACACCAAGATACCAACTTACATCTCTAGACTACGAACTATCCACTAACTTAGGATACTAATTTCTAATATAGGATACTAACTCTATATCTAAGCTATCCTTGGATACTAACCAAGATACCATATACTTTATCCCTATTGGTATCCCAATACCCTTAACTTGGTTGGAAGTCCAAAACCTTAGTCTAGGTATAAATACCTTAGTCTTCCAATACCCAAACCATAGTTATCTAGAATCTATTTATCTACCCCAAGCCATTAGATAACCAATACCTTAGTATCTAGCCCTAGTATCTAGGTAACCATACATTATCTTGAAGGTAAACCCAATACCTTGAAGGTAAACCCCTATTACCTTGTCTTGAAGGTAAACTCACTACCTTACCTTGTGATGTTTGCAAAAACGAAAGTATAGAACTTTATTGATACAAACTGTAATAAAGATTACAAGAATTCTGGGAAAATTACAACTGTAGGAATCCAATCTCGATGACGATTGCTTTATCCCTTGGACGATGTGAACTGTAAAGACGAAGCTTTTGAAGTTGAAAACAACTCTGGAAATTGAAGGCAAAAGCCTCTGAAGTTGAAGACAAAAGTCTCGGAAGAATGCAGCAGCACTTTGGCAAGAACTCCTGGACTCTCTGATTTTTGATTTCTGATCTTGATATCTGATCTCTGATCTCTTGAATGAAGACTTGAAACTCTATTTATAGAGTTCTGGAAATAACTAACTTTCAGTTATTTTGGACTGCGCATGATGATTTGCGCAGCATTGGTTTGCGCAACATTGATTTGCGCAGATAGTTACTGGATCGTGGGCCGATTATCATGGACACATGGCATGATTTGATAGAAATGTGCATGATCGTGCATAAACAGTTGCCACGTAATGAACAATCGATGGCATGAATGCCACATGTAACTTAACAGTTACATTTGATAGAGTGCGCAGAGTTGAATTGCGCATACATGGTTTGCGCAAACTCAAATTGCGCAGGATTGGTTTGCGCTGCCAGCTGTCAGCCGCCCTCGAGCACTGTGCGGCGCAGGAAACGAACAGACTCCTTGTTATCCGTGCTGTCAGTTGTCAGAAAAGATTTGATTTGATTTAGTAATGATGACTTCTGCCACGTCAGCTTGTGCAATCGGTTGCGTGCACAAATTAGAATGCGCAATCGGTTGGCTGCGCAATCTGTTGTCTGCGCAATTCAACAAGATGATGTATATTTTGATTTCTTGATTTTGTTGATTGATGCAACTTGATTTTTTAGGACCTACAAGACCCCCTTCAAAGTTTTCGAAAGTTGATTTGATTCAAAGTTTCAAAATACTTTGAATTTTTGAATTTTTGAATCAAGTTGCGCATGATGATGAGCTGTCTGCGCAAAGCGAAGTATTCCCCGATCTTAGGCGCAATCCAAGGCAGCCGTTTCGTATTTCAAAGGCTATAAATAGCCCACTTCTTCATTTCATTTTTTTACTTTGCCTCTTTCGTGCTTTTGAGAGAAAAATTCCCGAACCCTTTCTGTCTTCTTTCTCCGACGACTTCCATGGCGCCCCGACGATCTAATGTTGCCGCCACCGCCGATGCGAAGGGAAAAGCTCCGGCCGAATCCTCTGACAGAGTTGCTCGGCGAGCATCTCGACATGAGTCTGCGCACCCTGCTCTGATAGGTAGTAAAATCGATCGAAACCCCTTTTTAGGGTGTTTTGACTTCCTTCGATCTTCGAAACTCATTTCTTTTTAGAGATGAGTTCAACTTGCGCCACCCTTTTTAGGGTTTTTGGTTGCATAAACAGTCAGTCTTCATTTTTATGAAGACTGTAATCCTGCGCAATCTATCGAATTGTGCTGACAGAAAGTCAGCGCAATCGATTGATTTGCGCTGAATGTCAGCACAATCGATTGGTTTGCGCACCCTATTGTGATGCGCAAACTAATGTTGCGCAATCCATATTAGCGCAATCTGAGGATTGTGTACTCTTCTGTTTTGCTTGTCTGAAAAATAGAATTTTTGACTTGTACTGATCTTCATCTGTTTTTGATGCAGTTGAAACCAATGAAGATCCAAACTATGAACATTTTGTGGGAACTTTGTCTGAATCTGAATATAAAGAAGATTTGTCTCACGTCCATTATCCTCAATACGATCTGCCGACTTCTCGTCAGGCAATATTGATTTCTCAGGACAACGAAACTTTAATGTGTCTAATGAATGGACAGGCTCTGGAATCAGCAGATGCTGTTATCCACAAGAAACCCTTATTCTTGTTTGGTGATGCCTTTGAAAAAGTCTCCCAGCCTAGGCCAATGATGGAGGAGGTGGTAGTCCACCGGGAAGACAGATCATTCTTCATTCCTAAAATTGCTCGATGCCTTCCTTTGTCACGGTACGCTCATGCGAGCTACCCAAGGAAAATGGATTGGAACATCACCCTTCTCCAGGATGCTCGTGCAGGGAAGATCTTTGTAAAGAAGGTTAACGGGAAAGATATGTTTTACAGCTCTTCTGACAGATACAGTGTTATGTTGAGAGGCTTAAGACCCAGCTGCATCCCACCGGAAAACTCCTCTATGCTGATGCCCGTCAGAACCCCTATATTCGCAAATGAATTTGCGAAGGAAGAAGGAAGATACCCTGAACAGGATATCAGAATGACTGGATTAGTGAATCCAGATTACAAACGATGGAATTGCATTACAAATTGGGTTCTGACAACCTTCCAAGATAAACTTCAACAAATTAACCTGTTTCAAGCAGTGCATGCCACTGTATACGGGTTTGCTCCTAACCCTCAAATGTTTTTGGCCTTGGCTGAGTGATACAATTACAGAACAGGAACCTTCATGACCCCGGGTGGAGAGATGGGGTTTGCACTCCATGAGATGAAGTACATCTCATACTTGCCCATGGCGGATGCTCCATATGAGGAGTTTGTTCCCACAAATGACGAGTTGGAGAAACTCAGAAAAGAAAATGCAAAAATGGTAGCAGTATTTGAAGAACTGCTATGCCATTACAAAATTTGCTCTTTGTACTATAAGAGTGCTACGGCCAACACTTGCTATTCTTCGAAGTGGTTGCCATATTTGTTCTTAAATCATATTGAAGAGAAGAAAACCAAGGAAAATGATAAATGTTACCCTCATTTTTTCAAACCTTTGATTAACACGGAAGTCATGAAGATGATGGAAGAAAGTAAACATTATGATAAGAAAATGAAGGATGATTATCAATGTCCACCTTTAAAGAAAGGTGACATTTTGGAGAGTTTTTTGAGAATGGGTTACAGACCCATGTCCAAAGAAGCCCAGTTAGCAGGATTTCTGACACACTGGCTCAGACGATTCGTGGTCCCGGGATCTAGTGCAGTGGACCGTTTTCATCGTGGTGTACTTTTTGCTGCCGTCAAGCTAGTCTTCGGTTATAAGGTTGACTTGTTATCGGCAATGACCTGCAGATTGAATGCGAGTCTTCGCTTGTATGTTGACTTGATGCTGAAGGCAAAGGGAGAGAAAGAATTCCCCCGTCTCGAAATGCCGTACACTTATCTCTTTGGATGGTTACTCCTCCACTATCCAACTTTAATGGACCCTGGTATGGGACCAGTAGATGGCAGCTTCTTGCGCAGATATTCTCAGGGTAAATGGAAGTACACCTCTCTGAGTGAATGCAGATTCGTTTTAAATTTGAACAGAGGATGGAACTTCTGTTGTGCGCCTCTCCCGGCCGGTCATGACCAGATGCCACCCAACATGGTAGATTCAAAACTGCAGCCCTTAAACCGTGTGGCCTTTGAATGGTTGAAGACAATTCGACCATCTCATTTAGTATACCGCTTTGAAGAAGAATGCTTTTTGGAACCATACCTCCCTAGCCGTTTTGCTAGACAATTTGGGTATGATCAGTTCCACGTAGGGAACGCAATCACCTGCCTTCAGGGCAAAGGTTTCTTGATTGACGGGGCCCGAGCTTGGGCCTACTACAATGCCCGTGACACAAAGGCTACCTTCTCTATGCCACCAAAGAGCACTCCTCAAGGGCCTCGGATGCTCTTTACATACTCGGTATTCTACACATCTGCAAATACTTTTGCCGAGAACTTTAATCTCGCCGATAGTTTTGCTTCTGCGATAAGATTGAGGAAAGGGAGGATAGCTTTATCAATCCCTGCCAATGATGAGGCAAACGAACCGGCGGATGAACCCCTAGAAACTTCAAGAGAAATGATGTTCCAACAAGAGATAAACGCAGCAATGCGGATCTCTCTAAGAGTGGGAAAGTCTCCTGCCAAGAAAAGAAGAAGAGAGGAGCCTCCTGCTCCTGCAGCAAAGAAGAAATTGGTCTTGGAACATTCTTCTGATAAAGTGACTACAAGATCCCAATCTCGGCAGCTAGCCGAGACAAATCAAGAAGTTACTACTACACCAACTTCTGTACAGAAGCAAACAGCACCAATAAATGTAGAGAGTCCCGATAGACCTCTACACAGAAAGAAGAAGAAGTTGGTTACCAGAAGAAATTTAGAAACCTCTTCTTCCAAACAACTCCTGACTTCAGTAGATGCTGCAGCAGGATTTATAATGCCATCTCCCACCCCTGTTTCTGAATCAGGGAATAAAATCCTTGAAGAGACTGAACAAAGGGGAGATCTTGACCCCAGAACTGAAGTTGAAACATTCAGAGAAAACATCATTGAGGATGAGCAAAATATTACACGACCCCTTTCACCTGTCATGGAGACGACTCAGCTTCCTCCTACCCCAAAGACTCTTCGTGAAGAAGAAGAGCATAAAATGATCGAAGCTTTAGAAGATTGTTATAGCCTGCAGGAGGATCTCACCGCAACTGACAGTGGGAATGTAGCCCAAGAAGAAGAAGAAGATAAGGATGAAGAAAGCTCTTCGTCTGGAAATATTGATAAGTATATACAGAATCCTGAAGGGGACAACGAAGAACACATATCTCTTGAAACCGCCGACGATACTTCGGATCCTAAAAAGGATATTGAAGTAGAGGCGTTAGTAGAAAAGGTTGTTAACCCTGATGAAGACGTCGAGATAGAAGTATCCCTTGAAGAAGTGGCTGGTGAAGATGTTCAGCAAGAGAGTCCCGCTACCGAACCCCAAGGTATAAAATGATATTTAACAATCTTCTTTCTTTAAAATAGATTGATATCTAATATCTTCATTTGTAGTTCTTGCAGGTCTTGATACTCTACCAACACCTCCGAGGGACCTGGCTATGGTGCCTATTCCAACGGTAGTTGTTAGTAGTAGCCATCACTTATCTTGCGGCTCTGAAGCGGGCAGCAGCCAAGCTGTCGCAATTGAAGCTACTTCCATTCAACGGGAGTCTATTCCAGCGGGAAATGCAGTTGTTGTTAGATCCAATCAAGGTAAGACTGCTTTTTAATTTGATCTTTTTTATTTATTGGCAAATTAGTAAAATAATAATTTTACTTTTTGCAGAAGAACAAGCAGGAGGAGCAACCAGCTCTACTTTGGCTCCTTTGTTTAAAGAGCCTATCATTCATCAGCAAAGGATTGAGCAACCGACTACCCCATCCTCAACAGGGGTAGCTTCGACTCCTGGAACTATAGCCATCAATCAGCAAGTTGTCCAATCTTTTACCAGATGTTTCTTTGAGTCATTGGGATCTCTTGTCCGTAAAATGATAGAGAAGGAAGGAGCTAACTTCATTATGGTTAGGGACCCCACTTCTTTCCTGATAAAAGCCATAAGAGGCCAAGGAGACGAAGCCCAAGCCGTTCTTCTTGAACATATATTAGATGAGTTGGAAGTATCCATAAGGAAATATAAAGAGCTCAAGAAGAAGAATATAGACTCTCTGGTGCAAGCTGAATATGAACGACTAGCCCAAGAAGCTGATATAGAAAGGATAAACCTTCAAAACCTTTTAGAAGCTCATTCTGCAAAGTCAGCAGAATTCAACTCAAAGATAGAATCAGTTACTTTGGCAGCTGAGAACAAAGGATAGAGGCTTGCTGAATTGAAAGCGGAAATTATTCGCCTTCAGAAGGAATTTGAAGAAGAAACTGCCAATCAACGATTTATGATTGAACAACTCAATGTCCTAATTCAGGAGAAAAATGAGTATGACGAGACTCATAGTGCTGAAATTACTCGCAGGACAGTGGATATGCCCATCTTTGATGAAGAAAATGGGATGGAGGAAGCAAGAAAGATAGTAGAATCAACACATGAAGAAGAGCTGCGGACATTGAAGCAGCAAATCGACAATTTAATTATTCCTCCTTCTTGATTAGAACTTTTTTGTATCTTTGCTTTTGCTGCTATGGAAGCATTTTTGTAATGTCTCATATTTCCATAAATAAAAGACATTTTTTTGTTGTGGCTCCATTATTTATTGCATATCTTATTAGATATAAATAATAGAGATAGAAAATATATTCAGAGGTGCAAGACATGATATATTTTTTTGATAATTTTGTAGAAAATAATTATATTCATTATATCTGCTCAGAGGTAATATGGACATGGCAGAATATATTGAATATTATTACTTCGACTTGACAACTTAGTCGAAAACAACCAGTTGCTGATATAGATAATGAACGATGATGAACCGTCAATGTTTGTGAAATGAATGAACGGGAAGACCGTCAAATGATGAATGACAATGAACGGGTGAACCGTCAAGTGGTGATGAATGGGTAAACCATTAAATGGAAATGAATGGATAAACCATCAGGTGAAATGAACGGGTGAATCGTCGGTTGAATATGATAAATGAACGGATGAACCCATCAAATGAATATGATAAATGAACGGATGAACCGTCGGGTATTAATGAACGGATGAACCGTCTGATGAATGTGATAAATGAACGGATGAACCGTCAGGCATTAATGAACGGATGAACCGTCTGATGAATGTGATAAATGAACGGATGAACCGTCGCTTCGTTATTTGAAGAACTTCTGTCTATAAATATAGCAGAAATCTGACAGGAATGAACACTTCTGCTTTTCAACATAAAAATGTCGTCCGGAGAAGCATCTAAGAAGGCCGAGATCGCCCCGAAGGTTGAGAAGAGCACTGAAGAGCGCCCTGCCGATCCAATCCAGCCGAAGGAGGCAGAAGCGGGCGAAGGTCCGTCTGCACCCCAGCCGCCACGGGATATCTTGGACTTCCTGCTCGAACCAGGAAAGACTGAAGAAGAAGAAGCCATGAGGATGGCCGCCTGCAAATTCCTCGTGGGTTCCAGCAAGGAGGTTCTTAGCTCTTTTGCTGATCATGTCTTCGAGAAGGACGGCAGTGGCCCGCGTCCGAATATAGAAAAAGATGATAGTGACCTTTAATATTATGTACTATCATATGATGAAATAAAATTTGCATTTTATTTATGAACCTGATCCTGTTTGACGATTTTACAAGCATTTACATTTATACAAAATACTTCTTAAGAAATTTGCCATTGATAGGCATCATGGCAATTCGACCATCAAGCTCTGAAAGTTGATAAGCTCCATTTGAGAAGACTTTGCTTACAACATAGGGACCTTCCCATTTCGCATCGAATTTCCCTTTGCTCATATGAGTCATAGTCATAGGACGTCTGACTGCTAGAACAAGTTCTCCTTGTTGAAATGCTCTGACTTTAACTTTGCGATTGAAAGTCTTTGAGATGCGGGCTTGATATAGCTCAATATGCTGTTGAGCCATTAATCGCTTCTCATCTAACGCTTCTAACTCTTGAAGTCGAAGAAGATCGTTGTTCTCTGTAGTAAGCTCGTTAGCGACGGCAATCCTTAAAGAAGGAATTTGCAGCTCTAAAGGAAGAACGGCTTCACAGCCATACACTAAAGAGAAAGGTGTAAAGCCTGTTGGATTACGGACTGTAGTTCGATAGGCCCAAAGACATTCGCCAAGTTTCTCGCTCCAGTTCCGTTTGTTAGTGGAAACAAACTTCTTGAGGAGTTTAATGATGGTTTTGTTAAAAGCTTCAGCTAAACCATTAGCGGCAGGATTGTATGCTGTTGAAGCAACATTATCAATCCGATGATCATCGCAAAATCTAGTGAACTTCTGACTGATGAATTGAGGTCCATTGTCATGGATGATTCTTCGGGGTACACCAAATCTATAGATGACGTGGTGTTTAACGAAGTTGATGACACTGCTAGTCTTAACCTCAGTCAATGGTATAGCTTCAGCCCACTTGGAGAAATAGTCCGTTATCGCCAATATGAACCGATGTCCTCTAGAAGAAGGAGGATTAATGGGCCCTATGATATCCATACCCCAAGCTTCAAAAGGCCAAGAAGCAGCCGTCGGGTGTAAAAATTCTGATGGTTGATGAATGAAGTCTGCATGGATTTGACAGGCTCGACATTTCCTTGCATACTCAATGGCATCCGATACCATAGAGGGCCAGTAGTAACCCATACGTCTAATGCGATCTTGTAGCTTAGGACCAGGCTGATGTGCTCCACATACACCGTCATGAGCTTCACGCAGTACTTGCTTAGCTTCATCACCAGCGAGACAGCGTAAAAGAAGACCGTCATAAGTTCGTCGATAGAGAGTTTTAGTAGTTTGATTATAATAGAATCGGAGAGATCGTCGACGAACGCTTGTAGCCTCCTTAGGATCTTCGGGGAGTATGTCATATACCACGAAGTCGATAAAAGGAGTTCTCCAGTCATCATCGATAACATTAACTTCAGCAAAATTGCTGAATTCAATATTACGATTATTTTCAATACAGAACAGTTCTCGGTTGGAGATAACCACCACCTGCTGTCTTTTAATAGGGATAGCTAAGACAGCTGCAAGATTGGCTAAAGCGTCTGCTTCAGTATTGCAAGCCCGCCGCACATAGTCAATGAAGAAAGCTTTGAATGATATAGCTAAATTGATTGCCGCCTCATGATAAGGTACTAGGTCTTGATGACGGACTTCATAGGTTCCTCTAACCTGATTAACAACCAGTTTAGAATCACCGTATACTTCAAGATATTCAACGTTCAGTTGTTTAGCTAACTGAAGACCAATAAGTAGAGCATTATACTCTGCTACATTGTTAGAACAAGGTTCATCTAAAGAATAGGCTCTTTGGATAGTTGATCCGTCTGGAGAAACGAGGACCACTCCAACACCTGCCACAACAGCACCATTTGGTCCAATCCTTGATGCACCATCAAAGAATAAACGCCAGGTTGGAAATTCTTCGGAGATCATGTTGACTTCCAATGTTTCGTCTGGAATTTCGTCATAGAGCTTAGATGTCTCAGGTACAGGATGAGCCGCTAAAAAGTCCGCCAGGGCTTGACCTTTGACAGACTTTTGTGGAACATACACCATGTCATATTGAGCTAGCAGGATTGTCCATGTAGCCAACCGAGAATTAAGTGTACTTGGTTTCTTCATAAGTACCCGGAGAGGGTTAACTCGAGATATAACATGAATAGTTTGACCAATGATATAATGCCTCGTCTTTTGTACAGCAAACATGAGAGCCAAGCATTCTTTTTCAACTGGACTATAACGGTGTTCAGCACCAATCATAGTACGGCTAAGATAATAAATGGCCTGTTCGTGACCTTCTTTGTTCTTTTGGGCAAGTAAAGCACCCAATGAATGATCCATAGCACGGACATACATTAAGAACGGAATACCAGAAATAGGTGGCACCAAGACTGGTGGGTTCATGAGATATCGCTTGATATCATCGAATGCTTGTTGACACTCTTCAGTCCAAACGAAAGATACACCTTTCTTCATTAGTTGAGTGAATGGTCTGCAACGTCCAGACAAGTTCGAAATAAATCGCCTGATGTATGCAAGTCGACCTTGGAATCCTCGTAGCTCTTTTAAGTTGCGTGGAGGACGCATCTCTTGGATGGCTTTGATCTTCTCGGGATCCACGTGTATACCTTTAGAGGTAATGACGAAGCCGAGAAATTTGCCACTAGAGACACCTAGGAATGACTTGGTGGGATTCATCTTGAGTTGATGTTGGCGCATGAGATTAAAGATTGTTCTCAAGTCTTGAATGTGATCTTCCTTTTTACGACTTTTGACGGCAATATCGTCAACGTAGCATTCAACGGTTTTGCGCAAATGATCTCGAAAGATAGTGCTCATAGCTCGTTGGTAAGTTGCACCAGCATTCTTAAGACCAAATGGCATCACCGTATAGCAATAAACACCACGAGGAGTGCGGAAAGAAGTATGCTTTTCATCTTCAGGATGCATCTTGATTTGATTGTATCCAGAGAATCCATCCATAAAAGATATTCGTTCGAACCCACAAGTATTGTCGATCATGACGTCCGTAATAGGAAGAGGAAATTCATCTTTTGGACATGCTTCATTAAGATCCCGGAAGTCAATACAGACTCGAACTTTGCCAGTTTTCTTCAGAACTGGGACGACATTGGCTACCCAATCAGGATGTTGTTCTTCTCGATGAAACCACAAGCAATGAGCTTTTTGACTTCATCATCGATCGCGTCCATCATTTCTGGTTTGAAGCGTCGCTGTTGTTGCTTAACAGGTTTTGCATTAGGCAAAATGTTCAATTTATGTGTAGCAATCTTGGGATCTAAACCCGGCATGTCTTCATAACTCCAAGCAAAGACATCAATATATTCTTTAATAAGAAGAATCAACTCTTCCTTGTCTGTTTCTGGAAGATTTTTGCTAATAAAAATTGGCCGAGGTGAATCTTTTTCTCCTACATCAATTTGAAGTAGTTGATCTTCAGTAGGGGGTTCACGTTGTTCAAAGCGAAGTACCCATTGATTGTCCATATGCTGAGCCCAAGGATCTGTTTCAGGATTTTCTTCCACATTCTCGTCATAGTCTTCTGAAAGTTCAACGGAGACCATGTTAGATGATACGACCAACCTATGGACTTTACCAATGCTAATATCAGAATCCCAAGATCTGGAATCAGATGAGTTAGAGCGTTCTTCACTGTCGGAGTCGGAGACTGCTGGGGATAACAATGGAGGAGAAGCATATCCGAGACCTCTCTTAGTCCTGCTATAGTACATGTCTGACTTTCCTTTCGGAACAGTTGTACGAATAGGAGTTCGTCTACCCTTACCGTAATTGAAGCCACTTTTGAAATCATAACCCATTTTCCGAATGATGTCTTTTGATTGTTGACTATAACGATGGAGTTGGATACGCCCCGTGTCGTTAAGTTTACTGTCATCCGTATAACTGAATTTTTGTTCTGGTCCTTTAATAAAAATTATTGGACTTTCGCCTCTCTTTCGAGAAGAGACAACAAAGTATGAATCATCTGAGTGTTCGAGTAAAACCTCTGTATGAAGAGATTGCACAACTCCCATTGTAATTGATTGGAAGCTATCTAACATATCTAAATAGTATTTAGTATGATAAATAACATCAGTATACTGGAAAGTAGGTGCTTTTTCATTGATTTGTACATCAGTATTTACAACAGGACCTTTGGCCTTAGCAGGCTTAGTCAGATTAATTACAAGAGGGGGAGAAGAAGAACGTGGAGGCGGTTTGTTACGACGGAGGTCGATAACAAGTGGCTCAGAGGAAGTGAGCTCCTTTTTTTCTTTGTTGCGAATGAGATCAACAACAATTGGCTCAGAAGAAGTGAGCTGCTTTTTGTCTTTATTACGACGTAAATCGATAACAAGTGGCTCAGAAGAGGTGAGCTCCCTTTGATCTTGATCAGCATCAATTGACTTCTTTTGGGCTAATAAGTGAATAGCCAGTGGCTTGGAAGATTGAGGATGAGAAACTCGCCCTTTGACGGGTATGATTAGAGTGTCTTTAGGCGTCGCTTCTTGTTCTTCTTCAGTGTCTAATGCTAACACGATTTTCATGAATTCATCCTTATACATCCGAGCGTCGTTGCAATATGCTTCAACACCTTTGAAGGGATAAAGATCCGCAACCTCCTTACGAACTACGCCTTTGTCATCAACATATTTGAAACATTGATGAAGGGTTGATGGAACAACATTGTGCTCGTGTAAGAATGGTCTCCCCAATAGAGCGTTGTAAGAACAACCAAAATTGTCAATAATGTAGAATGTAACTTTTGTGCGAAGATTGCCAATTTGAAGTTTTAGGCGAATCTTGCCCAAAGGTTCACTCTTTCCTTGATTGAATCCAAGGATGGTAGTGATTGTAGTGGAGAGACTATGCACAGGAATTTTCAAAGCATCGAGCATTGTCTTCGGCATGATACTAAGAGCAGACCCTGGATCTATCAGAATACGATCGACTTTCATCGAATCGACATATCCTGTATAGTAAAGAGGACGGTCATGCCTGTTGTCTTCCATTAGCATGTCATCTTGCGTAAAAGTTATGTTCGGAATGAATTCCTGAACACTATTACAAGAGACTGATTCTGCTTCGGGCTTTTTGAGAAAGGTTAGACAAGCTTCTGCTTGCATAAGAGCTTCGCTGAGGGTTTCTCGAGTCTCTTTGGAAAGACGCAAGAGTTCAAAGATAGACAACTTTGCTGGGGAATTGGCTAGTTGAGCCAATATATCGAAGTTGTAAGGCTTCTCGAGTCCTGTAGGAGACGATTTCTTCAAAGGTTTGTCAAAGCGGATTTGTTGTTTGCCTTTATCAGCAGTCACTGGCTTAGGAGGAATAGGAATCACAACTGGTGAAGGTGCAGCAGGATTCTCTTCAACTAGAGCAGGTTGTGCTGAGGTAGGTTCAGAAGAAGAAGCAAGATTCTCTTGAGTTTCAGGGTAATCCTTCAAATAGGGCTTTCCTGATCTGGTGCCTAATAGAATTTCTTCGTCAACTATGGGATCAAAAGATACCATGTTGCAAATCTTCGTCTTGCCTTTGGAGCGACTTTTCTTCTTGGAAGAAGAAGAATCCTCGAACTCTGAAGTAAGATCGGGGTGAATCCACATAACCTCGCCATTGTCTAGAGACAAAGGAACGAGACCTTCATTTGGTGGAGAAGGAATATTTTCAATCTCAAGAGTAGTTTTCGGAATAGGAATGACACCATGCTGTATCATCTGCGGGGGAAAGTTACCGAACTGAACTGAAACCATATTGGCAGTGACAGTCTTTTCATCTTGTTGCAGAGTAACAACTCCAGCATTAACAAGCTCTTGAATCTTGCCCTTGAGCACATAACATGCTCTAGTAGGATGTCCAATGAATCGGTGGTAAACACAGTACTTAGGATGATCGGTCTTACCGACTTCATCAGGTTTCTTTGGGTCTGGGAGCTGGATCTTATTGCTTTTGAGTAAACAATCGAAGATACTTGCCGTGTCATTCTCGTCAAAAGAATACTCTACCTTAGGACGAGGTTCCCTCGGTTGTGGTGCAGAAGGAGTGGAAGTGGACGTAGGCTGAGCTACGTTGACAGCCAAAGACTCTTTGCTTTTCAGATTAATGTTCAGAGTCTCTTTGTTCTTACGGTTGTTTTGGCGATTACCACCGCCTGATGCTTGATGTTCATCCCGATCGGGGTTAGACATTTGTACCCCCAACTGTTTGAATTTATCAGCACTTACTTCAGCTGCTTTGGCATTAACAATGAAGGATGGCCAGTCTTGAAACTGAGTTGAGCCTGTCCACATACTGATAATAGGCAAGAGATTTGCCTTACAAGTATCTATGGTAACAGCAGCAGGAGTCCCTGGAGGCATTTTCAGGGCTTCTCGACGAAAACGTTCAATGAAACTCTCTGCAGTCTCGTTATGTTTCTGTTTGATTTTATTTAGGGCTGACATAGTCATGTCATTGAATCCCTCATAGAATCGTTCTAGAAAGATTTGCTTGAGACCTGAGAAAGAAGTGATACAACCATCGGGCAGACTTCTGTACCAGTCATATGCTACGCCGGCTAAACAACCGACGAACACTCTGGTAAGAAGAGCGTCGTTTGGTTGAAGTTGAACAGTCATTACCTCGAAGTGATTGATGAATTGACTTGGTGAGGTACTACCGTCAAAGAGAGCGATTGTTGGAATCTTGTATTTGGGAGGAAATGGAACTTCTTTCCATTCGACGGGATATGGCTGTTTGATTCCCAACCTTTGCAGGTTGTCTTTCTCTTTGAAAGCTTCAAACTGAGTTCGTAAAAGCTTGACTGCTTCATTAGCATCTTCAGATGAAGAGGAAGGAGCCGTGGTAGGAGGAGGGACAGCATTATAAGCACTACCCCCAGCACCTGATTGACTGGGTGTATTTTGAACTTGTACTTGCACAGGAGGCATCTGAGGAGGTACTACCCCCAGCCCAGTATTGACAGGCACCGATGAAGCTATGATTTCAGGGTTTATAGCAGCCGGTACAGTTGGTGGGGTAGCATGTTGTGCCATAATGATAGAATGCATACTGGCGACCATTTCAGCCATGGTTTTCAATTTGTCCTCCAGTGCAACAATACGCTGTTCTTGGTTTACAGAAGTTGAAGCATCTGGATCATCAGTAACAACATATGCCGTCACTTCTCTAGGCACAGTAGACGAAACTGTTTGTTCAGAGCTTTCACTATATGCATCATAATCAGAGAAAGATTCGTCTCCTGACTGAAAAGTAGGAAGATAAGCTGAAGGATCTTGGGGAAGATTCCTTTGACCGATTGTGTCTCGGCTGTGGGAACGAGTATGTTGAAATACTCCTTCAGAGGATTCTTGGAGTAAATCCAAATATCGTTGGCTTGGTCTGCGAGGCTTACCATGTTTGGAGCACTTTCTACCCCCGGTGTCTCGGGAAGCCATATTGACAGAAGCGTATAACACTTCGTCTTCTTCTGACATTGGTTCTGTTTTAGCAAAAGTCAGACGATCGAAGATAGATCGCTTTGTTGTTTGACAACAACATTGGATGATGACTTTATGATTGCAATGATGATCAGATGGTTGATTTGAAGGAGTTGAGACATTATCCCGTTTTTGTCTGAGATGTTCTCGAAGATCAGAAACCATGCCGGGACGGGAAAAAGTTCGAGGAATGTGTTCTTTAACAATATTTGGAACATGGTTTCGATTCTTCAAATGTTTTGTACCCTGCGTATACAAGGAAGTACTCATCTCATTGGCATAGGTATCAGAATTTATGTTCCTGGAGATTTGTCTTTGAGGCTTGACCTTCGGCATTGGCTGTTTACGTTTTGCCGAAGTTGTCCTGTTAAGATATGTTCGTAGGTCTGCAAATTCATTCCCAGGGGTTTCTGTTTGAGACACCAACAGTTTTCCGTGTTTGGAACGGGATATTTTGAAAGTTGGAAGGTCTTGGAATTCTGCTACTGGGGTAGGCAAAATACCTCTTTGATCAGTGCAAGTTCTTTTGTTATGAAGGTAAGAAGAATCTTTGTTTGTAGGAGATCTTGTGCTGACGGGTGTTGAAACACGTGCAATTTGATCTGCTTCAGTAAAGACCGAAGAAGACTGAGAAAAGACCAAAGGGCCTTTTCCTTTGTTCTGAGAAGAAGGGATAACTAAAGAGCATTTCCCTCTGTTGTCTTCCAAGTCATGAGACAAGGAAGTTTGAGAAAAGACCAACGGGCCTTTTCCTTTGATCTGAGAAGGAGGAGGAATAGCCAAAGGACTACCCCCAGTAGATTGTGCTAGAACAGCAGGATGTTTAAGAGGAGAATCAGATATTTTCTCTTGATTATGAGAAGGAGAGAATTTAGCCAAAGGGCTGTTTCTCTTAGTTTGCGCAGAAGTGATTTGCGCATGAGTGGAGGGTACATTGGTTCTGGCCACAGAAGTAGGAGTCCTTGCTTTAGAGTGCTTAGGATGCACTTTGGTTGCTGGAATGCTGTTTTGCGCAGGAAAAGCTACTGCCAATTGCACCAGAGTCATAGGAGTCTTCTGTTTTGACAAGGCAGCATATGAAGTAGCTTGTGCAACTTTTGCAACAGATTGCGCAGCATTGACTGCAACAGATTGTGTAGCAGTTGCTGAGACAGACTGTGCAGCAGTTGACACAGCAGTTTGCGCAGCAGACTGGCCAGCAGATTGTGCAGCAGTCTTGGAGACCCAAACTGAGCGCACTTTGCTCTTGGCAGAAGTGGCTACAGTACGGGGAATGGTCTTGGAGTTGAGCATTGCCTCGTAGGCTGTCTGGTTGACCTTGACAACCAGGGTCTTCTGCGTCTTCCCGATAGACGCTACGTCACATTGAGTTGCTACTTCCTCGTCGGAGGAGAAAGTTGTCCCCAGCAGAGTCGCCATTTTGTTTGCAAAAACAAAAGTATAGAACTTTATTGATACAAACTGTAATAAAGATTACAAGAATTCTGGGAAAATTACAACTGTAGGAATCCAATCTCGATGACGATTGCTTTATCCCTTGGACGATGTGAACTGTAAAGACGAAGCTTTTGAAGTTGAAAACAACTCTGGAAATTGAAGGCAAAAGCCTCTGAAGTTGAAGACAAAAGTCTCGGAAGAATGCAGCAGCACTTTGGCAAGAACTCCTGGACTCTCTGATTTTTGATTTCTGATCTTGATATCTGATCTCTGATCTCTTGAATGAAGACTTGAAACTCTATTTATAGAGTTTTGGAAATAACTAACTTTCAGTTATTTTGGACTGCGCATGATGATTTGCGCAGCATTGGTTTGCGCAACATTGATTTGCGCAGATAGTTACTGGATCGTGGGCCGATTATCATGGACACATGGCATGATTTGATAGAAATGTGCATGATCGTGCATAAACAGTTGCCACGTAATGAACAATCGATGGCATGAATGCCACGTGTAACTTAACAGTTACATTTGATAGAGTGCGCAGAGTTGAATTGCGCATACATGGTTTGCGCAAACTCAAATTGCGCAGGATTGGTTTGCGCTGCCAGCTGTCAGCCGCCCTCGAGCACTGTGCGGCGCAGGAAACGAACAGACTCCTTGTTATCCGTGCTGTCAGTTGTCAGAAAAGATTTGATTTGATTTAGTAATGATGACTTCTGCCACGTCAGCTTGCGCAATCGGTTGCGTGCACAAATTAGAATGCGCAATCGGTTGGCTGCGCAATCTGTTGTCTGCGCAATTCAACAAGATGATGTATATTTTGATTTCTTGATTTTGTTGATTGATGCAACTTGATTTTTTAGGACCTACATGTGATAAGGTAAACCCCTTTACCTTAAAGTAACGTAAATCACAATATCCTAGGATACCAACATTTAGTATCCTAATATACTACCTATCTACAAACTAACCACTATTTAACTTAACTCTAATCTATACAAGATACAACTTATCTAACTATTGGGATACTAACTCATCTAATCTTCAACCACACACACATAAACCATGAATAACCAAGATACTAATATCTAACTATAATATATATGTCTATATATTCATCTCTAACTCTAACCAACTAACATATGTCATATCCAACTAACAAAAGCATAGACTAACACAACTAACTATCTAACTTATACAAGATACCACTATCTAACTTCTAAGATACCTCCAACCTCTACATAGATTCTAACATAACCACTAACATACTAACATATCCATACATACAACATCTAAATCCCTCTCTACTCCAACACTAACACACACACAAACACATATACCAAATCCACCCCCTCTCTTCTAACACACCCACACACATCTATATACAAACAAACTACCACTCAATCAAAACACAAATCACTCAACAAACCATACTAGTCTCAAGTCAAATAGGATGGCATGATCCTCCCAACTCTCTCACCTTCACAACACACACACTACACTACCATCTATACAACATCAGACACACACTAGCACATATCCTCTATCAATCTCACTTCTCTCTACTAACCACACACATCCTTATCTCATTCAAACACACACACACACACACACACACACACACACACACACACACACACACACACACACACTATACTAACATATATTACCTAACAATAATATATATATATATATATATATATATATATATATATATATATATATATATATATATATATATATATATCATACATATTCGTAACAACATATGATACCTACATTCACTTCATATCCATACTACATAGGCTCATAGGATACACAAAATGTCCATATCGTATAGTCAGTTTTCTACTTAAAACCAATACTGCACCTATTAGACATATTCACTAAATTCTAAGATTAAAGTATGTCGTAGCCCTTCGTATTAGCTTTCCAAAACTTTAAATGGATCGCATTTTCGTGTTTGGAAGCTCCGGGAATCGCAAAAACATCGAAACGCGTTCGTCTTTCGGACAGCTGACACTCAAACAGTTTGACAGAAAGTTCTAGAATGATTTTGGCCTATTAAGATATATATTTGGAAAGCTAACTTCGATACGCTTCTTTTAAAAAAATGGAAGATTAATCGGAGTCTCGAGCTAGGAGTTATGGCATTTCTAAGTTGCTCTAGCTAGTAAAAACGTTGATAAAAATTATGACGAATTTGTATTATTTTGGACAAAAGAAATACATACTAACTATATTATCTAGGATACTAACTAGATTATCTAACTCACTAACTTAACACTAACACACCCACACTCTATCATATACACACAAGACACATATCAATATATATATACAAAAACCCCCAAATCAGTCCACATCCATAAATATAACAATATTTGATATTTTTACATAAAAATAGGGCTTATAGGCCATAATACATAGATTCAAACATTGGTATCCAAATAAGAACAAATCTAAACATCCTAACCATGGTTAATCTACTCTCTAATACATGAAAATATGAAATTAGAAGACAAATAAGCCTATAGGGTAAAAACACAAACACATGGTGTGTCCCCTTTGGAATCTCTCCATGGGGGACACCAAACCTATCCCAAACTCTTAAAGAGGACTCAAAAGAGCATCTAAAATATTTCTAATGGTGGTTCATGCATGGGGGTGGTTCCTATGGGTTCAAAACAAACAAATATGCAAGAAAAAGATGAAATAGTAAAGGTTTAGAGAGAGAGATAGAGAAAGAGAGAGATACCTATTGGGATTCGATTCCCAATGAACAACCCAAAGGACACGAATCCGACACGAACTCTTCTAGCAAATGGACACCCCTCCTTGCTTTTGGCTCCACAATCCTTGTAGCTCCCTCTCCTTGCAAGAATGAGAGAATTTGGTGGAAAAAAAAAAGAAGATTTGAGAGATGAATCAATGGGATTTGCTCTCAAGTTTGGGAAGAACACTAAAATGGGAATGGATGCTACTTTACAAATAAAAAGGAGATGGAACCCTCTCTTGGCTGCCATAAGGGTTAGGTTTGGGCCAATAGAAAATGTCTAATATATCCCTAATAAGTCTCCTTTGGTTAATCTAAGTTATGCAAAGATTTGGGTCAAAATGGTCAAATTTCTAATCTCTAAATAACTAAACTTGTCATGTGGGTTTAGTCTAAATGCACTAGCCTAATGAGATAAGTTTGTGGGCCATGCCTAATTAATATTTGGGTTCCGAGTAGAGTCTAAGCTACCCGGGTCACTAACACAAGTCAAAACTAGACGAAACTCAAACCCGGTTAAACTAATCCCCAAAATACAATATTAATAAATAAATATTCAGAAAAATATTAGAATATGAAAAATGATAAATTTATCCTTATTTTTGAAAATAGACAGTTACATCATGTATGACTGAAACTCTTGCTATTCCTCGTATTTTGTACGACTAGCTTCATGATCATCTGTATATGAAATGTATGGGACGCCTTACTATTGAATATCTGATGGTCTAACGTCTTGTAACTATTATTACTTGCTTGAGATTGAGACACTAGGCTTGTTCTTAACCATAAGAGACTGATGACTTGTAGATAAACCCTCATACATCTAGACAGTCGTGACCGTATATCGAGGTGGATTACACTTCTATATACGTATCTGGATGTGTCTGTCCCCAGCTCTCCAGTATTCTGGTTCTGGGGCGTGACAGAAGGATTCTAGGTTCTCAGACGAACAGAGTTGGATTTTGGGGACGGGGAGGAGGCTTTAGGCATTTTTTTCGAAAGTATTTAGGGTTTTGAGAAGAAATATAATCACTTTGGGGAAGATTTAGGGTTTGCAGTTGGGAACATGAGAAAGGAATTTGGGAACGGGAGAGAGAGAGTTGAGAACATGAGAGAGTTGAGAATAGAAATGAACCGTCCACTACATGGTTCGATTATATCTAGGGATAATTTGGTCATTACAGTCCCAAGTTAACACCGGTTAACAGAAAAGTTTGACTAAGGGGTGATTTAAGCATAATTGAAACGTATTGAGTTTTTCAAATCATAAAATTTTTAATTGCATTCTTGTAACATCTAAGGAGGGTTTAAATGTACTTTACCCTCCCCCCATGCTATCATCATGCACTTGTACACTTTTCGGTATATGATGATAGTATGAGAGATGACATATAACCACCAACACCATATATATATATATATATATATATATATATATATATATATATATATATATATATATATATATATAATATATATATATATATATATATGGGAGCGGATCAAAAGCCCCCCTTAGAAAGCCCCCCCAAAACCCCTCCTCACTCTAATTCGTAATATTAATGTTAATATTAATGTTAATGTTAATATTAATGTTAATATTAAATTTTTTTTAAATTTTTTTTATATTAATGTTAATGTTAATATTAATGTTAATGTTAATGTTAATATTAATATTAATTTTAATGTTAAGTTTAATGTTAATTTTAGTATTTAATGTTATATTAACATTAATATTAACATTAACATTAATATTAACATTAATATTAACATTAAATTACGGATTAGAGTGAGGGGAGTTTTTGGGAGCCTTTCTAAGGGGGACTTTTGATCCGCTTCCTCTCTATATATATATATATATATATATATATATATATATATATATATATATAAAATATATATATATATATATATGGTCAATTTTCAAACTTGCTTCATATATGGTTCCATTCTACCCGGCCCTATTCCCACCCAAACTCCACCCCACAGCCAACTGCAATTCCTACTTTCCATAAACCCTAAATAAATCATTTCCTATTATCAAATGTAAATATTTGTTTAATTTTAATATTTACTTATTCAATAATTCATTGTAACAAAAAATTAATAAATAAGAAAAAGCAATGGCATAATGGTAATAATTAGAGAATTAACCTAGGTGGGAAGATTGGACCTTAACTAACTCCATAATAAATAGGATATATGCTTAATAGTTTGTAATAAAAATATTTTATTTGCAATTAAGAAAATTTTCAAAAATTCCTATAAATAGCGAACTCCTCTTTATTTGTTCATCAGCCCATTACTGTTCCGGGTGGCCCAATCCCATTCTCCAACCATTGTAATAGAATTGGTTACATAACCTCCGAATCTTCTCCTTCCACTCCGGCGAGAACCTTGCCGCAACTCCGGCGGTGTTGGAGCCACCTGCTCCGAAAAGCAGACAGAGGCGACATCCGGTAGCTCACCATTGCAAGTTCGGCATCGCCTCGTCAACCTTCTCGTCGATCTCGTCAACGACGAAGATCCGGTCGACCTCCGGCGGGTCTGGACTTTGTCGACACCGACCGATCGATCTCGAGAAGTCAACGTCCAGTCTCGACGCGTTTCTTTCCGGTGGTGAGTTCTTCACTTCTTCTCATCAACGCGCTCGTCAGTGCTCCGAAAACTCGATCATCTCCGTTTAGGTAAGTTTCCTCCAATCTCTGTCGGATATTAATATCCTCTCGAATTCTGACCTCTGAGTCGCTGCTACAGTCGCTTTCGACGAATTCTTGATGAATCGCTCGAGCTCCGGTGAAGACTCTGTTCTTTCCGGCGAGATCGTCTTTCTAGTGACCGTCGAGTCCTTCGGCTAGGTGAGTCGTTTCTCAGATTCCTGGCTGTTGTCCGTTCATACTTTTTCCCTAGATTCTCCGGTGATCCCCGTTGATCGATTAAGTGCTGCAGTGTTTTGACGATTCGGGAGACTCACGACGTTCTCGACAGGTTGGCGGGACTTCGAGAATCAGGGGCGGCCAGATCGATCACTTCGGCTTCATCGAAGTCCCTGTGAGAGACGGCGTGACTTCTTCGGCTCAGCCGACACCAATTGCCCGGCGAACACGAGCGTTCCAGTCTGATCCGAAGTCGAGACGTACTCTCCGGTGCTCTGTTCGGACACTCTCCGACCAGCGGTTCCTGCTTAGTGCTCGGGTCGATGAAGTTCGTTAGGCTCAGATTCCGCAGCATCCACCATTGTGATTGCGGAGAAGTCGAGCAGGTGTCAAACTTCTTCTCCTTCATATTTTTTTTTTTCTTTCCTTTTTCTACTCTTGGTTGGATATTTTAAATGAAAATGCTACGTTGTTCGCAGAGTTAGACCTCAGTTCTGATCGCGGGCCACATGTCACCATCTGATTGGCCCTCCCTGCTAACTTTCGAGCCCATCAGCCCCCTGACCAATCAGGAGGCAACACGTGGTCCGCGGACCAGGACTTCGGTCCAAGCCTGCGGACAACATAGCACTTCCGTATTTTAAACGGTGAACAAGTCACGAGTATAAAAGTCGAAATTAGCCCCTTGGTGTATGAACGGAGCAATAGAGCACAGTATATCTAGAGTTCAGTGTCGAGCCAGGGCACTGTGATGAGACCCATAGGTTTCTGGGTCAGGACAGGAGCGGAATTAATCTAGAAATGGAATTACATAACGCCATGACTGAAATCAGTAGGCTGTGGGAGCCCAAGAGCTAAAGAAAAATATTAGGAATTTAATTGGGCTCGGCCGAATAGCAAGTGTTAGAAATAGGAAGGAACTAATTAAACTATGTATCAATTAGTGGAGACCATAAATCCTATTAATTAGCAGGCCGATCAGAGTTGTGTCCGTTTTTGGAGAGGAGTTAGAGCATCTCCAACCCTATTGTGATTTTAGAAAAAATGGTTGCCACATAGGAATGACAAACTTTCATCCAAAAATTCTTCTCCAATGCAAATGTAGAATAAAACATGAAGTTGACATGTCAATGACATGGCAAGAAGAATATGACGTTGGTTGTCTAGATCTAGACAATGCACTTCACAATGACTTTGTCTCCACATCATCAATTATAAATAGAAATATTTATAAAAAAGTTGAAGAAATGGAGGAGTTGCCTTGAAAGTTGAAAAAAATACTTTTTATTGTCTCCTCAATACTTTTGCATTGGAGAGAGTTTTTCTATCTCATTGTCTTTTGAGATACAATTTTGCCACATAAACAAGACATTGTCTTGTGTCTCATGCCACATAGGAGCCACCACCTAAGACTCACAACACTTAACAAGACAATAGGGTTGGAGATGTTCTTAGATAGGGATTGGGAAATGGAATAATCTTCACATAACAGGAGTAAGGGTTCATAATAATAATATTGGGTTAAATAGGATTTATGGTTTAACTTTAAGTAGACATATTTAAATAAAGAAGTAAAAACTGTAAAGTAAATTTAGGGATTATTAAGGTATATATTTAACACTAAGAGAGATGTTTCTATTTGGGATGGATCTAGGACTATTTTAGACATAAAATTTATTGTGATTTTATAAATAATTAGGAAAATAAAGTAGTTCTAGTAATTCTAAAATAGATTTTGTAGATTTGGTCAAAACCGATATTTGGAATGATGCATACCCAAATATTCTACTAGTCTTTACCTTGAATTATAGCAGTCTGCAGTAGTTAGTAGCAGCCTTGGTAGCAGTTAGCTAGCTGGTTCAACAAAGTAGCAATGGCAGATAGTTCGGTAGTCCAGTAGCAGAGCTTGATCAGCAGAGTAGCAGACAGTTGGTAGTTGGTTCAAGTAGTTTGCCAGTCATCAGGGACGTGTCTAGCTTTGCAGCAACAGTTAATCCAGTCAGCTACAAATGTGGGGGGGGGGGGGGGGGGGGGGGGGGGGTAACTGTAATTTTCATTACATTTTGAATTTTATAAGTACCTGTAAGGAGGGAAGAGACAGAATGGATCAGTCTTGTATTTTCTTTTTCCTAACAGATTACCAATAAAGTTCTTCTTCTTCTTTCTTACAAATTACCTCAAAATCTATGAAACCCTAGCCATAGCCATGGTTAACCATTTGAGAACGACCACCAATTCCACACCATGGGAAAGAGGTCGTATCAACGTGGTATCAGAGCCACTCAACCATGTCCGAGAGTCGAGTCGGGAAGGAAGTTTGAGCAGCTCCAGGACAAACTTCACCGGAGGATCGTCGGCGACTAGTCGGTAAAGATCAATTCCTTTAATTGGAAGGACTATTCTCCAACTCAGTAGTCGATTTGATCGATTCATGAAGGAATTTTCAAAAACCATGAGGGAAAATACAGAAAGCTCAAGCACTTCTGCCATGGCCGCAAGCCCAATTCACACTACAAGCGTTCGACCTCCAAATCAACAGCAACAAACACATGTTATGATGATCCCTCCGCCATCAAACCCTAGTTTTCCTCAATTTGGGATAAATGCACCAAGCCCTACGTTTTCCCATCAAATTCTGCAACTATGAAAACACCCCCCATACTTTAGTCTAAGAGTGAGTACTGGATTCATGGGGGTTCCACAGACATCAGGACCTTCCCTAACCATTGTACAGCCTCCCATGTATTTTGGAAATCATCCAATAGTGTCCCAAGAAGGACAAGGACGGGGCTAGTCAGCAGCAAGACTGAAAATATATACCTGAATTTGATGGTGAAATGGATGTTGTGGAGTGGCTTATGTGGGTGAGTCATTACTTCCACTTCTATAGAATGCCACACGCAACACGAGGAGCCTCGTGCTCGTGCACGTAGCTAAACGGGATCTAGGTCTAGGTGTACACCACCCTGACACGTTTCCACGTTGTGACCACACGTCGCACGACACGCATATCAGCCCGGCTGAACGCAAGTGCGCACACGGCCTCGTAGGCGCGTCGGCCTCCGTAGGTCACGACACGAGTCACGTCGTGCCACCTGGTCGGGTCCCTGGGTAGCCTAGATCTAGGGTTTCGTGTAGGGTACCCTGACACGCGTCTACATCGCGTCATGTCCGTGAACGAACGCCGTGTCAGCGGCGGTTTCCGCGTGCGTGCACGGTTCAGCCGAACCAGTGCGGCGTCGATTTCTCCGTGGACGTTCCACGAAACATCATAAAATTTTAGAAGCACGTGGACAGAGGTTGCCCACACGTGTCCATCAAATTTCATGCGAAACCGTGTCCTGTGCGGCGAGTTATGACACTCAAGAAGCAGGACATGCAAGGAGATCCCGTGCACGCGTGTCCGTGTTCGATTTGGACACAAAAAATGTGTCAAATCGAGATCCGTCTTCACGAAAGTTGTTTCAAATATATACAACAACAAATTTGTGAAAACGGAATCGAAAAAATACAAACTTTTGATCCTAAGAGGTATTTCGTCGAATACGTGTTCCAATGCACCGACGCACGTCCGATACGCCTATCAAACGGATATGAAATCCTACCGAACTACATGTACAGGTCCGGGGTACCTAGATGGATGAATCTATGAAGAAAAATCAGAATTTATAGGGGTTTAGAGAGGTTTACCTATTGAGAGTCAATATCTCAATGAAACGAGCCTCCAAACGTGTCGACGCCGATTTCCTCCGGTCCAAAGCCTCTGATTCCTTGTAAGTAAGTCTCCAGCAAGTTCCTCTCCTCTCAAGGATCTTAACGCACTTCGTTTGGATTGATTTGGATGAGAATTGAGGAAAATTGGCTTTTGGAAGAGAAGGACAATTTTAAGGGTTTTGCAAATTATGTGGCTACTAACATATAACACCAAAAAAGGGGGAAGGGGCTGATGTAATAGCCGGCCAGGGGATTTCTAGGGTTAGGTTAGGGTTCAGGATGGGCCACCATGCAACTAAGTCCATATGAAGCCCATTAGCAAAAAGACCAAAAAGGTACATGCTAAAATAGCCTAAAAATAAATTATTTTGTTTTCTAAAAAGGACTAATGCTCTAAATTGAAATCTAATTAGCTAAATTGGATTCTAATCACATTGTTAGTCTCTAATCAAGGTTATCTATCGTTAAACCATCTGCTACTACCAAAAGTACTACTCAAAACTAAAACACCATTCAATTAATAATAAAATAATCAAAAATAAATAAATTATCACACAATTACTAAAATATTCCAATTTAGAAAAGTGGTGGTGACAGACAGGGAATTTCTTGGCATTTCAAAGCGTGCGACCACATTGGAGTCTTCGAATATAATGTATGGACATCGCCTATCTGAAGCATCTTCATGTTGCAAATCGAAGGGGCACCTATGGTTCATTGTATTGAGAGATGAGAGTGAGCAGAGTATTTTGTATTATGAGGCAGAGTGAACTGAGTGTTGTAATCTTGGTCTCGTGGCTTTGTAATCTTATTTTCATTATCAATAAAAAGATTAGATTTTGTTTGTATACTGTCACGCCCCAGAACCAGAATACTGGAGAGCGGGGGCAGACATAGCCAGCTACGTATATGAAATGGATTCCATCTCGCTATACGGCATCTCGCTATACGGTCACGGCTGTCTAGATACATGAGGGTTTATCTACAAGCCAACTGTCTCTTAAGGTCATGAACAAGCCTAGTGTCTCAATCACAAGCAAGTAAGTAAATGTTACAAGATGTATGATCATTAAATATACAATAATAAGGCGTCCCAAATATTACATATTCAGCTGATCGTGAAGCTAGTCGTTACAAAATGTTAGGCCTAGCAAGAGTTTAGTCATACATGATCAACCCTAGGATCTGTTAATCATGTTACAGCCCGTAGGCAGACAGTAAGTAAGTGCAATCGAGCTAAACAGGTGCTCGTCGGCTAAACGTCTCAAAAGAATATTTTTTACAATAGAGTGGAAGAGCCAAAAATAATCCACTCGTTGCCAGGGTTCCGTCTAGTGGCCACCATCGGGCTGGAAGGTTGGTAGATCCTCTGGAGCTGCTCCGAAATCTGCCATACAAAACCAGCTGGGTCAGATCCCAGAAAGAGTAAGTGCCACAAAGGAAGCTTCACTTAGGAACTAAAACCAGCAATCAGCACAAGATATAAATAAAAGTGAGAACTGGAAATAAAGAAAATACACCAGGATGATATACGACGAGATAACCATGGAACTATTCAGACAACCAGGTTACAACCCGTAAACCAAACAAAGATCGGGGTTGTAACCCTTCGTCTGAACAGAACTTGGAATTCTCACTATTTATCGGTAAATAAATACAGGCATTCAGGTCATGCAGTAATCTGGAATAGAATCAGGACAAGACTAGACTGGTTAGACTCCATCCGATCATATCACGGCCAAGCAAGAATTACGGCTTGATACTTTAACTAACTAGGGTTATCACAGGCCTAATTACTAGCAAAAAGCAGTGAGAATTTTCCACAGCCACAAGCCCTGCAGACCATCCAGGTTACCCGGGTTAAAAGATTAGAGTTGAATTCAGGTGGGTACATCGTCCGGGAAACGAATGTACCCTTAGGTAGCTTGAAGGGTGCAACACATGACAGTGTGCTGGAAATGTGCCCTACTCGACGGCAAGCTACAGATCCCAAGGCGTGCCCAGGTAACGGAATTGCCTGTAGCTGGGAGATCTCTTTATGACTAATGTATTAATCTAGTTATTAGCCTTAGTCCATTTCAACAGGTACTCCTGACCGTGTACTCAGGAGTCCCCTCCTAGACATGATGCAAGACAGAACTGGTTTATTTGTACAAGTACAATCGCCCACGGTGTCCAGGTAATTATACAGGTCATGTCATGTCAGGTAGCCGTCGCAACAGCTATTCGAGATAATCATGTCAGGTGTACTTGTCAGGAGTGCGCCATGACGGGCCACTATCAGGTCATGTCAGGTTAGTCATGTCAGGAGTGCACCACTACGGGTCACTGTCAGGTCGTGCTCAATTATCAATTCCAAACATATCAAATAAATTCATAATTTTCAAGTTCAGGACAAAAGGCATAAGGATATAAAATGGACGTAAAATATCTAATAAAATATCAATATACAGGGCTAAAGAAGAGCCATGCGGCTAAGGCACATGCGGCCAGGATGGATCTCATGCAGCAAGAAGAGAACAGCCCATGCGGCTGAATCAGTGGTTCCATGCGGCCAAGAGTGTGGGTTCAATATGGAGCAGGCGCGCGGCTTCATGCGGCTAGAAGGAAGCCCAAGGCGCATGCGGCTCAGGGTTGCTGGAAGTCCATGCGGCCAGGAAATGACTGGGCCTCATGCGGCTGAGGAGAGGGAAATTCATGCGGCTCGATATAGCGGGCACACATGTGGCTACATAAGCAAGGGCACATGCGGCTAGGTTCAGTCAAGGGCGCATGCAGCTCAAAGGAAAGGGTTCTCATGCGGCTGGAACGGACTCGGGTTCATGCGGCTCGTGAAGCAAGATCCATGCGGCTAGGTCAATGCAATTGCTTATGCGGCTGGGGGGGTGACAGTTGCATATGCGGTTTAAATAGTTGCTCCCACTAATGCGGCTAAGTCCATATAGACTCATACGGCTGATGAGAAATAAGCCCATGCGGCTACGAATGGGACTCAGCCTCATGCGGCTGGGACTAAGTTTCATGCGACTTAGAAGTACAAGGGTTTCATGCGGCTAGGGGCAACTTGCCGCATGAATACTCATGCAGTCAAGTACAGCCAAGCGCCAGGGAACTGTTCTTCTTCTCCAAATTTCCGAGGAGAAGAACACTATGAGCCCACGCCTTCCAAGCTTCATAAAACCTTCATCCGGAGCCCAAATCCGAACTTCCATAGGTCAAAATGGGGTAGAACGAAATTCTCTACAACATGGAACCATCAAAACTAGGAAATAACAAAATTAAGTAGATCAAAACCCAAGAAATCCGAAAATAAAGCAAATATAGATCTACAAGAATCTAGCCATGGAAGGTAAAAATGCCAAGTTCTAAAGTGCTTTAGAATGTAGTAAAGAAGAGAATGGAGCAATAAAATCAGAGTTCCTCCATGAAGCAAGTTGCACTTGCCTAGACCTCTCTCTCCTCTCTCTGGTAGGTAAGGAAGTAAATGAGGAAGAAGAAGATGATAAATAAAGAGAGAGAATGAAGAGGGCTAATAAATACAAATGGTGGTGCTAGGTAGGGGGTTTACCTTGGGTTCATCATGAACCCAATCAAAACCAAGCCAAGCCGAACCAACCAACCCGAACCAGAAATAAACCAAGCCAAGAAGGAAATCATGCAATACAATAATAAAATACGTACACGCATTCCAAGAATACGTAATACGAACCACAGACATTACATATACTCATGTTGCCTTCATTATTCAATGCTTCTACTTTGGGACTTCTGTGCGACGATCCCATCGCTTAGCATGTAATCGACCGTTATGAAACCCGTCTTGTGTGAGTGCAACCTAGGCTCATGCGACATCACGTTTTAGCGAGGACGATCGGTTCTGCGGAACCAGTGCATGACACCAAAGACCATAGTAACTGATAGAGATCCCCTATTACTAGTATTTTTTTGGAGATAATTCTTTAAACTCCAAGGCGTTCAGTTAAACTACAGCACCTCATATCACCTTCAGTTAGATGGCCAAACAGAGGTTATAAACATATGCATTGAAGGCTATCTATAATGTTTCTGTAGCCATCATCCGAGAGAGTAGACAAGGCATTTACTTTGGGCTGAATTGGTTTAACACCAATTGGTACACTGCCACGAAGACTACTCCATTTGAAGCTGTCTATGGCATACCCCCTCCAAACATGTGTTGGAGTGGGTGGGGTTCCCAACCTATGTGGAGAAGATCCCGGAGTGCGACAGCGCCGTCCGATGTCGGAGAAGCTCGGGGGTAGTTGTTACTGCTGCTGCTGCCCCAAGGGGGTTCTGGACCAAGTCTGTCGAGTTCGGGCCGAACTCGGTCCCAGGCCGAGTTCTGGCCGAACTCGGTCTGGCCGTTCCAGGGTTTGGCCACCCAGTGCTGGTTGCCCCACACAGAGTTCTGGCCGAACTCTGTGTGTCGGGGGGCTGAAGCGGATTTCAGGATAAGTTTTCATCATTGGATCTAATCCAATGGTCCAGGTTGGTTACGGGATTAGGGAGATATATTGAGGTTTCTCAACCCTAATTTATTATCGTATTATCGCATTGGACAACACAAGTTTGAGAGAGAAGGAGGCAAGAGTGCCATTGCAACTTCGGAGAAGAAGACGGAGGATTGAAGGTCGCTGTTCGAAGAAGATCGTGTTCGGGTAATCTCTACTCGTCGTTCTCGCTCTTCGTAGCCTTGTAATCATTGTTCTTGTCTCTGAGTATTGTGGGGATCCGATTTGGATCGGGAGGAGTTTGTAGAGGGTGTAATTCTTCTATTCCATTAGTGGAGGCTTCTCAGGGTTGGACTCCGATCGTCCCGTGGTTTTTCCCGCAAGGGTTTCCACGTCAAAAATTCTCTGTGTCTGCGTGGTTGTTTTTGTGTGCTTGTTTTTGGGTTCGTGCATTGTTTGCTCGGTCCTCTCGCAGGTACTCTCCGGTTTGGGGAAAGGTTTCCGCGTTTCTTTGCCAACAGAGTGGTATCAGAGCTTTGGGTTCAAAGGGTGTCAGGAGTTGACAGAGGAACCAGAGAGGAGAGATGGACGCGAAGCCGGTGCGCATGGTGAACCTTAATGGCACAAACTATCATTATTGGCGGAGCAAGATGAAGGATTTGCTATTTGTCAAGAAGCTGCATCTACCTGTGTTTGCAACCGAGAGGCCCAGTGATAAATCCGAGGAGGACTGGAAGTTCGAGCACATACAGGTGTGTGGGTACATACGGCAGTTTGTTGATGAGAACGTGTACAACCACGTTGCCAATATTGAGCACGCGAAGACGTTGTGGGATAAGCTGGAATCCTTGTATGCGAAGAAGACCGGGGTAAACAAGTTGTTCCTGATCTGAACGATGATGGGTCTGCGGTACAAGGATGGGGCGTCTATTACGGATCACTTGAGTGATTTCCAGGGCGTGGTTGACCAGCTATCTTCTATGGGAGTCAAGTTCGACGACGAAGTTCAGGGACTGTGGCTGCTGTGTACCTTGCCAGACTCGTGGGAGACCGTACGAGTATCTATGATCGCTTCTGCTCCAGAGGGCGTGGTCAGTCTGGAGTTTGCCAAGAGCGGGGTGTTGAATGAAGAGATGCGGAGACGTTCTCAGGGCACTTCATCCACATCCCACCACTCAGAGGCACTTGTTTCAGAGAGCCACGGAAGGGGCAAAAGCAGGGGTCCAGGTGGTGGCAGAGACAAAAGCAGGGGGAAGTCCAAGGGTCGGTACGAGGACTCAGAGTGTTATCATTGCGGTAAGAAGGGCCATATCAAGCGGAATTGTTTCGCTTGGAAGAAGGAGAAGAAGGGCGACAAGGGGAAGCAAGAAGAGAACACTACAGCGGCGGTCTCGGTGCATGGAGGCGATGTGATCGTCGTAGGTGATGAGGTCATTACTAACCTCGCCTGCGATGACAATTCTTGGCTGGTGGACTCAGGGGCTTCAGCACATGTATCTCACAATAGGGCACTGTTTGCCACTTACACGACAGGCGACTGTGACGTGTTGAAGATGGGCAACGGAGATGTGTCGAAGGCGGTTGCCATTGGAGATGTGCATTTGAGAACGAAGACGGGTGCGGTTCTTGTTCTCAAGGATGTTCGTCATGTCCCTGATATCCGTTTCAACCTGGTGTCGGTTGGAAGGTTGGATGACGAAGGATTCTTCAGTCTCTTCGGGAATAGTCAGTGGAAGCTTTCCAGAGGTTCGATGGTGATTGCCAGAGGAAGCAAGAAGTCCGGTCTCTACTATATGGAGGGGAGCGCAGAGGGGGCACAGGAGGTGAACGCAGTCAGTGACGCGTCTACCGAGTTGTGGCACAGGCGGTTCGGCCATATCAGCGAGAAGGGGATGAGCTACTTGGTGAACAGGAAAGTGATTCCGGGGCTCAAGTCTACAAAGTTGGAGAAATGCACGCACTGTTTGGCTGGGAAGCAAAGTAGGGTATCTTTCCAGAGTCACCCAAGTTCGAGGAAGCCGGCGTTGCTCGAGTTGATTCACTCGGATGTCTGCGGTCCTATGAAGGTAAAATCTCTTGGTGGTGCTTCTTACTTTGTGACTTTTATTGATGACTGTTCCAGGAAGGTTTGGGTCTATGCCTTAAAGACCAAGGATCAGGTGCTGCCTACTTTCAAGGAGTTTCAGGCCTCCGTTGAAAGGGAGACGGGCAAGAAATTGTTGTGTGTTCGGTCCGACAATGGCGGCGAATACATCGGTCCCTTTGATGCCTATTGCAGAGAGCAAGGGATACGACACCAGAAGACTCCGCCAAAGACACCTCAGCTCAATGGTGTAGCGGAGCGCATGAACAGGACACTGATGGAGAGGGTGCGGTGTTTGCTGTCAGAAGCAAACCTGCCGGGCAGTTATTGGGGTGAGGCTCTTCTCACAGCTGCTTATATTATTAATTTGTCTCCTAGTGCTCCTTTGCAGGGTGATGTGCCTGACAAAGTATGGTACGGCAAGGAGCCGTCATACAGTCACCTACGGGCGTTTGGTTGTAAAGCCTTCGTGCATGTACCGAAGGACGAGAGGACCAAACTTGAGCCGAAGACGAGGCGATGCGTCTTTGTCGGCTACGGTCGGGATGAGTTTGGCTATAGACTCTACGACCCAGTGGAAGGAAAGCTCTACAGAAGCAGGGACGTGATGTTCGTCGAGGATCAGACCATGACCAACACTCAGGATTCCGAGACGCCTTCTGAGGCTGAGGAATTGCCTGAGTTAGAGTCATTTCGCTTCGAGCAGTTTCCAGAGGACATCGCAGAGGATCCAGTTATGGGGGAGCCGGTACATGGAGTTGCTCCCAACCTTGATCATCAGCCTGCTGATGGTGGTCAGGATGTCCCTCAGGAGGATGAGCATGCCGGAGAGGTAGTTCCTGAAGGGGAGGAGGCTGTCGGTATACAGCCAGCACCAGTGGCTCCACTGAGAAGGAGCAACAGGGATCGTCGACCATCTACGAAATACTCGCCGGATGAGTATGTGCTATTGACTGACGGGGGAGAGCCCGAAAGTTTCGCAGAGGCTATGGAAGACGAACACAGGCAGGAGTGAATGGTGGCTATGCAGGAGGAGATGAGTTCCTTGCACACCAATTCTACTTATGATCTGGTGCGGTTGCCAAAGGACAAGAAGGCTTTGAAAAATCGATGGGTGTTCAGAGTGAAGCATACGGATGATGCTACTCGCCCTCGATACAAAGCGAGGCTGGTAGTCAAGGGCTACGGTCAGCGGAAAGACGTGGATTATGATGAAATCTTTTCGCCTGTCGTCAAGCATTCGTCTATTCGGGTGGTGCTAGCATTAGCAGCCAGTTTCGACTTGGAGGTCGAGCAGATGGACGTGAAGACGGCGTTCCTCCACGGTGATCTTGAGGAGGAGTTGTACATGGAGCAGCCGGAGGGATTCTGTGAGAAGGGCAAGTCACATTTGGTCTGCCGGTTGAGGAAGAGCTTGTATGGTCTGAAGCAGGCTCCGAGGCAGTGGTACAGAAAGTTCGAGTCGTTTATGGGGGAGCATGGTTATGCACGGACGACGTCGGACCATTGTGCATTTGTGAGGTATTTTGCCGATAATGATTTTATCATCTTATTGCTCTATGTTGATGATATGCTATTAGTGGGTCGGAATGCCACTAGGATAGCGGAGTTGAAGCGCCAACTGGGCGCGGCCTTCTCTATGAAGGATTTGGGCGCAGCAAAGACTATTTTTGGGATGGAGATCAGCCGAGAGAGAGAGTCCAAGCTGCTACACTTGTCCCAAAAGAAGTACATTCACCGGGTACTTCAGCGTTTCGGGATGGACGGGTCGAAGAAAGTGAGTTCCCCCCTCGCGGCTCACTTTAAGTTCACTGAGGAGCAGTGTCCATCTACCGAGGACGAAAAGGAAGATATGGAGCGGGTTCCATATGCCTCAGCTGTGGGAAGCCTTATGTATGCCATGGTGTGTACAAGGCCAGATACTGCTCATGCAGTTGGTACGGTTAGCAGGTATCTTTCGAATCCTGGAAGGGTACACTGGAGTGCGGTCAAGTGGATTCTACGATATCTTCAGGACACTGCTGGTTGGAGACTTTTCTTTGGTGGTGACGAGCCGAAGCTGGTTGGGTATACCGACGCTGATATGGCTGGAGATGTAGACACGAGGCGATCGACTTTAGGCTACGTGATGATGTTTGCGGGAGGAGCAGTGTCGTGGCAGTCGCGGTTGCAGAAGTGTGTTGCCTTGTCGACGACGGAGGCGGAATACATTGCGGCGACGGAGGCTTGCAAGGAGCTGTTGTGGATGAAGAAGCTGTTGCAGGAAATGGTACTGAAGCAAGAGCAGTATACTTTGCTTTGCGACAGTCAGAGTGCTATCCATCTTGTGAAGAATCAGACGTTTCATAGCCGGTCCAAGCACATCGAGACTCGGTATCATTGGATACGGGATGTGGTTGAGAAGAAGGACGCGGAGCTTGAGAAGGTGCATACAGATGACAACGGAGCTGATATGTTCACGAAGATTCTACCAAGGGGGAAGTTTGAGTACTGCAGGCAGATCGTCGGGATGACGACGTCCTCCCCATAGTTGTGAAGGGGGAGATTTGTTGGAGTGGGTGGGGTTCCCAACCTATGTGGAGAAGATCCCGGAGTGCGACGAGCGCCGTCCGATGTCGGAGAAGCTCGGGGGTAGTTGTTACTGCTGCTGCTGCCCCAAAGGGGGTTCTGGACCAAGTCTGCCGAGTTCGGGCCGAACTCGGTCCCAGGCCGAGTTCTAGCCGAACTCGGTCTGGCCGTTCCAGGGTTTGGCCACCCAGTGCTGGTTGCCCCACACAGAGTTCTGGCCGAACTCTGTGTGTCGGGGGGCTGAAGCGGATTTCAGGATGAGTTTTCATCATTGGATCTAATCCAACGGTCCAGGTTGGTTGCGGGATTAGGGAGATATATTGAGGTTTCTCAACCCTAATTCATTATCGTATTATCGCATTGGACAACACAAGTTTGAGAGAGAAGGAGGCAAGAGTGCCATTGCAACTTCGGAGAAGAAGACGGAGGATTGAAGGTCGCTGTTCGAAGGAGATCGTGTTCGGGTAATCTCTACTCGTCGTTCTCGCTCTTCGTAGCCTTGTAATCATTGTTCTTGTCTCTGAGTGTTGTGGGGATCCGATTTGGATCGGGAGGAGTTTGTAGAGGGTGTAATTCTTCTATTCCATTAGTGGAGGCTTCTCAGGGTTGGACTCCGATCGTCCCGTGGTTTTTCCCGCAAGGGTTTCCACGTCAAAAATTCTCTGTGTCTGCGTGGTTGTTTTTGTGTGCTTGTTTTTGGGTTCGTGCGTTGTTTGCTCGGTCCTCTCGCAGGTACTCTCCGGTTTGGGAAAAGGTTTCCGCGTTTCTTTCCCAACAACATGCTGACCTATGTTCCAAAGTTGGTGCAGGACAGGGGGTAGCTGAGGCTCTTGCTTTGAGAGATAATTCTCTCCAAATTCTTAAGGATAATTTGTTGTTGGCTCAGGACAGATGAGGAGGTTGGCTGATCAGTACACGACTGGCAAAGAGTTCATGGTAGGTGATTGGGTCTACCTCAAGCTACAGCCTTATAGGAAAAATTTTGTGTCCCACCGGAAGTCTCAAAAATTATCTCCAAAATATTTTGGTCCCTATCAGGTGTTAGCAAGGGTGGGTTCAGTAGTCTACAAACTTGCACTTCCAGATGAAGCTCTAATTCATCATGTGTTGAACCCAATTTAAGAAACATATAAGTAAAGAAACATATAAGTAACTGGTGGTACATGAAGGTATCCCTAATCAAAGAGAGGAGTTGCTGATGGAACCTGACTGGATATTAGAGAGGAATTAGTTCAGAGGAGGAAGAGAGCTGTTGTTGATCTCCTTGTGCAGTAGAAGAATGGGAGTGTACAGGAGGCAACTTGAGAAAAAAGTTCATCAAGGCATTTCCTTATTTTGACCTTGAGACAAGGTCAAATTTAGAGGGAGGTATTGATGCATAACCAAATATTCTAGTAGTCTTTACCTTGAATTAGTAGCAGTTTGTAGTAGTTAGTAGCAGCCTTGGTAGCAGTTAGCTAGCTGGTTCAGCAGAGTAGCAATGGCAGATAGTTCAATAATTAATCCAGCAGCAGAGCTTGATCAGCAGAGTAGCAGACAGTTGGTAGTTGATTCAAGTAGTTAGTTAGTCATCAGAGATGTGTCCAGCCTGGCAGCAGCAGTTAATCCAGTCAGCAGCAGTTAATCTAGTCAGCTAGAAAGGGGGGTATAACTGTAATTGTCTTTATATTTTGAATTGTATAAATACTTGTAAGGAGGAGGGAAGAGACAGAATGGATAAGTCTTATATTTTCTTGAATTGTAACTGTTTCCTAACAGACTACCAATAAAGTTCTTCTTCTTCTTCCTTACAAAGTACCTCAAAATCTAGGAAACCCTAGCCATAGCCATGGTTAATCCTTTGAGAACGACCAATTCCACACCGGGGGAAGAGGTCATATCATGGAACTTAGACATAGTAACCTACAGTTATCCAGGCAAGTATACTAAGACTTGGACTCTTTACTCAGTAATATTCATGCACATGCTTCATATTGGACACGAGAATGACACGAGGATATAGTATCCATTGTGATTATATTGTGGGGATGGAGAAACACCACCTATGTATTGTGACCAAACCCAACTTAGCTTGATATTGTGAATAGTCTAATCATACAATTGCGAATCTTATCAAAGAACCTTTATTTTTGATATATTACGTTTCCATAAGAAATAAAGGTTTAGACAAAACACCAACATAATATTTAGATCCCAGAAGATATCATAACAATTTATATCTAAATGGTGGTTATATATAAAGGGATCATAAGAGTTTATATTATGATATCATAACGGTTTAACTAAGAACCTTTATAAAATATTTAAAGTGATCGAAACAGTTTATCTAAGGATCTTTATAAAATATTTAAAGTGATCCGAACGGTTTATCTAAGAACATATAAAGGGGATCCAAGCAGTTTAGATAAACCTTTATTAAGATGGAAACATATAAAGAGTGGTTATAAACAATTACGAATCTTATCTAAGAACATCTAAGAACATAAAAATAAGAAACATATAAACAGTTCTACTAGTTTCTGCATGTTTTATTTATGTAGCTTTTAAACAGAAATAATTGATGTGCATTCCTATTTGACTGGAGATGGGATTAAAGTTGTTCTGGATTTGAAAATTATTGTTATATATAACAACAAATCACAATACCCAATGTCAATTTAAATAGCAAACCAACTTGAGTAATATTCTATATTGTTATGTAGTAGATAAAAGAACAATAGAAATAATGAATAAGAATAATAATTTTATTTGGATAGGATCCCATCCTAGTCAGATTTATTGGATGACAACAACAGAGCAATGCATTAATTTCTACGCATGTATGTGAGCAAAATGGTTTATTTTAAAAAATATATATTATACATTCTTATTCCCGCATGGTAAAAATAATCAAATCTTTGGTAAAAATAATCAAATATTTGGAAACCTAATTATTTTCTGTGACTTTTCAAAATTTTGACCTTGCTTAGAGGATCAAGGCCGAGTAAAATCTTAAACGGGTGCTAACAACGTGTTATAAAATAAAAGACGAAGAAAAGTTTTGTAGCCAAATAGCATTTTCTATGCTTCCCTTATTAAGCACATATATAAAGAGAGAATAGGATTAGAATAGTTGTAGACATAGATGATGACATCCATAAATTATATTTATCCACAAATTATCACACTTTCCGATTAATGGTGTGAGCTAAAAATAGTAATAGATAGAAGATTCATAAATTAAGTAAAATTGCAGAACTTGTAATTTTATATGAAACTTTCAACCAGCAACTTAATTCTTATTATTGAAATGATAAGTCAGGTTATTAATTTGCACAACCAATACAGCTAGCAACTTAATTCTTCTTCTTCTTCCTCTGAATGAAATTTTTAGTGTTTTGATTGCCAAAAAAAAAAAAAAAAATTGCACAACCAATACAGCTAGCGGACTCTACTTAATCAACGGTTCTCCTTCGATTGTTTCCTTAATCATCTTCCCCACACGTACGAGGCTTAGCAAGCAGTAACAAGTCTAGCTTCCTCCATACCGACGTCCGAAAATACTCTTCCATGTCCAAATCTTGCGGTTGCATCCCGTCGGGGAGCTCCCAGTCGAAGTGGTAGAGGAGTTGGGCCAAGGCGAGCTCCACAATGGCGAGCCCGAACGTGATCCCCGGACATACACGTCTGCCACCTCCAAATGGCAAGTACTCAAAGCCGCCCGTCGTCCCTCTGCAGGCATCGAAGTTTCGGTCGTCCTCAAATCTCTCAGGCCTGAAGCTCTCGGCGTCGTGCCCCCAGCACTTGGGATCTCTCCCCATCGCCCAAGCATTGATGAGGACCGTGCTCCGCGCCGGTATCGTGTACCCGGCCGCCTCGCACGTCTCCGCACAACTCCTTGGCAGTAACAACGGATTAGGAGGATGTAACCTTAGTGTCTCCTTGATCACTAGCTTCAGGTAGTTAAGCTTATCGACACTGTCCCCTAAATTTTCCTTTCCAGCTCCCAGAACAAGCCTCACCTCTGTCTGGGCCTTCTCCATCACCTCCGGGTTCCTCATCAGCTCCGCCATGGCCCACGTCATAACATTGGCTGTCGGATCCGTCCCGGCCGTGAAGATGTCCTGTGAAGAGAAATATTAACTGTAGTACTGTACAGTGTACACTGAACAAAGTATGTTTCCAAGTACTCCCAATAAGAACTTAAACAGCTGTTGCGGTTGAATATTTATGTTAAACCTTCCCCCACACACACGGGTGATAATTAATTATTGATAACTTAAGCAGCTGTTGCGGTTGAATATTTATGTTAACACTTTCCAAACTGGTGATAATTATTGATAACTATGCAATAAACTCCAACAATATCAATGATTAGTCATGGATATAAATTAATAACTGTGTAATAACCTCTGGTTTTATCCACTGTGTAATAACCTCTAGTTTTGTCCATCAATTATGCTATTTGGCTTCCAAAATATTTGGATGATGCCATTTTTCATTATGTGGCATCTGACATGACAGTTGAGATAATAGCTGACGTGACAAATTTTAACCCAAAAAATTAATTACTCAATTTTTTAATGTTAATGTTAATATTAATGTTAATATTAATATTAATGTTAATGTTAATATTAACATTAAAAATAATATTAATATTAATGTTAATGTTAATCTTGATATTAATATTAATTCTAATATTAATTTTAATTTTAATATTAATATTAATGTTAATTTTAATGTTAATTATCATGTTAATTTAATGATGATTTAATATTAATGTTAATGTTAAATTTTGTCATGTCAGCTGTCATGTCAATAGCCATGTGATATGTCACATAATAGAAGATGTTATCATCTAAATATTTTGGAAGTCAAATAGTATTTTTGTTTGTCAATAAATACCATACGCGCAGCCGTTTTAAGGTGTGCAAGCCGTTACCCAAATTCTACACCTTACCATGATCACAGCCTTGACATTGTTCATTGTGAGAGGGATATCCAGATCTCCCTGCTCTTTGGTCCTCAACAGCACATCAAGCAAGCTTTCCTTCTCTCCTTGTTCGCGAGATTTCGCTAGATGGTCTCCAATAATTTCGTCCAAGATGCCGTCGACCTCGCGGTGAATTCTATTCAAGGTAGACTTCATCCCGCTTACGACGTCGAGGAATTTTACAGACGGGTACAGATCCGCAATGTTGAACCCGATCGCGAACTTGGTTGCCTCGTTTATCGCCGATATGAATCGTTCTTGGCGCTTGCATTTCTCCCCGTAGGTCGCTCGCGAGGCTACCGCGTTGGCGAGCAGGAGGAAAGTTTTCGTCAGATTGACCGGCGAGCGGCCGCCGCCGCTCGAAGAGATTTGTCGGACGAGGCTCGAAACCTCCTCCTCCCTCGTCGAGGAGAAGGCCTTGACTCGCTTGGCGCTGAACAGCTCGAGGGCGGCGATCTTCCGTAGTTGCTTCCAGTAGTCGCCGTACGGGGAGAAGGCGATGTCGGAGGGGCCGTAGGCCATAATCTTGCTAGGGAGGTGCTGGGGACGCGACGAGAAGTTTAGATCTTTGGTCTTTACTATCTCTTTCGCAGCTTCCGGGGAGGAGATTATGATTAGGTCAATCTCGCCGAACTTTAGGTGCATGACGGGTCCGTACTTGTTCGATAGGTCACGAAACGAGCGATGGGGGAGGGCGCCGATGGCGTGGTGCATGCTTCCGATGATGGGAAGTTTCCGTGGGCCAGGAGGCAGAGGAAAATTCTGGATCAATTGGTTTCTTGGCTTCTTTATTAGTACCAGTAAGATGAAGAAGGAGAGAGAAAAGAGTAGGAAGGAGAGTTCCATATAGAGATGTTGGTATGACATTGTATATCAACATGGCATATACATATATATATACTTGGAGAAGAAGAATTTAAAATTATGTGTTAACACTTTTCCTATTGATTTACGTGTATTTGAACTTTAAATAATGCCCACCATCATAAAATATAGGATAACCTGCCGCCTGTGTTGTGGATTTTCTCATAAAACATGGCGTAGCCTGTCACTTGTAGTTTTTGTCACAAAAAACTATCAAGTTTACCTAGAGACATTAAATTAAAACGAATCAAACAAACAGAAAATGCAGTGGCCGTCCCAAAAGCATATTTAGTTATAATCCTATTGCCTAGACACAGATAATGTCAAATAACAAAGACGTGATACAAAATCTCAGACACGAATGACAAAATAGCATGGTTCCTTAATGTCAACGCTTGGAGAATAGGTCCCCATGACCGGATCCAAATGCCTTAATAGGCTGCTCTTTTCGGGGGGCTTGAATGCTATATACAGCCTACTTTTCTACTGAAAGACAACTCCAATCTCATATTCTCTCCATATTATTTCGGTTTTGATTTTAAAGCTCCTTAGGTTCTTTTTCTTCTTGTTCTAGATAACGCTAAGATCGGGTCATTATCTTCGAATTGTGTGCGACGACAAGAAGTCGGTAGCACGGAGATTTTACTACTAGGAGCATTCGAGAACAGTTTGCACATAGACTTCTAATCAACTCTTAGGACAGTGTGTTGTGCGCGACTTTCCTAGAGGCCGATAACTCTAAACTTTATTTTAATTTGTTACAGACTTGCAGTAGATGAAAGAAAGAAAAAAAAAATTATTGCCTACAATCTAAGAGTTGAATTTTACAAATTAATCATCTTGGTAAGTCTTTGTTTCTGCTTCCTGTTAATACACTTCAAGCCCTTGCTAATACACGTGTGAACACACAAATCAACACACGTTACCACAAGTTATCATTTTATTAATACACGTTAATCTATTTGTTGCAAGATAGTGAGTAACTTTTGTTGATAGACACTATTAGTCATAATTGATTACTTGTCTCAGTTTTATTTCAAACCTTGTGCTGCAATTTTGCTACTAGTAGTATAGTAAAAAAAAGTTAGGTACTTTTACCGTTAACAATTTTTTTTTAAAAACTAATAAAACTGTTAGCAAAATTTAAACTTTCGTTGAACACTTGAAATATTTGTGTAGTTCTAACTAGACTTTAGTTACAAACTAGATATTGTAAGCTTGTGTTAAGATTAGTGCTACAAATCAATCCATACAAACTATTAAGTTGGTATCTTAAAACAATTTAGATAAAGAAATAGTTTAGTAATATTACAAATACCTTTGAATCTTAAATTCTAAAAAGTAGAGATAAATTTGGGAACAAGCCGAAAGGATCTTTCTGTCAACCGGACGTAAATAGCAATAAGCGTCATGGTATTTAATCGTCCACAGTGGACCTCCGTTAGCTGGGAACCGGCCTCTATAGCTAACCCAAGTTGATCAAAACTTGAAAGAACTAAAGACTTCTTGAGGTTGATTAGCAATATCACTTAAACTATTATTTTTAGGATCTTAGTCACCCTTAATGAGTAAATTCAATTTACTGCAGACCTTTTGATTATCTCAGTAGACAACATGAATGGTAAAAAAGAGACTTCCACTGCTAAGCCAACTAAATTTGATAGCTCCTTCAAACGGTGGCAGAGTCAGATAAAATTTTGGCTCACCACTTTAGGTCTGATCCCAGCCGTTGATGGATCCACACACATCGCAAATGACTCCGATGATACTGAGTCTGATGTAGGAGTGTCGAAATCCTCTAGCTCCTCAAAACCCAAAACTCCTAAAGAAATTGACTACCATTTTCAATAGGTATTTCATGGTAGATGACAAGCCTATGAATGATAAAATCTATGTATTCGAAGAACACCTTAAGCATATTCAAGCCAAAGGCACAACCTTCTCCAATGAGCATAAGGTAGCTTGCCATATAGATAAGCTTCCTCCTTCTTGGTCTAATACAGCTAAAGAACTTATCCACATACAAGAAGACATTATCTTTCCACAAGTCCTAAAGAGAATTAGAACATAAGAACAAATGAGGTTAAGGTCTAAACCTAAGTCTGACTCTAAGGCTAAGGTAAAACTTGTAGAATCCCAAGGCAAATCCAAGTCTAATTCGCATCTCAAACCCAAGAAGAACTCCTTCAAGAAGAAGAACTTTCAGCCTGTACCACCAGAACCATCAACACCAGCAAAACCATAGACATAGAAATTTCTGTCAGACTCAGGATCAGAAAAAATTTATTTGGAATGTAAAAGAACAAACAATCTATCCTATAACTGGTTCCACAGAAAGAAAGAAGCTGTCAAGACTCGTTATAGGGAAAAAGGCTCAGCCAAACCAGAAGCTAACGTAATTCTGAATGGGTCTTCTAGTTCCTTCAGATTTGTGACTTATCAACCTTTAGTAAATATTTTTTTACCATTCTGATGATTGGTGGTTGGATTCCAGAGCTAATATTCACGTTTCATTTGATCGCTCATATTTTTCAAACTATCAAAAATCAGTCTTTGATACCTTTCACGATCAACAGGCTCTCATGCTTCTGCTCCCAGCTTGCACTTCTGGTCAATTGGAGTTACTGCTACTTTGCATCCCAGTATCCATGTCTTCTTTAGCAGATCTAGTGCATATTTTCTCTGTGAGAGAATAATTTTCTGTTCGCCGTCACACACCTCGATACCCAGAAAATACCTCATCACTCCTAAATCCTTCACCTCAAACTCCTTCGCGAGTTTTGACTTCAGCTTAGTAATCTCGACTTCATCATCACCAGTGATTATTATATCATCCACATATACAGCAAGTATAGTAATGTGGCCTCTTGTATGCTGGAGAAAGACCGTATGATCTGCATTTGTTTGATGATACCCCATGCCTGTAACAGCCTTTCTGAATCTGTCAAACCAGGCTCGAGGAGATTGCTTGAGTCCGTATAGTGACTTCTTTAGTTTACACACTTTACCATGCGACGTCCCTCCATCTGATTCTGTCGCATAGCACCCTGGCGGGGGTTCCATGTATACTTCTTCTTGTAGGTCCCCATGGAGAAAGGCAATTTTCACATCTAACCGGTATAGCTTCCATCCATAGTTTGCTGCAATGGAGACCAGAGTTCTTACCGTGCTCATTTTCGCTACTGGGGCAAACGTCTCATCATAGTCAATGTCATATGATTGTGTGTATCCTTTTGCAACCAACCTCGTCTTGTACCGCTCTACTTTTCCTTCTGGCGTCTTCTTTACTGTGTACACCCATTTGCATCCCACAGCTTTCTTTCATTTGGATAATGGAACCAGCTCCCATGTCTTATTTTTCTCTAGTGTGCCAAGTTTTTCCATCATTGCAGCTTTCCACCTTAGATTTTTCTTTGCTTTCTGCCAACACTTGGACAAAGAAGTAGAGTCTAACGATGCAATGAAGGCTCGATAATTTAGAAAAATATTAGAATAAGACAAGAAGTTGGCAATGCCATGTTCATAATCATCATAACGACGAGGAGCCTTACCCGCATTGATGCGAGAAGATCTCCTTAAAGGAGCAATAAGTAGTGGAGAGGAAATACCATCAGAGTCAGAGAGATCCGCATCGGAATCAGAGTGATTCAGTACGGGGGCAACATCTTCAAGAGCCGGGACAGGAGTAGACGAGGGACTTGGTATGGTAGGCACTGGACTTGGTACAGTAGCACTGACACTGGGCACGGCTTCTCTCCCTGTATAACATATGTATCGTCTTCTTCATCGGAGTCACTGCTATCTCTCCCTTTCGTCCAGTTCTCCACGACCGGGCACGGGATCGATCCGACTACCACGTTTGGACTTATTCTCTCCCTCTCACGTCTAACACCCTCCGTGTTAGGTGTGTCACCAAATGCTGAACCTTCATCTGAACCATAGTATGGTTCCAGTTCTCGGAATGTAACGTCCATGCTTACAAACAGTTTCCGCTTAACCGGGGTCCAACATGCATATCCCTTCTGAGTCGACGTGTACCCTACAAAGACACATTTAACTGCTCTAGGATCCAGTTTACCAACTCCCGGCCTATTATCTTTGACAAAACACACACACCCAAATACTCTCGGTGGAACTGTGTAAGTGGTTACACCAGTAAGCATTTCCAACGGTGTCTTCCAGTCCAATACCTGAGATGGCATTCTGTTGATGAGATAAGAGGCCGTCAAGACAGCTTGTCCCCAAAAGTATTTTGGGAATTTCATAGCCATCATCGTTCGTATGACCTCCACCAGGTGTCTGTTCTTTCGTTCGGCCACACTATTTTGTGCCGGTGTATAGGCACATGAAGTTTGGTGTAGTATTCCATGAGTGGATAAATACTCAGCAACCTTTTTATTAGTATAATCCGTCCTATTGTCAGATCGTAAGCACTTAATTTTAGTGCCTTATTGTGTTTCTATCCGGCGATGAAAATCTCGAAATGCCTGAATAACGTCACTTTTATTCTTCATAAGATAGACCCAAGTCACGCGAGTATAGCAATCAATAAAAGTGACGAACCATCAAAAATCGTTAATACCGGTTATAGGACAAGGGCCCCATACATCCGAATGTATCATGTCAAATTCAGCTGAACTTATATTCCCGGAGCTTACATACGAGCTTCTGGTATGTTTTTCCAACTCATAAGCATTACAAAATAACTTCTCTTTATTAGCCCTTTGATATAAGGACGGATACATACAACTAATAACTTTAAAGGAAGAATGCCCGAAACGCTGGTGATGGAGGAGCAATTCGTCTTCTACAGTACTGCTACGAGAACCGTCCGGTTGGACGTCTGCTACTAGAGATGCCAATGCTTTGTCCAGTCCGGTCATGTCCAAGTACCATAGCCCCCTATGCCATGTGCCAGTCCCTAGTCGCCGTCCTGTCCCCTTCTCCTGAAAAGTTACCTTAGGAATGTTAAAGAAAATAATACAGTTTAGATCAAGGATAATGGCACTAATAGATATAAGATTGACAGAAAAAAAGGAGCATGTAAGACATTATTGAGAGTAAGGGAAGGGGTGCTTGCGACAGTGCCATTACCCATTACAGGTCTGGAGGTACCATCAGTAGTCTGAATACTCTCCGACAACGGTAGGTGAGTATAGTCCTGAAACTCACCACGGGACCCCATGACATGGCGAGATGCCAGAGTCCATAATCCAACCTGGCTGATGGACAGATGCAAGAGCACGTGCAGGTATACCTGTGCTAGGTTGGGCAAAGCAAGTGATGTGATCTGTCACGACCCGCACCCTAGGGTAAGGGCACGAGACGTGGGTACGTCCAGCCTACGCCACAGTGTCGGCGGTAGAACGCTGTCCTAAGTCAACATACATCTAGCAATATATATCTAAACAGTTTATACTTCCCGAATGGGGTGACATAGCATTAATAACTCAATCACAACTAAGGAGGAGATAGCACGATATGAAATAGAACTCAAGGAAATAAATAGATGAAAAGTAGTCTAAGATAATCCCAACAATATCCAGAAGTACATGGTCTCAGATACAGAATGAAAGAATATATACAACTCAGAACTCAGAATAAAGTCTAGCTAAAACATGTCTCAAGACTACATAAAAGAAGATAAGCCTAACTAATCTAGTCTAGGCAATGGGGGTGATATCCTCAGCTAGAGCTGGGTCCTCCTGAGGGTCCAGCTCGTAAGTGTCATCTAAGGCTGTCCCGTAGAAAGTATCCAGGCAGGCCTCCTCCTCGTCCTCTGTAATATTTTCAACAGGTCCAGTCAGGACAGGAGCGAGTACAGTACATCTCAACAGTTCATAGCAGGTTAGAAGATATAATCATGCAGTAAAGTAAGATACAAGTACTGAAAGAAGTGCAGTATGTAAACAGAGAGAGAAAGCTGTAACAGAAATATCTACTATAAATAGAGAACTAACATATGACTAGTGAGTCAGAGTACAATATGGACATGTAAATGGTATGGGATGATTCTGATGCTACGCTATGGAATAATTCTGATGCTACACTACTGGTATATAATTCACATGTCCACTTCTACTCCCCCGTACCCTCAATCAATACACAAGGATCCAACCAGGTAATGTTATGATTCCATGCACAGGCCCCCGAAGGGTGATATATGGATGTCCCATAAATAGGATTCTAGGAGACCCAATAAATGGGATAAGGATTCCAGGAAGACTCTGTGATCATAAGAGTATATGTCACAAGTGATCGAAGAACCAATGAAGCATAGTGATACGCCATGTAAGTGAAACGCACAGAAAATGTAGTACCCGATGCTCCCTAAGGATAACATCTCAAGAAGGGATCCATATAGTACCAATCCGTGTGACCAACGTGACAGTACAAGTAAAGTAATCTACTGCAGGAAATTATTCTAAGCAGGACTGATCAGAGAATATACTTGTAGAAGCATGAAAAAGAGAAGATAATCCATGCGGCCGGGGAGCCACATACGGCTCAAGAGTCCCATGCGGCTCAAACACAGAGTGGACTCCATGCGGCCAGCAGAGGTAAGCCACGTGTCTTTTTTTAGAACGACTGTACCCAGCGTCATTTAAACACAATTAATGCTCTGACGGCCGACAATTAATGCTCTGACGGCTGACAGCTGACAGTTGACAAACCTGACGAAAAGTAGTCATAATGAATGACGTAAAAGCACTATCTTCCTAAGAAATTAGGGAAAATCCTCACAGCTCCGAGGCAAGTTTATGCGGCCAGTCTAAATGAGTTCATGCGGCCAATCTAAATGAGTTCATGCGGCCAGTGCAGAAGAACCTATGCGGATTCAATCATGAAAGTCCCCCATGCGGCTCGGCCATGAAGAAATCCATGCAGCTCGGCCATGAAGACTCTCATACAGCTCGACCACGAAGACCGCCATGCGGCTTGGTCATGAACATATCCATACGGCTCGGTCATGATAACCTTCATGCGGTTCGATTATAGAGACTATTCATGGGGCTCGGTCATGAAACCTTTCATACGGCTCTGTCATGACGACCTTCATGCGGCCCAAATATGAACGCTCCTCATACGGCTCAACAACGATGACAGAACATGTATCCTAAAGGTAATCAAATTTTGGGTCAGATCCCAATGATTTGGGACACGTGACAAGAGAATTAATTAAATTGATTCATTCAGATTTGCGGATATCAGCAAATCATCATGATGGAGATTTATTGCAATCAACATTAATGACTGACATAATTTGGCATAATCCTCATTAATGGCCCAGATCCTTCACGCTCAAGATTAATGGCCCAGATTGATCACTTATCAGGCCGCCGCCATTTTGAGAATGGGTAATCATTGCAAACCCTAATGATGCCCCCCACTATTATAAATAGCAGGGTGTCATTCCCTTGCAAAATATACAGGGGGAGAGATACGTACATACAGAAAGACACTCCCCCAATAATCAGAGAGAAAAATCCATAGAGATCAATTCAGAGAGAGAGAGAAGCCAGAAGAGCAATACGAGGAGAGCAAGAAGAGTATTTCTTCATCAACGCCAACCATCTCGTCACAGGAGCCAAGGCTACGTCTGTAATGCCCATATCTCGTATTACGTATTGGGAATACGTGTACGTATTTCGGACTCGTATTTTTGGTTTGTCATAATTAGTTAGCCTTGGATTTTATTTTTTGCATGTTGCATTGGCATGGTTCATCATGGGATTGCATTGGCTTGGGTTGGTTCGGTTTAGTGGGTTTGGGCTTGGTTTGGTTTTTTGTGGAGAACCACTCCCACCTACCACCACTCCCACCATAAATATCTTCCCACTCTCTCTCTTCCATTAATACTCATTACTCATTTCTTCTTCTCCATCTTTACTCTTCACCTACCAGAGAGAGAGTGGAGAGCTTAGGCAAGTGCATCTTGCTTCATGGAGGAACCCTATTTTTATTGTTCCATTGTCTTTCTCCTGTATTTTTAACCCACTTTAGTACTTGGCATTTTTCATTTCCGTGGTTAATTTTGTAGATCTAGTTTTGTGGTATTTCTAGTTCCAGGACTTTTGATTCCATCAAACTTGCACATTTTGCTAAGTTGATGATCCCATGATTTCAGAGAAGTTCGTTAGGTCCAATTTGACCTATGAAATTTTGTGGAGCCTCATATGCATGGCAGCATTATTTGCTTCCTGATATGATAGCATTTATTAGCAAGCATAGTAATTTGGGCTAGGCCTAATAACTATTTGCTACGTACAGCTTGCAATTGTATGCACATAATGTAGTGGTGAGCCGCATGAATTTCTAAATAGTTTGAGCCGCATGGCTTTCTTACTATCTTAATATTACATTGCGTGCATCTACAAGCACGTGCTTACTTACATTAAATATGCATGACCAAGTAATGTTGGCCGCATGAGAATAAGTCCAGCCGCATAAGGCATGAAATCATGCATGCATTTTTGCATGCTTGGCAGCATCCATGTGTGCTTGGCAACTAAAGCTAACCGCATGGAGCCGCATATGACCTTCCGTAAGGCTTTCCATCATCATTACTAATGCATTAACCCTATTTAATGCTTTAATATAAGCATCAGAGAGAATGCTTCAGCAAGCATTATTAAATGCTTGAATGTAATCATTAACTCATGAAAGCATTATTTAATGCTTGAATGTAATCATTAACCCATGAAAGCATTATTAAATGCTGGAATGCTAACATTAACCCATGCAAGCAAATAGAGAATACAACGCATGCTTTAGCTAAGTAGGGGTTTCCATTGTAGCCGCATGAATCAATGGAGCCGCATAAGAATTATTTAGTTGCTTGTTTGCTAACCGCATGACCATTATTATTTGCATGGAATTAACAGCATTCATAATTGCTTGATGCAGAGCCGCATGGCCTTGGCCATTTAATATTATTATTTGCATGGAATCTAAGGTGAGCCGCATTGGCTCCCTTCTCCCTCTACCTAATATTTTGGACACGTGGACCATTAATTAGGTAGCTCACGTGAACCTTTTCTTATTGCATTAATTGTGGGGGGTCCCACATAGCTTTCTTTAGTTGACTTGCTTGCTGAAGTGGGAGTTTGCATTTAATGAGGGTCCTACTATCTTTTGTCTTATTTGATAGTGGCCTATTTATTGTTTCCTGGCCGCATGGAGTCCCTCCCACTCTTGGCCGCATGCACAATGGTATGCTAGCCGCATATAGCTTGCTGGCCTTAAATGTTTGGCTGATTGCATTTAAATAATTTCGGAGCCGCATGGGTGGCCTCCCACTCTCTTTGACCGCATGTTTGTTATCCCACTTTTGGACCACAAGGGTCCCACTTTGATTGTTTAAATGTCTTATTTGCGTGAATTGTGGTCAGAATTTCTTCCCACTCCCAACATAAAAGTTGTAGAGTTTCTCCTTGGCTTCAAGAATATATTATATTATATTATATTATATTATTATTTAATTTGCTCAAGTTCTCTCCTCCTTGATAATTGGCATGACTTGATAGTGACCCGCCGTGGTGCACTCCTGACATGATAACTTGACCTGACAATTTGACATGATAACTTGACATGATAATTCTTGATAGTGGCCCGCCGTGGCGCACTCTTGACATGATAAACCTGACATGATATTTCTTGAAATGCTGTTGCGACGGCTAACACGACATGACAAGATTGAATGAACTGGACACCGTGGACGATTGTGCTTGTACAAAAGAACCCGTCTTGTCCTGCATCATGTCTAGGATGGGGACCCCTGAGTACCACGGTCAGAGAGACCCACTGAAATCGACTAAGGATAATCACTAGAATAAATCCAGTAGTCATGAAGAGATTTCCCAGCTACAGGTAATTCCGTTATCTGGGCGCCCCACTTGGGATCTGTAGCCTGCCGTCGAGTAGGGCACATTTTCAGCACACTGTCATGTGTTGCACCCTCTAAGTCACCTAAGGGTACATGCATTTTCTGGACGATGTACCCACTTGAATTCAATCTCTAATTGCGTCCGGATAGCCTGGATGGTCTGCAGGGCTTGTGGCTGTGGAATAATCTCACTGCATCTTGTTAGTAACTAGGCCTGTGATAACCCTAGTTAGTTAAAGTATCAAGCCGTACTTATTGCTTGGCCGTGAAATGTTGAATGAAGTTTACCAGTCTATTCTTGTCTTGATTCTATACAAGATTTTCACATAACCTGTTTTCTAAATTTATCCTGCCGATAAATGGTGGGAGAAACCAAGTTCGGTTCAGACGAAGGGTTACAACCCCGGTCCTTGTTTGGTTTACGGGTTGTAACCTGGTTATCTGAATAGTCCCATGGTTATCTCATCGTATATCACCTGTCCTGTTTTCTTTAATTATTATCTTTTATTATATATTATTACTCTTGTGCTGATTGCTGGTTTTAGTTTCTAAGTGAAGCTTCCTTTGTGGTACTTGCTCTTTCTGGGGTCTGACCCAGCTGATTTTGTATGGCCAGATACCAGAGCAGCTCCAGAAGATCTACCGGTTTTCCAGCCCGATGGTGAACACCAGGCGTAACCAGGGCAACGAGTGGGTTTATTTTTGCTCTCCCACTCTATTGTAAAATTATTCTTTTGAGGCGTTTAGCCGCCGAGCCAGTGTTAGCTCGTGTACATTTTTACTTACTGTCTGCCTATGGGCTGTAACATGATTGGCAACCTAGGGTTGATCATGTATGACTAAACTCTTGCTAGTCCTCACATTTTGTAACGACTAGCTTCATGATCAGCTCGATATGTAATGTTTGGGACGCCTTACTATTGTATATTTGGTGATCTTACATCTTGTAACTCTATTTACTTGCTTGTGATTGAGACACTAGGCTTGTTATTGACCTTAAGAGACTGATGGCTTGTAGATAAACCCTCATATATCTAGACAGCCGTGACCGTATAGTGGAGTGAATTCTATTTCATTATACGTAGCTGGCTATGTCTGCCCCCGCTCTCCAGTATTCTGGTTCTGGGGCGTGACATGGTTTAAGTGGTGGCCCATGCAGGTCTTGTGAATCAAGATATGTGAGGGTTTACCGAATAGATGTCTCAATCAGTACTCGCCCTTGATCTCTGCTCGTATCCTCTTGATTCCTGAATATTCTTGTCCTGATCATATGCTTGTAATCGTTGATCTATCCTGGTCCTTCCTTATTGTTCCCATGTCGTCTTCTTCAGCGGCATTGAACCTGGACCTGCCGATCAGCAAGACGGATCACCTCCCGTGGACCAGCAGCAACCAGAAGATCAGGCCCAAGTGTTTCAGTAGCAGTACCAGCCTCCGAGGCCATTGCCGCCTCAGGCCCTAGCCTTCCAGCTACAGAGACCCCAGCAGTATGCCCTGTTCCAAGCTCAGATCCAGAATCGGCCGAGAGGTTCCTAGCAGGATATCTTTCCTCTTTCTCGTGCCTTCGATTTTCTTGCTTACATACATGATTGCATGATTGATTGCTTAGTATAGCTTGCCTGATATTAATATAGCTTGTTCTTGCCACTCTAGCCTCTTGATTAAATTTCGAGGACGGAATTCTTTTAAGGTGGGTAGAGTTGTAATGCCCATATCTCGTATTACGTATTGGGAATACGTGTACGTATTTCGGACTCGTATTTTTGGTTTGTCATAATTAGTTAGCCTTGGATTTTATTTTTTGCATGTTGCATTGGCATGGTTCATCATGGGATTGCATTGGCTTGGGTTGGTTCGGTTTAGTGGGTTTGGGCTTGGTTTGGTTTTTGTGGAGAACCACTCCCACCTACCACCACTCCCACCATAAATATCTTTCTACTCTCTTCTTCCATTAATACTCATTACTCATTTCTTCTTCTCCATCTTTACTCTTCACCTACCAGAGAGAGAGTGGAGAGCTTAGGCAAGTGCATCTTGCTTCATGGAGGAACCCCATTTTTATTGTTCCATTGTCTTCCTCTTGTGTTTTTAACCCACTTTAGTACTTGGCATTTTTCATTTCCGTGGTTAATTTTGTAGATCTAGTTTTGTGGTATTTCTAGTTCCAGGACTTTTGATTCCATCAAACTTGCATATTTTGCTAAGTTGATGATCCCATGATTTCAGAGAAGTTCGTTAGGTCCAATTTGACCTATAAAATTTTGTGGAGCCGCATAGGCATGGCAGCATTATTTGCTTCCTGACATGATAGCATTTATTAGCAAGCATAGTAATTTGGGCTAGGCCTAATAATTATTTGCTACGTACAGCTTGCAATTGTATGCACATAATGTAGTGGTGAGCCGCATGAATTTCTAAATGGTTTGAGCCGCATGGCTTTCTTATTATCTTAATAGTACATTGCGTGCATCTGCAAGCACGTGCTTACTTACATTAAATATGCATGACCAAGTAATGTTGGCCGCATGAGAATAAGTCCAGCCGCATAAGGCATGAAATCATGCATGCATTTTTGCATGCTTGGCAGCATCCATGTGTGCTTGGCAACTAAAGCTAACCGCATGGAGCCGCATATGGCCTTCCGTAAGGCTTTCTATCATCATTACTAATGCATTAACCCTATTTAATGCTTTAATATAAGCATCAGAGAGAATGCTTCAGCAAGCATTATTAAATGCTTGAATGTAATCATTAACTCATGAAAGCATTATTTAATGCTTGAATGTAATCATTAACCCATGAAAGCATTATTAAATGCTGGAATGCTAACATTAACCCATGCAAGCAAATAGAGAATACAACAGAGACGCATGCTTTAGCTAAGTAGGGGTTTCCATTGTAGCCGCATGAATCAATGGAGCCGCATAAGAATTATTTAGTTGCTTGTTTGCTAACCGCATGACCATTATTATTTGCATGGAATTAACAGCATTCATAATTGCTTGATGCAGAGCCGCATGGCCTTGGCCATTTAATATTATTATTTGCATGGAATCTAAGGTGAGCCGCATTGGCTCCCTTCTCCCTCTACCTAATATTTTGGCCACGTGGACCATTAATTAGGTAGCTCACGTGAACCTTTTCTTATTGCATTAATTGTGGGGGGTCCCACATAGCTTTCTTTAGTTGACTTGCTTGCTGAAGTGGGAGTTTGCATTTAATGAGGGTCCTACTATCTTTTGTCTTATTTGATAGTGGCCTATTTATTGTTTCCTGGCCGCATGGGATCCCTCCCACTCTTGGCCGCATGCACAATGGTATGCTAGCCGTATATGGCTTGCTGGCCTTAAATGTTTGACTGATTGCATTTAAATAATTTCGGAGCCGCATGGGTGGCCTCCCACTCTCTTTGACCGCATGTTTGTTCTCCCACTTTTGGACCACAAGGGTCCCACTTTGATTGTTTAAATGTCTTATTTGCGTGAATTGTGGTCAGAATTTCTTCCCACTCCCAACATGAAAGTTGTAGAGTTTCTCCTTGGCTTCAAGAATATATATTATATTATATTATTATTTAATTTGCTCAAGTTCTCTCCTCTTTGATAATTGGCATGACTTGATAGTGACCCGCCGTGGTGCACTCCTGACATGATAACTTGACCTGACAATTTGACATGATAACTTGACATGATAATTCTTGATAGTGGCCCGCCGTGGTGCACTCTTGACATGATAAACCTGACATGATATTTCTTGAAATGCTGTTGCGATGGCTAACACGACATGACAAGATTGAATGAACTGGACACCGTGGACGATTGTGCTTGTACAAAAGAACCCGTCTTGTCCTGCATCATGTCTAGGATGGGGACCCCTGAGTACCACGGTCAGGGAGACCCACTGAAATCGACTAAGGATAATCACTAGAATAAATCCAGTAGTCATGAAGAGATTTCCCAGCTACAGGCAATCCCGTTATCTGGGCGCCCCACTTGGGATCTGTAGCCTGCCGTCGAGTAGGGCACATTTCCAGCACACTGTCATGTGTTGCACCCTCTAAGTCACCTAAGGGTACATGCGTTTCCTGGACGATGTACCCACTTGAATTCAATCTCTAATTGCGTCCGGATAGCCTGGATGGTCTGCAGGGCTTGTGGCTGTGGAATAATCTCACTGCATCTTGTTAGTAACTAGGCCTGTGATAACCCTAGTTAGTTAAAGTATCAAGCCGTACTTATTGCTTGGCCGTGAAATGTTGAATGAAGTTTACCAGTCTATTCTTGTCTTGATTCTATACAAGATTTTCACATAACCTGTTTTCTAAATTTATCCTGCCAATAAATGGTGGGAGAAACCAAGTTCGGTTCAGACGAAGGGTTACAACCCCGGTCCTTGTTTGGTTTACGGGTTGTAACCTGGTTATCTGAATAGTCCCATGGTTATCTCATCGTATATCACCTGTCCTGTTTTCTTTAATTATTATCTTTTATTATATATTATTACTCTTGTGCTGATTGCTGGTTTTAGTTCCTAAGTGAAGCTTCCTTTGTGGCACTTGCTCTTTCTGGGGTCTGACCCAGCTGGTTTTGTATGGCCAGATACCAGAGCAGCTCCAGAGGATCTACCGGTTTTCCAGCCCGATGGTGAACACCAGGCGTAACCAGGGCAACGAGTGGGTTTATTTTTGCTCTCCCACTCTATTGTAAAATTATTCTTTTGAGGCGTTTAGCCGCCGAGCCAGTGTTAGCTCGTGTACATTTTTACTTACTGTCTGCCTACGGGCTGTAACATGATTGGCAACCTAGGGTTGATCATGTATGACTAAACTCTTGCTAGTCCTCACATTTTGTAACGACTAGCTTCATGATCAGCTGGATATGTAATGTTTGGGACGCCTTACTATTGTATATTTGGTGATCTTACATCTTGTAACTCTATTTACTTGCTTGTGATTGAGACACTAGGCTTGTTATTGACCTTAAGAGACTGATGGCTTGTAGATAAACCCTCATATATCTAGACAGCCGTGACCGTATAGTGGAGTGGATTCTATTTCATTATACGTAGCTGGCTATGTCTGCCCCCGCTCTTCAGTATTATGGTTCTGGGGCGTGACAACGTCCGATCGTCCAAGGAGTAAGGCAGAGCTGCCGTCGCTTTCCCGAGCCTCTATCGTCATCCCCCAGAATCAAAAATAAACAATTGTACTTAGATTACTGTACCTAGGTTTTCGTCCCTAGGCTTTCTTTGTACAAGCGAGTTTGTAACGTGAAGTAAAAGTCCAGTCCTCCCATAAAACTGTTCTGCTCTTTTATATTTCATGGCAAACACGATGGCGACTCTATTGGGGACAAACTTCTTCACGGCTGAGGAGTTGGTGATGGAATCGGATGCAGCCAAGCTTGGCTCCACTCAACAGATGATGGACTCCCGGTTCGACCAACAGGCGTTTGAAGAGATGCTCTCCGACAAGAGCGTTGGCCCGGTCCAGAAGCGAGCCTGCACAAAGAAGGCCCGCAAGGAGTGGAGACCCCGATCCTTCGTTCCTACTGAATCTCTTGCAGAGATACCCTCTGTCGCTCATAACGGCGGAGAAGACTCTCCTGCAGCCCCACTTCAGACCGTAGACAACTCTGTTGTTCCCAAGTCCGGCAGAAGAAAACATTATGATGCTGGACTTGCAGGGGCAAAGAGGAACTCTATGCAAACCGAGCCGCATAAGGGCTCTAGCTGCATGGAGAAAGCCTATGCGGTTACATCTGCCAGCCGCAGGAAGGAAACTCACGCGGCCACATCTGTCAGCCGCATAGCTTATACGGCTACAGTTGCCAACCGCATGGACGAAGCTTATGCGGCTACTGAAGTCAATCGCTTGCAGAGAACTCATGCGGCCACAATTGCCAACCGCATGCGACCAGCCTGCACGGTCGTGACTCCTAGGACAACCCATCCGACAGCTAAAGACAGCCGCATGCAGACAGCCTGCACGGTTCCCAATCTTAGCCGCATAGCGTCTGTTCCACGCTTCTCTCAATCAGTCTTCGACCATCTCTCATGCGGTCCTGACCATAACGGTTCTCTGGATGATAAGCCAGACTCTGTGGTATCCAACTTGGACTCTTCCTATTACGCACCCGTAAGTGCTAAAAGGAAGAAGTCTAGGGCAGCGCGGGCTCCCCAAGCCCAGTCAGCTGCCCCAACCTCTGACTATCGGAGTGTCCCGCTGATTGTCATGCGGGCCTCTAATGGAAAGTTGTAGAAGGCTACTCGTACCCTGACCCCTGCGGCCAATGGGCGGGATAGTCATCAAGCACCTCCGAGTAACGAGCAAAGGCAAGTGTACGAGCTACCTTCGAATCAGGGAGCAGGCGGGGGGCCTACACACTTGCGTGCTCGGAATTCCCGAGCCAGCAAAGCAAGTGACTTGCGTGAGACCATCCTCCACAAACGAAAGGAAAGAGAAGGTGCATTGGGGTGCAAAGAGTCCTCCCATGGACGTCATTGTACCCAAGTCGTCATCAACTGCTGCTGCAATAGCACGACGATGCAAAAAGATCGACAGTCTGTCTTTCAAAGACTGCAACAGCCATCTTCAGAAGACGAGGCACCACCCGTCGTCTCCTGCAACTCTGCTCGGAAAGTCCCCGCTGATGGAAGGGGGAAGAAGACGAATGTTCCCAGCCCGAAGATCTCAACCACTGTGACTAAAAGACTGTCGTCTAAGCGAGTGCCCACCACCGGAGTTTTCTAAGGTACCCGCTCTAAGACGAAATCTGCTACAGTGGAAGACTCGTCGTCCATAACGCAGGGGATTGCTGGGGATGGGGGTAGCACCCCTCCGAGCCTCTACAGCAATCCGATGTTCCAAGAAGACGAGCCAGGGGAGACAACTCTCCCATTGGATACAGTAAACCTCGACGTCCCCGACGACATCCACAACTCCCAAGACGAGGCGAACTCGGAGGCTGGGGGTACTGTTCCTTCCGAGTCTGAATCAGAAGGGGACATACCCACATACCCCGATGACTTCTCACTACAGGGGTACGATTCGGAGGGTGCTTCCTCCACCGCTCCGTCTATCTCTCCTCATGAGAAGACGGTATTCATGACAGACAGCAACCAAGGTGGTTCCAGTGATCGCTAGCGCATCGACAGTCTCGAAGCCATATTACTTGCTTTGGTCAAGTCTGTAGATGAGATTAAAGCGGCCCTTCCAACTCTGCAAGGAGGGACGCCTGGCCAAACACGTACGGGTCCCGCGGTCAATGCAGACTCGAATTCGGCGGCACCAAACCCCGGCAATAATCCCCCGAAAACAACGGCCCCTACCGCCGTGGATGAAGAACGCTAAGCGAGAAGAGAGGTCTAGGAGCTCCGAGCCATGTTCCACGCTCGAGAAAACTCTCAAGACCTCAGAATACGGCAACCATACCCTGCTGCATGGAGGGACGTTCCATTTCCACCAAGATATAAGCCGTTCAATATCAATCCTTATGATGGCAAGACCTCGGCAAGTCGGTACATCACTTACTTTGAGGTCACCACCGACCATCTGCCCCATGACGATGCCATTCTCACACGATTATTCATCGGGGCATTGGAAGGAGTCGCCTTCGACTGGTATCGCAACCTGTCGGACAACTACATCCACTCTTTCGTCGGTTTCAAGCGCATGTTCTTGGAGAGATTCTACGAAGTAGGGCAGGACATCACCATGTCCACCCTCATGGACGTCGTCCAAGGGGAGAAAGAGCTGACAAGAAACTACATCGAGCGATTCTGCCAGACCGCCATGAAGCTACCCTCTGGAAATCCAGATTCCTCCTTGATCGAGATTTGCCAAAAGAGACTCCTTCCGACAATCAGTCTCTGGATGGGCGAAAGTCAATTCAAGGATTGGAAGACGTTCATCATCAGTGCCACAAGCGCCGAAGAACGACTGAAGAAGGCTCGCCAACTGGGATTGCACATCTCGGACGGAGAGAACAAGGTCAAGCGTCCCAATAATGACAACGGGGGTAGCCCCTCCAACAATCGGGATAGCAAGGAAAAGCAGGCTATGGTGGCCGATACAGCATAAAAACTTGAGCCAAAGCCAGCAGACAAATAATGGCCGCAAATTACTTACTCCTTCGAAGACGGTCACGTCAAGCCCATCTTGGACATGCTCATACAAGGGGACAGAATTCAGCTTCCTCCACCAAGACGAGAACCGCGGCCGACAGAGATGGAGAACCCAAAGTACTGCCATTATCATCGCTATGTCCATCATGCTACACACGACTGCTACCAGCTGAAACGGTACATCCAAAACCTCATCGATTCGAACGCTCTGGCTATCGATTTTGAAGAGGTAACCGTGGCAGCCAATATAGTGTCCGTACAATTCGGCAGCTTCCCTCCGACGGAAACTCAAGACGGGGTGGTCCCCATCCCTCTAGCGACAATGGAGATTACCAATCTTCTATCTCCCCGAGATCAGGCTGCTGGTCTAGTACCCCTCACCATATCACGAGGGGAGGTCATGTGGATCCATCCAGACTTGGTATCAGAAGTGACTCGGCCCACACCATGTTCCACCTACAAGAAAAAAATGGAAAAGTCAGGACCTGCCACACAATTTCGGCAGACACCGAGGAAGCTACAGCCGTCGTCACGCGATCTGGAGCGCAATCCCAACCTGTGGTTGACAATCCAGCTGAAAATCATCAACCCACTACAACTGATGCTCCGGGACCGGCTCAGCCTTCAACGACCGATAAGCCTAGGCCGAGGGAGACTCGCTTCGACAAATCCCTCCAAAAAGAGGCAGCCCAAGGGCTAGAGAGGCCCTACAACTTTGACATCTTAGCGCAATTGGCTAACACACCGGCCAAGTTGTCACTATACGAACTCCTAAGGCTCTCCAAGGACGTTCGTATTGCATTGAGCGAAGCACTCCAAAATGCTGATGCCTATCTGGCTCAATCCAACCTCACCGGGGAGGACTCACCCGTGGATCTCCAGGACAGCGCCTGTACGGGAGCAATGCCCAACATCGTCTTCACTCCGCAGGACATGCTCATCAAAACTAATCTGTACGATCGTCCATTATACTACACTGGATACATCGGCGACGTAAAGGTGGATCGGATGCACATTAATCCTGGCTCTTCCATAAGCATTATCCCGAAGGGTCTGCTGCATCATCTCCGCATCCCAATGCATCGCCTGACACCTACAAGCACCGCCATCAGCGGTTTCAATTCGGGCAGGAGCTACCCTATTAGGAAGATTCGTCTGAAGTGTCAAATTGGCGACCTCCAATCCGAAGTCACCTGCTACGTCATAGATGCAGACACTTCTTACAACATCCTCTTGGGGCACCCATGGATACACGATTATATGATCGTGCCTTCCACGCTGCACCAGTGCTTCAAATATGTCGACAAACACGGCTTCGTGAGGACGGAATTTGCTGATATCGATCCCTTCAAAGGGGTCGAATCTTACTACTCAGACTCCTGCCTGTACGAAAAGTCGAAGAAGCACCTTGGTGAAGGAGATGTACAAGCTAGTACCGAGACAACCACAAGATCAGAAGAGCCTCTGACGATCCACCTCCAAGCTCGCAAACCAGGCAGGTCTGCACCCCTTACCGCCACTCTGCGTAAGGACACAATCAGCCTCTCGGCACAAGAATAGCAGATGATAATCCGGCTACCAAGGTCTGGCCAAGTGCCAAGATCCACAACAGGGCCACTAACAATCAGACTGTCGAGAGTCGGTCGGCCCCAAACGGAGAAGCTCAATCCCTCCGACAAACCACTGACGATACGCTTTCCCAAGGAGGGTCGTCACCCCGATGCAAGGTCTGACATTTCTAGCGAACCAGCCACTCCTAGCCCCACATCGAGTACCAAACTGGGGGTTGCTAGTCTGCCAACAACTCCACGCTCAACTCCATTAACTGAACCGCTGATGATCAAGCTCCCCAGGTCGTCCTCTCAGTCTTCATTCATACAGGGGATAGCCGAAGAGGAACCGGAGCTAGCCAAGTATGTGGCTGCCCACACTGATGTTCCCTCCGCATATGATGTAATCCCCCTAGAAAAGATACCTTACTTCATCAATAAAGGGCTATCTTTGAACTACCTCGAGCTTAATAAGCTTTGTACAATGTACGCTATGGAACACGGTATAGGCACTCACCATCCAATGTGACAAATGTCTACAACACAATCCAGCTTACTCCAGCGAAAGACGCTTACCAAATTATCGAGGGAGGGGACCATCCAATCATCTTTGGCCGGAAGGACGACCCGCATCCCTTCACTATAGAAGAAGTCGACCTTGGATCGGACGCCGGGAGACTACCTCTGTATCTTTATAGCCCCCAATCTAAATATCTCATGCAGAAACAGGGGTATAATCTACAAACGACACCAGGTTTGAACTACGGTACTGGACGACGATTACCTTTGAAGCCCCCAGTCCCGGATGGCAAACCACGGGACTACTATAGCAAGACTCGGTGTGGATTAGGGTATGTGACACCCAAGACGACCCCTGAAAGTTCAGATGAAGAGTGCGACTGACATTCACACTCGACCGGGTTACCAACTTCTGACTCAGATACCAGCATCGGAGACGTATTCAGACAAGTCCTGTCAGTCAACATGGCATTCACCAACGACTATGAAGAAGACGAGGATATCCTTGAACTTCTTGAGCTAGAACCATGGGCACAACAGCTAGACGAACAATGGGAGAAGCATTTCGAGCAAAGAGAACCTCCCACCGAAGACGAGGTCATACAAGTTAATCTTGGTGATGAAGCCTCCCCGAAACCAATCTTCATTAGCCAGAGTCTGACAGATGAAGAGCGAGAATCGCTGCTCCAACACGTCAAAGAGTATATCGATGTGTTCGTCTGGAGCTATGAAGATATGCCAGGATTGGACCCCGAGATCGTACTCCACAAACTCAATATTCGTCCGGATGCAAAACCTGTCAAGCAACAGCAACGACAGTTTCGCCCCGATGTCATAAATGCTATTGAAGCCGAAGTCAACAAACTGATAGCCAATGGCTTCATTCGCGAAGAGCAGCATCCAGACTGGGTAGCCAATATCGTACCAGTTCTTAAGAAGAACGGGAAGATCCGTATATGCATTGACTTCCGGAATCTGAATGAGGCATGCCCTAAAGATAAATTCCCCTCCCTATCACGGATATTATGATCGACAATACCTGCGGTTTCGAACGTATGTCCTTCATGGATGGCTTCTCAGGATACAACCAGATCAAGATGTTCCCTGACGACGATAAGCACACATCATTCCGAACACCAATTGGTACATATTGCTACACCGTTATGCCTTTTGGTTTGAGGAATGCTGGCACCACTTACCAGAGAGCTATGAGCGTCATCTTTAGAGACTACTTGCGCAAGACAGTGGAATGCTACGTCGACGACATCGCCGTCAAAAGCCGTTCAAAGGAAGATCATCTGCAAGATCTCAGGACAGTGTTCGATCTAATGCGAGCCCACAATTTAAAGATGAACCCTACGAAATCATTCTTGGGTGTCTCCAGCGAAAAATTCCTGGGCTTCGTTATCACTTCTCAGGGCATTCACATCGACCCCGAGAAAACAAAGGCAATCATGGAGATGGGTCCCCCGAGAAATCTTCGCGAACTCCGAGGCCTCCAAGGCAGGCTAGCTTACATCAGGAGATTCATCTCTAATCTCTCCGGACGATGTCAACCGTTCACCCATCTCATGAAGAAGAGAGTCTCTTTCGTATGGGATGAGGAATGCCAGCGCACTTTCGACAGCATCAAAGAATATTTGTCGAATCCTCCAGTCCTGGTAGCTCCTGTTGCTGGGAAGCCATTCCTGCTCTATGTGCGAGCTATGGAACATTCTCTTGGTGCCCTATTGGCACAGAACAATGATGCGGGCCACGAACAAGCTATATACTACCTCAGTCGGAAGATGATTGGGCCAGAATACCGATACACGGCCGTAGAGAAGGAATGCTTTGCTCTCGTGTTCGCAATCCAGAAGACGCGACACTATGTCACGGGACAAACCATCCACGTGATATCGCGGATCAACCCCCTCAGGGTCCTCATGACCAAACCTAGGGCACTCAGCTCTCGCCTTACTACCCGGGCGATATTACTATCACCATACCACATGATCTTCGTCCCGCAAAAGGCTGTTAAAGGCCAGGCTCTGGCAGACTTTCTAGTAGCCCATCCAGATTCGGAGACGACTAGGGTATATGAAGAGATACCGGACGAGGTCACCAGTTTAAATACAGTCTCCCATGATGCCATCTGGCGAATGTTCTTCGACGGCGCTTCAAGAATTGGACCCAAAGGCAATATCGTCGCTGGAGTTGGAGTGGTGCTGATTTCTCCCTCCGGCTTGGTGATCAATCGGGCCTACTCACTCATAGAGCCTTGTTCAAATAATGTGGCCGAGTATAATGACATGGTCATTGGCCTCCGACTTGCAAAAGAGCTGGAGGTAGAGTATCTTGAAGCATACGGCGACTCACAGTTAATCGTCAATCAGATTCGGGGATCGTATGAGGTCTGCCATGAAGACATGATCCCGTATCATCGAATAGCAATCGACATCATCTCTTCTCTGGGAGGATTTTTCATAGAACATGTTCTCAGACTCCAGAACATTGAGGCTGATGCACTAGCTGGTTTGGCCGCTTCCCTAGCTGTGCCAAATTATGCTCGTCATCAGGTCGACATAATAGGCCGTGAACTGGTCTGTCCTAAGGATAACATTCGATGCATTGAAAGCTACTCCGCTCTTTCAGTCGACGAAGCGCCAGACTGGAGGCAACCATTCATCGACTTCGTAGTATACGACATCCTGTCAGAGAATCCGAAGGAAGCTACTTCTATCAGAAGACATTCTCTCAGATTTTTCTATGATACGGAGACAAAAATGCTGTATCGCCGATCCTATGATGGTTTACTGCTTCGATGTCTATCAAATACAGAAGCCAAGGAAGCCGTGCGCAAGGCTCATAATAGTGTCTGCGGGGCCCATCAATCTGGTCCGAAACTGCAAGACCGCCTTCGCCGAATGGGCTATTACTGGCCCACGATGGTGGCAGACGTAATAGATTATTCACGAAAGTGCAGAGCCTGCCAAATCCACGCCGACTTCATCCACCAGCCGTCTGAATTCCTACATCCGATTGTAGCCTCCTGGCCATTTGAAGTATGGGGTATGGACATCGTTGGCCCAATTACCCCGCCTTCGTCCAGAGGACACCGATTCATACTCGCAATTATTGATTACTTCTCCAAATGGGCGGAAGCCATCCCATTGGCTGAGGTGAAAACTTCAAATGTGATCAGCTTCCTTAAGCATCATGTCATCTACCGCTTTGGACTGTCCCGAAGGATCATTCATGATAATGGACCACAGTTCGCAAGCTACGTATTTTATCGGTTCTGCGACAAGCACCGAATTCAGAATATTGCTTCGACACCCTACAACCCAGCAGCCAATGGGTTGGCCGAAGAATTCAACAAAACCATAATCAAGCTACTCAAGAAATTCGTGTCATCCAACAAGCGCAATTGGAACGAGAAGCTCGGCGAATGTTTATGGGCGTATCGTACCACAGTTCGAACAGCCACCGGGAATACACCATTCTCCCTGGTGTACGGGAGCGAGGCAGTTCTTCCATTAGAGACTCAGATCCCCTCACTCCGCGTCGCCCTCACACATCAGTTAACGACAAACGAAAACCACCATCGCCGACTACAGGAATTGGAGGCCCTAGACGAGACACGCCTATTAGCTCAACAGCGAATCGAACTATATCAGGCCAGAATCTCGGAAGCTTTCAACAAGAAGGTTAAGGTCAGAACATTCCAAGTAGACGATCTTATTCTGGCGGTTCGGAGACCAATGGTTATGATGCATAAAATCGCCGGCAAATTCCAACCAAAATGGGAAGGCCCGTTCATCATCGAAGCCGTATTCTCCAACGGCGCCTACCGCCTCGCAAAACAAAATGGAGACTTGCTCATGTTGCCCATCAACGGCAAGTTTCTGAAGAAGTATTATGTCTGAAAAAAAATCCTCGAGACATCTCAAGTATAGAGTCATGTACCTCCCTGTACTACTGAACTTGCATTCTGGTTCCATGCATAGAGTCATGTACCCGCTGGTACCTCTGAACTCATTCCCACATTTTTACAATCATTTGAGTCACATATCCGCTGGTACCGCTGAACTCATCCTCATAATTTTCCAGATTTTCAAGTCATGTACCTGCTGGTACCTCTGAACTCATCCCCATATTTTCCATACATCGAGTCACGTACCCGCTGGTACCGCTGAACTCATCCTCATAATTTTCCAGATTTTCGAGTCACGTACCCGCTGGTACCACTAAACTCGCCCTCACAATTTTCTAAATCAATGAGTCACGTACCCGCTGGTACCGCTGAACTCACACTCACCATTCTCTATATTCCAGAGTCGTGTACCCGCTGGTACTGCTGAACTCATACTCACGTTTCCCAAATCATCGAGTCATGTGCCCGCTGGTACAACTGAACTCACACTTTCACAATATCGAGTCATGTACCCGCTGGTGCCTCTGAACTTACATTCCGGTCACTCTTTCAGATAGTAAGTCATGTATGATCATACCTCTGAACTTTCTTCCTGTAAGAGATCCCCCCTCATGATCTACTACCCGCACTTCCAGTGCACAAAAAAGGGTAAGCGATCCACAAATTTCCAAAACGGCCATGTCCTCATTACCTCTGAGTCGTTTTATGTACCCCCTCTTCATTGAGCCCACTCCTACCATGTCCTCATGACCTCTGAGTAGGAAGGCTCCGTAGAAGAAACCTTCATACTTGCCATGTCCCCATTACCTCTGAGTAAGTATGTTGGTTCCCTTTTCAACCTATTATTTGTACCCATAACCGGAGTACGACAAGGATAATAGGTCCACAAATGTCCTCTATTGACCACAAATGTCCTCTGTTGACCATAAATGTCCTCTGTTGACCATAAATATCTCCTGTGAAGTCACTCCTGCCATGTCCTCATTACCTCTGAGCAGGAAGATTCCACGATAAAACCCTCATGCTTGCCATGTCCTCATAACCTCTGAGCAAATATGTTGGTTTCCTTTCATCCTATTATCCGTATCCTAAACCAGGGTACGCCAAGGATAATAGGCCCACAAATATCCTCTGCTAAGTTTCTTAGCATAAATCCACCATCTCATCATGCCCCAGGAGCCCAGCCGCTCTACGACATTCCTTTTTTCCAATACTGAGAGCACCCATGACCACTTTGCCATGGCTGTTTCGGATATCCTGACCAAACTTGTTATCCGCACCTAAAACCAAGGTACGCTTAGGGTAACAGGTCCACAAATAATCCTCCAGCGGGTCCAATTCCACAAACACCACAAGTACAAGAAAGAGAAGATGAGTCGAAACATGCTCATTTATTCAAAATTCTACATCATCTGGGATCATATCCCTTGACAAAAAGAAAAAAAAAAGAGAAGGGGAAAAGGAGCAAAAGAAAACAGAAAACCGATCACTGCTCCGGGGCACATAGTGTCGTGAGACGGTCCGTCAGCAAGGCAACCGACCGCTCAAACCTCTGTTTAGCTCGACGCTCCGCCTCTTGGGTCAGCGTCGCCTCATCCTCCAGATGAGCGTGAGCTCGCCAGTTGTCCTCAAATTTCTTGAAGGCCCGCTCCCGGTTAATAGAAGATCGGGAAACCCTCTCGGCCTCCCGAACGATTGACTCCCGTTCCGCACGGGCAGCCCCCAGCTCTGACTCTAAGAAGGCCAACTCCCTCTGAAGTACGAGAATCCGCTCCTTCGTGTCAGCTATTCTACGAGAAGCAGACTCTTTCCGAGCCCCACAAGCTTGACTTCGACGACCCAACCTGTCGTACGAAGCGGAAAGCTCGTCAAGGTCCCCCTTCACAACTGGCCCGGCAGTATCTCGAGCAAGCTTTATCCTATCCAGAGTAGTGATAAGGAGGACCCGCTCCCGTTCGATCACAGCAGGCAAGCCAGCCTGCCGTATCGCCAGCAATTGGGTCACGAGCTGATCAGCCTCTGCCAACTTGGGCTCCAGGAGCGCAGCCAACCCCATCCCGCCAGAAAGAGTCTTCAAAGTTTCAATCTGACCCCGAGCGCACCGCAGGGACAGAGAAAAAGGGGTCCCCCGTTCTACGGCAGCATCTACGCCCCTCTTTAAATGGTGATAGAAGCTGTCGACCACATCTTGCGACACCTCATCCAGAGCCTCCGAAGAAGCCGGCATCAACGGGAGTGTAGCTGGCAACACTGAAGAAGATGCAACAGAATTTGTCGCTCCTGCCACGAGGGAAACAAACTCCGTGCGAAAGGACGCCTGAACAGCGGCCAACTCCTCTTCAGCAGCCCGCAGAACTTGAATGCTCGGCAGGGCCGAGAAGTTAGTCTCTGAAGCCGTATAAGCAGCAGAGGATGAGACGGAGACCATCGCTCCCGGAACAAGCTCCACTCCCGTCTGCCCGGAGCTGGCGGGAGGCCTCTCGACATGAGTCAAGGAAGGAGAGGAAACGCTTCTTTCCCCCAGATCGCAGCAGGCCGAACCTTCCCCAAGAACATCCGCTGTGGGAAGTAAAGGGTCAGGACCTGTAGGGCCAAGACAACCATGAATCGATTTGACCTGGAGGATATGTTGATAGATCAAATAAGCCCCCTCACTAGTCAATATTTGGCTTATCTTACCAGCAGAAGAGTGTGGAGGCTGAGGTTCGCCTACGGCCACCACAACCTCTCCACCAGCGGCTTCCGAGTCAAATATAATAGGCTCCTCCGCCCCGGCACCCTCGGGAGGGGATGCGATGAGATCGGCGTCGCCTTGCTGAAATTCAGCAATCTCAGAGACAGGCCCGAGGAAACCTTCATCTCCCTGGACCGAGGCCTCAGCAACCTGGGACTCCCCAGTCGCCGCTGAGAGAGCCCCCGCAGAAAGGACCGCAGCCCACATGTCGCTAATCAAAGCAGCAAGGGCCGGATCAACTCCAGGGGCAGCAGGCGGTTCAGGAGAGCCTGGTTCGTCAGACGCCTACAAAGAAAAAATGGTTAGGTCATATCTCCAAAAAAAAGCCACAACAAGGAGATAGCTCCAACATAGTCGTACCCCCGGAGCACCGCCAGCATCCCCACCCCTCTCGGAAATAAGCAACCCACGAGACCTAACGACGGCTCTTTTCACAGAAAATGTCATTCTACCATCAGGAGACTCGCGTCTGACTCGTTTGCGTGAGGGACCAGGCACAGCAGGAGGCTGTCCTTCCCTCACTACTTCCTCTTGTGTACCAAGCGACGGATCCTCCGCCGGTTCGTCTGGTGTGGCAAGCGGTTGATCAGCTATTTCTTCACCCCCAAAAGAAAGAGAGTCTTCGCTATCATAATCATCACCCTCCTCGACCGCCTCGGAAGATTCTGATTCACGGAGGGGAGTCTGGAGCGCTAGTTGCTTTCTAGCCTTAGCCCCCTTGGGTTTTTCCTCTAAACCGGTACCTACGATAAAACTGGTACATGGATCGAAATTGACAGGGGGCTTGTTCGCCATGACATGATACAAGGCAGCCATGTACAAAATTTCCCTCGGCGCCTTAGTATCAGGGACCGAGAAGCTGGCCCGAGTATGATAAGTGTCATAATAATTCCACGCCCTGACAACATCAAGAACGCTACCTTCAAAGCCCAAGCAAGGGCTGGGACAGTCAAGAAATAATTAGCTATAGCCAAATTGGCAGGAAAACCTACTAGGTAGATAGGGCTCCAAGTACACATTATCGCGGTTACGATAAACCAGATGCGCGCGGCGAATGTTACGCAACCAGGTGAGCATCTTCGGAGATAGAAAGTGAGAAGGTCCAGTACCATCAAGGTGTACATCCCTCACTTTCTCATCGCAAAAATGAGGAACAGACACGAGAAAGTCACACCCATCCACCCTCGCCAACGTCCTCCGACAAGCTGGCATAGTACTGTATTCCCAAGGCTGGTGATAGCGTTGGAAAAGGAAAGCGTCTTCGTCTGTAGCATCTTCTGCTATTCCAGATCCCATCAAAGACTTGTAGTGCATCAACAACTACCCCATCAAATAGTGGAAAGGTAGCTCTATGCGCTCAAAGTCCAGCGTCTTCTTGCGGGCAATAACCTTGGACGAGAATGTTCGAAGACCATGGTGTATGCTACACACCATAGCCGGGAGAAGAGCCAGTCTAACTCCAAATACCAGCTTAACGGCAGGAAAAATAAAGTGGCGGCTGATCCTCTCAATAGAACCTGTCCCCTCCCCCCTGAGATTACGCAATTCCGTAGCCATATCATCAAAAATCCAGCCAGAAGTGCCTTCTCTGACATCTGCCTGGTGCCGTAGTAAAAATAGCTGAGAGAGTCAGCTTGACTCCCGAATATGTCGCTATTAGACCACGACTTCTTGACGCTCAACATCAGGTCTTTTATCTCCCCCCGGGTTTGAGGGGTTCGAGGAGTAACCTCGCCAGAAGGGCCAACTTTAAAAAGATAATTGACCCAGGATGTGGTGTGGGGAGCATTCCCTTCTGCGCTATCCTTCTTTTTTATAGCCATCTGGTGACAAGCACTATGATGGCATAGCAACTCCTGGTACACCGTAACAAAACATGGGAATCGTCGGTTCAAGTCCTCGAGATCCTCATTCGACGGGGTGTATACCTCGAAAGGCTCGTTCCCCCACGGAAGCTTGGAGATGTTTTCCATAAATAAATTCACTTTATTTATTGTGTTTCTGGGAAAATTACAACTGTAGGAATCCGATCTAGAAGACGATCGCTTTATCCCTTGGACTATGCGAAGAAGAAAAGCTCTCAAAATTTTGACAGTAAGTTAGATAACTATGTATCTATACAATGAATGAGAAAAAGAACTCTATTTATAGAGTCAAAAATAACTGAAAAGATAACTGTCCTCACAGCCTGTGCCTAGTTGAAAATCACGCAGGATTTAACATACGCAAGGTTGTGAGCAGTTACTGGACGTGGCCTGTAACTGTTGGACACATGGCAATCATGCATGAGTCGTGTGCAAGTTACAGGATACGCAGGCGAGAGATCAGTGGCATGGCTGCCACGTACTCCAATTTGATAAAATCCATGCAGACTTGTTGAAGACGAAATCCACGCAGACTCGGGGCAGAAAGCTTCAAAATCTACGTAAACTTGGGGCAAGAAGCTTCAGAATCCATGCAGGCTTGGGGAAAAAAGCTTCACAATCTACGCAGACTTGGGACAGAAAGCTTCACAATCCACGCAGATGTGGAGCAAGAAACTTCAGAATCCACGCAAACTTGAGACAGAAAGCTCAAAATATACGCGAACTTTGGGAAGGAACATAATCCATGCTCGATTGAGGCAGGACTGCCAGCTGTCTTGATTCGGCGTGCTTCGACTGACACAAAATCTCTGACAGTGATTGCTTTTGTCAGTTGTATTAAATGACAAGAAGCTCTTTTGGTACGCCAACTTGACGAAGGCTGAGTCTTGCTGAAGAAGATTTCGAAAGTCACGCAATAGTCGGCTGTGATCTCTCCAGTTTTGTGTATACGTGGCATACGAGAAGACATTCTTCGACTGTCGTGCTGTCAGTCATAATTACACTCTGACAAATGATGAGCTGTTTCCCAGCGTGACTTTTAAATATTGTCCTGATCAACTCAGCGTGACTTTCATTTTTTAAGGCCTACAAAACCCCCTTCAAAGTTTTCGATAAATGATAAATTATTTCGAAATACTTTGAAAACGAGATGATAAAATGAATTTAGTCACGCTGAGATGACATCAACTTTTTCGAAAGTCGAAAAGACTTCAAAATTTCGAAATACTTTGGAAACATCTAAATGAATTTATTAAATGTCATGATGTATCTTCATTCTCCGAGACTGATTGAATCCAATTTATGGTGGAATATAAACCGCCGGCAAACTCCTTTATATAAACGGGAAGGAGATTCAGCTTTAATCTTCATCTTACGTCAACATGACACCGAAGGAGAAAGCTGAAGAAGAAGCACGAAAGTTAGGTTTTTGTGCCCATGGCGATCCTACTTTTGGGGGTAAGGAACCGGAGCCTTTAGTTTTCGAGTTCAAAGATGACCCTACACAACTAGCCAAGAATTTCTTGAGCTACTTTGGCCTGGACGGCTTGTCTTCTTCCAATGGGCGCAGCCTCGCAGAGCAGCGTGAAATGTTCAATGTTCTGTTACACCGTATGGGGGTCAAGAGCGTAGAAGAACTGGGCGCTAAGCTCAGTCGCTTCACAAAATAGAGCGTGTCTTTTATGCTTCTGTTCTCTTTTGAAAATGTTGCACTTTTTTTTTGTAAGGCCATCAGTGCCTTTTTGTATTGAATGTTCAAAAATTCTCTGTGGTACAAATCAACGCTGAAAGCTAGCTTTACTCCGAATAGTGTGCACCAATGAAGAGCCGTAGGCGGCACTCTTTGAATATTTCCAATGCTGCGCTGTCTTCCAAAGCACACGTGACACTCATTCCATGGTTTATGAGCGCTATTTGCTCGGATCCAAGAATAGGCTTGCACTTTGTCTTTTAAATAGATAAGTGAGTTTCACAGATACTCATCTCCTTATTCTTCTTCTTCTTCTCTGAGAATGAATTTTTTATGAGATTTCATTCTCAAACAGGAAAGCAATGCTTTCTAATGTTCGATTTCTGTGCACTATATCAGACATTGGTTTGCCAATCCGTAGCACCAAACTCGATGGTACGTCCAGTATAGAACGCGTACCATTTTTTACTGTTTGAAGATGGGCTTTTGTTTCTGACTGAACAGGGTACGTCTGTTTCTAGTTGACAAATGCACGCTGGATGATAATGATATTTCTGTTGATTTAATCTATTTTTCCTTGCTGTTTTCTACAGAAGCTCGGCTGAAAATTTTCTTCAGAACTGGCATTGGTGATTTGGATGCTGTGGAGAATATTCTGCTGACACCTACATCAGGGAGCTCATACGCTTTTGACGCGTAAATCAGACAACTCAGAACTCTTCATGGGATAGAAGGGTCTTCCTCAGATGGTAGGAAGAGCCTTTATACACGAGAGTTGGATGGTGGAGTCAACTCTACCCCGAGAAATCGGGTAGCAGAGTTCCTTTCAGGGCAGAACTAGGAATTGTATCCCAATATGGGATACATTCCTATCTCCTTTGAGAGGTCGCTCCCAATCCACCAGTTGTATTGGCAGCAACACGCCTTCGGGCTGCCATACTCTGTGGTTCTCCTCTCGTCTGAGAGAGAAGACCAGAGTTTGATTCTTGCTGATCTGGTCGTGACTGGGACTCAGACAGTCAGGAACTGCCACCAACAACGAACCCGACGGAGAAGGTCCGACGGAGAAGATCCAAGGAAGAAGATAGATCTCTATTAGGTTATTGTTGTGTGCATAGAATGAAAATCCAAAATTGTAAATAGATTTCCATTATGATTTGTAAGAAAGTCTAAGAAAATGTAATAGACTTTTTATGATGAAATGGAAATGATAATTCTTCTATGCTCAACAATTTGTATTTATTTGGATGAATTGTGGACATGATAGATAATGAAATCTTATTTTCTGATTTAGAGTACGTAATATTATCAGAGGTAGTATGGACGTGATAATATGTAGGAACTCAAAAGAAAATAGATTGATTTCTATGCAGAGGTCAAAAATAACAAATGACAAATGAGCAGGTAGATTCGGCATAAAAGATTATGAACGGACGAATCGTCAGATGAATGTAATAAATAAACGAATGAACCGTCGAATGAATGTAATAAATGAACAGATGAACCGTCAAGCATTAATGAACGGGCGAACCGTCTGATGAATGTGAGAAATGAACGGATGAACCGTTAAGCATTGATGAACGTGTGAATCGTCGGATGAATGTGACGCTTCATTATTTGAGGAACTTCTGCCTATAAATATAGCAGAAATCTGACAAGAACGAACACTTCTACTTTCAAACATAAAAATGTCGTCTGAAGAAGTATCCAAGAAATCTGGAATCATCCTGAAGGTTCAGAAGGGCACTGAAGAACGCCCTGTTGATCCAGTTCAATCAAAGAAGGCTGAAGCAGGCGAGGGTTCGTCTGCACCCAAGCCACCAAGGGACATTCTGGACTTCCTGCTCGGACCGGGAAGGACTGAAGAAGAAGAAGCCATGAGGATAGCCGCTTGCAAATTCCTCGTGGGTTCTAGCAAGGAGGTTCTTGGCTCTTTTGCAGACCGCATTTTCGAGAAGGACGGAAGTGGCCCGCGTCAAAATGTAAAGAAGGATAATAGTGATCTTCCTTAATATCATGTACTATCATTCATGATTTAAAATAAAATAAAAATTTTATTTCTAAACATGAACTTGTATGATGATTTACAAGCATTTACATTTATGCATAATACTTTTTAAGGAATTTGTCATTAATAGGCATCATAACTATCGACCATCCAGTTCTGAGAGTTGATAAGCTCCATTTGAGAAAACTCTGCTTACAACATAGGGACCTTCCCATTTTGCGTCGAATTTGCCTTTGCTCATATGAGTCATAGTCATAGGACGTCTGACTGTTAGAACAAGTTCTCCTTTTTGATACGCTCGAACTCTGACTTTCTTATTAAAAGCTCTTAAGATTCTAGCTTGATAGAATTCGATATTCTGTTGAGCAAATAATCGCTTCTCATCCAGAGCTTCTAATTCCTGAAGTCGAAGACGATCATTATTCTCGGCGGTGAGTTCATTAGTGATTGCTATCCTTAAAGAAGGAATTTGAATCTCTAATGGAAGAACAGCTTCGCATCCATACACCAGAGAGAAAGGTGTACATTTAGTAGCATTACGAACTGTAGTACGGTAAGCCCACAAACATTCACCGAGCTTCTCACTCCAATTACGTTTGTTAGTAGAGACAAACTTCTTTAGAAGTTTAATGATGGTCTTGTTGAAAGCTTCTGCTAATCCGTTAGCTGCCGGATTATATGCGGTAGAAGCCACATTATTGATCCAGTGATCGTCACAGAATCGAGTAAATTTCTGGCTGACGAATTGTGGTCCATTATCATGAATAACGCGTCGAGGAACACCAAATCTGTAGATGACGTGGTGTTTAATAAAGCTGATGACATTGGACGTCTTGACTTCAGATAAAGGAATGGCTTCGGTCCATTTGAAAAAGTAATCGGTTATTGCGAGAATAAACCGATGACCTTTTGATAACGGCGGATTGATCGGACCGATAATGTCCATGCCCCAAGCTTCGAAGGGCCATGATGCTGCCGTTGGATGTAGAAATTTCGAGGGTTGATGAATAAAATCTGCATGGATTTGACAAGCTTTACACTTCCTTGCATACTCGATGGCGTCTGATACCATAGTGGGCCAATAATAACCCATACGTCGAATACGGTCTTAAAGTTTTGGTCCAGGCTGATGTGCTCCACAAATTCCATCATGTGCTTCACGAATAATTTGTTGAGCCTCGTCACCGGCAACACATCGAAGAAGTAAACCATCATAAGCTCGACGATATAAGGTTTTTGTAGTATGATTGTAATAGAATCTGAGTGATCGTCGTCTGATAGATGCTGCCTCACTCGGATTATCTGGAAGAATGTCATACAATACAAAATCTAAGAAAGGAAGTCTCCAATCTTTATCTGTATTCTGAGTCTCAGCTGAATTACTGAAGATGAATTTTATGCTAGAATCAGATGAAGATGATAAAGATTTACGACTGAATCCAAATCCTCTTGTTGTATTGACGTCATGAGACGTTGATTCTTTAATGTCAATTGGAAGTCCTAGGGTCAGGTTATTTTCCAGATGAAACAATTCTCGATTGCGAACAACAATCATTTGTTGCCGTCTAATCGGAATAGCCAATACCGCCGCAAGATTAGCTAGAGCATCAGCTTCTGTGTTACATGCTCGCCTAACATGTTCAATGAAGAATTCTTCAAATGAAGAAGCCATAGATATAGCTGATCTATGATAAGGAACCAGATCTTGATGGCGAACTTCATAAGTACCCCTTATCTGATCAACAATGAGTTTAGAGTCTCCGTACGCCTCCAAATGTCGAATATTCAGATGTTTAGCGAGTTGAAGACCAATAAGTAACGCATTGTACTCAACTACGTTGTTTGAACACGGTTGATCAAGAGAATAAGCTCTTTGGATAGCAAGACCTTCTGGCGATACAAGAACGATTCCAACTCCCGTGACAATATCACCATTAGGACCTATCCTTGAAGCTCCATCAAAGAATAGACGCCAAGTAGGATCTTCTTCAGCAATTTGGTTTGAATCTAGGACTTCATCTGGGATTTCATCATAGAGTTTTGAATTTTCTGGAATTGAATGTGCAGCCAGAAAATCAGCTAAAGCTTGTCCTTTGACAGATTTCTGAGGAATATAGTGCATATCATACTGAGCAAGTAAGATTCCCCAATTAGCCAATCGAGAATTCAAAACACTAGGTTTCTTCATCATGACCCGTATAGGATTGATCCTGGAAATGACATGAATAGTCTGGCCAATGATATAATGACGTGTCTTTTGAACAGCGAACATCAAGGCTAGACATTCTTTTTCGACCGGTGAATATCGAGGTTCAGCTCCGGTCATAGTACGACTGAGATAGTAGATGGCTTGTTCATGACCATTTTTATTCTTTTGCACGAGCAATGCACCCAATGAATGACTCATTGCTCGGGTATATAGGAGGAATAGAATTCCTGAGACGGGAGGTACCAATACTGGAGGGCTTATCAGATATTGTTTTATATCATCGAATGCTTTCTGACATTCATCATTCCAGACAAAAGAGACACCTTTCTTCATAAGTTTGTTGAATGGTCTGCAATGTCCTGAAAGATTAGAGATGAATCTCCTGATATAAGCGATCCTTCCTTGAAATTCTTGTAGCTCTTTTAAGGTGCGTGGAGGACGCATCTCTTGGATGGCTTTGATCTTCTCGGGATCCACGTGTATACCTTTAGAGGTAATGACGAAGCCGAAAAATTTACCACTAGAGACGCCTAAGAAGGACTTAGTAGGGTTCATCTTTAATTGATGCTTACGCATTAGATCAAATATAGTCTTCAAATCTTGGATATGATCCTCCTTTTGTCGACTTTTGACTGCAATATCATCAACGTAGCATTCGACTGTTTTTCGCAAATATTTACGGAATATAGTGCTCATGGCTCGTTGATAAGTTGCTCCTGCATTCTTGAGACCGAATGGCATAACTGTATAACAATATGTACCAATCGGTGTTCTGAAAGAAGTGTGTTTCTCGTCATCTGGAAATATTTTAATCTGATTGTACCCAGAATACCCGTCTATGAATGACATCCGTTCAAACTCACAGGTATTATCGATCATGACATCAGTGATTGGTAGAGGGAATTCGTCTTTAGGACATGCCTCATTGAGATCGCGGAAGTCTATGCAAACTCTGATCTTGCCGGTCTTTTTAAGAACATGAACTATATTAGCCACCCAATCGGGATGTTGTTCCTCTCTAATAAACCCAGAGGTCATGAGTTTATTGACTTCAGCTTCAATTGCATCCATAATATCTGGACGAAATCGTCGCTGTTGTTGTTTGACCGGTTTAGCATTCGGCAAGATATTGAGCTTGTGAGTTGCGATTTGTGGATCGAGTCCTGGCATATCTTCATAACTCCAAGCGAAGACATCGATGTAGTCACGAATAAGTTTAATCATGTCTTGCTTATCAGTTTCTGAAAGACTTTCACTGATGAATATTGGTTTGGGAGATCCCTCTTCACCAACATCTATTTGAACAAGTTTGTCTTCAGTCGGAGGTTCTTTTTGCTCAAATTGGAACTCCCATTGATTATCTAACCTTTGGGCCCATTGTTCTGATTCAGGTGAGATTTCAAACTCATCTTCGTCTTCATCACTTTCTTCAGAACGGTCAATGGAGACCATGTTGGAAGACAGAATGTTGCAGTTGAAATCACCGATACTCGTATCGGAATCCCAAAAGGTAGTACTAGAAGAATCAGATCTCTTATCTTCGTCAGATTCGGGATCTTCATGGATAATATTGATAAAAGGAGTAGGAGCAGTATAGCCTAATCTGCATTTCGTTCTCCCATATTTCAGAGGAGGGATCCGGACAGGCATTTTTCTTCCTTTTCCACTATTGAGGCCAGTTCTGAAGTCATAGCCCATATTTTTAATGATGTTTTTAGATTGCTGACTATAACGACGTAGTTGTAATCTTCTAGTATCATCATTCTTGTCCTCGTCTTCTAAATCAGAAGGATTTTGGGGCCCTTTGTAGAAGAATATTGGAATGTCTCCTGATTTTCTGCTGGAAACTAGAAAGTATGAAGATTGTACAGGTTCTAGGGATACATCTGTATGAGCAGTCTGTACAACTCCTATGGTTATTGTGCTCAAGTCATCTAACAAATGTAAATAACTATGAACATAATTACACACATCAACATACTGCAAAGATGGAGACTTTTCACTAAATTCAAAAGCAGCAGTATTTACATTGGGAGAAGGCTGAGCCTTAGAGATCTTAGCCAAATCAATGACTAAAGGGGGAGAAGATGAACGAGAAGAAGCGTTGTTTCGATTAAGATCGATAACAAATGGCTCAGAAGAGGTGAGCTCCCTTGAAGCTTGAGATGGAAGAGTAATCCGCCCTCCAACTGGAATTAGCAGAGTATCCTGTTTCACATGTGAAGATGCAGGAACTGCAGTACGCCCACTGACAGGAATGATCAGTGTATCTTGAGTAGACGACTGAGGTAATGGAGAAATTCGTCCACTCACCGGAATGATGAAAGAACTTTCTCTAGAGGGTTTGGGAGATTGTTGCTGAGTAGTTCGACCTTCAACAGGAATTATTAAAGTCTCACTTTGTGAATCCTCTTTCTCTATAGCTTGTATCACCCTTGTATACTCTTCTTTGTACATCCGAGAATCATTAAAATAGGCTTCAACCCCATTGAAGGGATTTATATCAGCAACTTCTTTTTGTACTCCTCCATTGCTATCAATGTATTTAAAACACTGATGAAGAGTAGAAGGCACCACATTATTTTCATGAAGAAAGGGCCCCCCAAGAAGAAGATTGTAGGATCCCACAATCTCGATCACATAGAAAGTGACTTTGGATCTGAAATCACCTATTTGAAGCTTCAGATGAATCTTTCCCAAAGGCTCGCTCCTGCTTTGATTGAATCCCAGGATAGTAGTACTTGTCTTGAAAAGCTTGTAAAGAGGGATTTTTAGTTCATCCAACAGACTCTTTGGCATTATGCTTATAGCAGACCCTGGATCAATGAGGATACGATCTATCTTCATCGTGTCGATATAACCGGTATAATAGAGAGGCCGATCATGTCGATTATCCTCCAGTAGCATGTCGTCTTGTGTAAAGGTGATATTTGGGATAATCTCCAGTATACTGTTGCAATGTAAGCAAGTGACAGGTTCTGCATCTGGCTTCTTTAACTGTGCAAGACAAGAGTCAGCTTGTAGAAGTGCTTCACTTAACGTCTTCCGAGTCTCTTTAGAAAGACGTAAAAGTTCAAAGAGGGACATTCTAGCTGGAGTATTATCAAGTTGAGCTAGAATGTCGAAATTATAAGGCTTCTGAAGCCCAAGAGGAGAGGACTTCTTGATTGGCTTATCAAACCGAGCCTGTTGTTTGCCTTTCTCAAGAGCTGTGGGCTTGGAAGGAGCAGGTTCAACTGGGATAGTTGAAGGAACAGGTACGGTGGATGATTCTTCTTCAGGAGGAACATTAGGAGCGTCTTTATCGGCAGGAGGGATATCAGGAATATCCTCAGGATCTTTGGAATAATCCTTTAGATAAGGTTTCCCGGTTCTAGTAGCACCAGCAAGTGCTTCTTCTTTGTCTTTTGGCTCTGTGTCAGAGATAGATCCAAGAGAAGTCATATGACATGACTTAATCTTTCCAGCCTTCTTGGACTTTCGAGAAGTAGTTTTTTGAGGAGAAGACGATTCAAAATCTGCCACTAGATCAGGATGGATCCACATGATTTCTCCTGTTTCCAAAGTGATTGGCACTAATTCTTCAGACTGTGGAGGAGGAATATTTACTATTTCAAGAGTTGCCTTGGGAATAGGAACGATCCCACTTTCAAGGAGCTGAGGAGGGAAATCTCTGAATTGCATAGAGACGACGTCGGAGGTGACGGTCTTCTCTTTTGGAGTAAGAGAGATAGCTCCAGATTTAATCATTTCTTGGATCTTTCCTTTCAGTACATAACATGTACGAATTGTGTGACCCAACATTCGATGGTATGGACAGTATTTGGGATGATCTGTCTTACCAGCTTTATCAGGTTTCTTGATTTCAGGTAATTGTATTTTATTACCTTTCAGCAGACATTCAAAGATACCAAGGACATCGTCATCATCGAAAGAGTATTCTTCCTTGGGGCGAGGTGCTCTTGTTTGTTGGGTTGTAGAAGTAGGAGAAGTTTGCACATTTGATGCATCTTTGCTCTGAAGATTAACTTCAAGAGTTTCTTTTCCCTTACGAGCATTGTTTTTAGCATTATTGTTAGCACCTTGACCTGTTTCTTTGGGAGTCATCTGCACTCCTAAACCTTTGAAGGTTTCAGCACTAATTTCTGCGGCCTTAGCACTAACTATGAAAGAAGGCCAGTCTTGAAATTGGGTGGATCCTGTACACATGCTGATGATTGGCAACAAGTTTGATTTGCATGTGTCGATGGTGACAGCATCAGGAGTTCCAAGAGGCATCTTCAGAGCTTCTCTTCGAAATCGTTCAATGAAATCCTCTGTAGTTTCATTATTTTTCTGCTTGATTCTAATAAGAGCAGACATAGTCATGTCATTGAGCCCTTCATAGAACCTTTCAAGAAACATCTGTTTGAAACCGGCAAATGAGGTAATACACCCATCTGGGAGACTTCTATACCATTCATAAGCTGTTCCCTTGAGACATCCAACAAACACCCGAGTAAGGAGGGCGTCGCTTGGTTGCAATTGATCAGTCATCACTTCAAAGTGATTAATAAACTGACTTGGAAAAGTGGTTCCATCATAGAATGAGATAGTAGGAGGCTTGTATTTAGGAGGATATGATACTTGCTTCCATTCTATCGGATAAGATTGCTTGATGCCTAATCTTTGTAAACCATCTTTTTGTTTGAATGCCTCGAATTGAGTTTTAAGATTCCTCAATTCTTCATTAACAACTCCGGAAGATTGTGGAGTTGTAGCTTGTAGAGAATAGTTGGGAGGAGGAACAGCGTTATAAGCACTACCCCCAGCTCCAGAGAGACTAGGATTTGGTTGAGCTGGTCCAGGAGTATTGGATTGTATTGCTGGAGGAACTTGTACTGGACTTATAACAGTGTCAATTGGTATGGCATCTGGTATAGTCTGTTGACTTTGCATCTGAGTTGCCATGAGTTCATACATCGACTTCATAGTATCAGCCATAGACTTCATTTGCTGTTCCAAAGAAGCAATCCTTTGTTCTTGAGGAGTCAAGGAAGAAGAAGGTTCATAAGTATTCCCATCAACCATATAAGTCGTGACTGTACGAGGGATTATTGATGAACTGGTGGATGTTGTTTGTTCTGAATCATTGCTTTGTGCATCAAAGTCAATTATAGGAGAACTACCCCCAGTAGGAAGAGGTGGGAAGTTAGATTCTCCAAGGAATTCAGAATCATCTTCAGAAATCAAAGTTCTTTGACTAGAGACCAGGACTCTTGCTCTTGTGCCTCTATATACTCCATCTGGACTATCAGCTCTACCCCCAGTATCCCGAGAGGTCATGTTGACAGAAGCAAACAAAGGCTCATCTTCATCAGGCATAGGTTCACACTGAATCCGATTGAAGACAGATTGTCGTTTTGTTTGACATCTGCATTGCATTGTGACTCTCGGCTGGAAATCATATTCATGATCAACATAGTCCTGAACCATTGATTGACATCTGCATTGAATTATAACTCTTGGCTGAAAGTCACATTCAGCATGATCCATTGTCATAGAATTATTCCTTCCCTTCTGTTGAAGGTGTTCCCGTAGATCTATCTGTGAAGATTGAGGTAGATCAGAGAACACTCTTTGTGTATTTTTAGGAGTATATTTCTGGTTCTTGGGTCTTGATGGCTCTTGATTATATAGGGAGTGATTAATATGAGCCACATAATTTCTAGTATACTCTGCATCCGGATCTTTTATCTTCATTTCCGATTGGTGTGGTTTCTTAACACCAGAAGTGCTTCCCAAACGGGTTTGATTAAGTTTTGTTCTTAGATCAATTGGAGGTAACACATTGGTTTTTGAAACTTGGAGGTTTCCTTCCATTGATCTGGATATTTGCAGAGAAGGAAGAGTTGAACCACCCCTTTGATTAGGAGTTGGTAACAGACCTTTTCTAGACAAATTCTGTGCCCAATTCGAAGAAGTCGTAGAAGAAGACATTAAAGAATGTTTCTTCGTAGACTTATTCAATTTTTGAGACATAGAATGTCCAGAAGGAAGAGTAGTCAAAAGACTATCTCCTTTTCTTTGACTAACAAAATTGTCAGTCAAAGCTGTTCCTGAAGTAAAAACTACAGGAACAGAAGAAACAACTAAAGAGTCATCTCTTTTCGAAGGGACTTTGTGTGGAAGACCACCCCCAGTTCTAGTAGAACTTGGCACAGAAGAAGAGATAGCTAAAGAGCTATTCTTCTTAGATGAAATACACGCTGAAACAGATTTGGTTAAAGAACCAGTACTGTTAGCGTGGCTTTTGGATTTAGAATTACACGCTGGAACAGATTTGGCTAAAGAGCCAGTACTGTCAGCGTGACTTTTAGGATTGAGATTACACGCTGGAACATATTTGGCTAAGGAGCCAGTGCTGTCAGCATAATTTTTGAATTTGGAAATACACGCTGGAACAGATTTGGCTAAGGAGCCAATACTGTCAGCGTGACTTTTAGAATTGAATTTGCACGCTGGAACAGATTTGGCTAAGGAGCCAGTACTGTCAGCGTGACCTTTGATTGCTGTCATCTTCGAGCGCACAGGAGTGTGCGTGCTTGCAGTAGAGTTCTTGCCAGTGTTAGGAGTAGACACTGTGGCAGAGACTTCACCATTGGCTGTCAATTGATTCTTAGGGACATAGACAGAGTGTCCCTTCGACTTGGCAGTGATGATGGAGGCTGAAGTGGGCTTGCCACTCTTAGCCCGCTGCATTTCTTCATAGGCGAGTTGATCGAATTGGATCGTCATCACCTTCTTCGTCGAGCCGACTGACGAAGTGTCGCATTGAGTTATTGCCATCTCAGAAGAGGAGATGGTTTTCCCCAGCAGAGTCGCCAATTTGTTTTCCATAAATAAATTTAGTTTATTTATTGTGTTTCTGGGAAAATTACAACTGTAGGAATCCGATCTAGAAGACGGTCGCTTTATCCCTTGGACTATGCGAAGAAGAAAAGCTCTCAAAATTTTGACAGTAAGTTAGATAACTATGTATCTATACAATGAATGAAAAAAAGAACTCTATTTATAGAGTCAAAAATAACTGAAAAGATAACTGTCTTCACAGCCTGTTCCTAGTTGAAAATCACGCAGGATTTAACATACGCAAGGTTGTAAGCAGTTACTGGACGTGGCCTGTAACTGTTGGACACATGGCAATTATGCATGAGTCGTGTGCAAGTTACAGGACACGCAGGCGAGAGATCAGTGGCATGGCTGCCACGTACTCCAATTTGATGAAATCCACGCAGACTTGTTGAAGACGAAATCCACGCAGACTCGGGGCAGAAAGCTTCAAAATTCACGCAAACTTGGGGCAAGAAGCTTCAGAATCCACGCAGGCTAGGGGCAAAAAGCTTCACAATCCACGCAGACTTGGGACAGAAAGCTTCACAATCCACGCAGATGTGGAGCAAGAAACTTCAGAATCCACGCAAACTTGAGACAGAAAGCTCAAAATATACGCGGACTTTGGGAAGGAACATAATCCATGCTCGATTGAGGCAGGACTGCCAGCTGTCTTGATTCGGCGTGCTTCGACTGACACAAAATCTCTGACAGTGATTGCTTTTGTCAGTTGTATTAAATGACAAGAAGCTCTTTTGGTACGCCAACTTGACGAAGGCTGAGTCTTGCTGAAGAAGATTTCGAAAGTCACGCAATAGTTGGCTGTGATCTCTCGAGTTCTGTGCATACGTGGCATACGAGAAGACATTCTTCGACTGTCGTGCTGTCAGTCATAATTACACTCTGACAAATGATGAGATGTTTCCCAGCGTGACTTTTAAATATTGTCCTGATCAACTCAGCGTGACTTTCATTTTTTAAGGCTTACAGGAGACAGTATACATCTCGTGGAGGGCAAGCCCCAACTCCCCTCCGGGTGCGAAGAACGTCCCCGTTCGCCGGTTATATATCTCCAGGAGCGCCATGAACATTGGCTTATTGATAGGAAGCCCGTGACAGGTGCCCCGGATGGCATGATAGAGTCCCACCTCCCGCAGGAATGTCCCATAGGTCTGCAGAACCCAAGTGGTCAAGTGGGCCCACGTAGAAGTGGGGTTTACCCAGTTCAGCAATGCCAGTCTGCCAACGGGATAAGATTTTTTGCGAGCAAGCCGATTCAGGAATGTATCAGCTTGAGTGAATGTGAAGTTGGGACCATATATGTTCATAAAAGTACTGGGGGCCAGTCCCATCATATACCGGAGGACGGAATCCTTACCCGCGTACGCTGACCGAATGTTCGGGTTATAATGGATGTCGCCCATCAACATCCCTGATTGGATAGGAGTTAAGTTACACACCATCTTCCTGTCCAACAATACCATATTGAACCACGACAAAGGATAATGACGCTCCATGAGAGGAATATGGATCGCCACCCCATCCAAAGTAAAATCCCAGTTCTCAGAGATCTCTAATACTCGAGGATTCTTTATGATTAAAGCGTCTCCGAAGAGGAATGAGGGCTTCAGATACGATCCATCCAATTTCCCAGAATTCATCATGGCACGGAGATAATGGAGGGTCTGATTCTCGATGGCGTTCAACCTCCCCGAAGGCTCGTTAGCAGGAAATTGATTCATCACGTATTTAACTAAGTCATCAAGACGCACGCCCAAGATAAATTGATTCGAGCCCACTAGGAGTTCCCCCGCAGGGTTTACTGGCAGATTCACTGAAGAAAGACGAAAGAAACAAGATTGGAAGATAGTCAAACAAGGAAGCATTTGAAAAATCACTTAAGTCTATGCGGCCCGGTTCATCATAGCCTTATGCGGCTCCGAGTCAGATGAGTCCATACAAATCAAAGTTCAGGTTGGGCCTATGCGGTTCAAGGTCCACATGAACTCAACCGACAAACCTAGGCATTGATGCGGCTCAGATTCGGGTGAGACTATGCGGTTTAAAGACCACACAGACTCATGCGGCCATGAACAGACAGACTCATACGGCTACAAACAGATGAGCTTATGCGGTTCAAAAGTGAACTACGCTCATGCGGCCCAAACCAAAAATATATATGCGGTTCAGATCGAGTATGACAAGCCCCTGCGGCCTCTTGGGCGAAATGCTTATACGGTCATATCGACAAAACTTGTACATGCGGCTTGTGCATAAATTATGCAGCAGAGCCATGGCAGTTAGGGTTCTAAGGCAATGCCCTTACCAGCAATAGGCGGATGAACGTCAGGATGAACGGAGTGAACAGCGACCGGCGGAGGAGTGGCCATGTTCATCGCCGCAGCCGTCGCAGAAGCGACCGCCTTGTCCTTCACAGCCTTCGACGCAGCAGCCTTCTTGGGAGCCATGGGTGCTTGGGAGAGAAAGGAGTTAGAAAGATCGAAGAGTGCAAAAGAAATTCCTTAGAACGAAAGAGTTTCTATTTATAGACAAGGAAGGAACGCCTCGATCCGCGTACAAATATGATGACCGACTCTTCGATCATCGAGGCAAAAAGGCTGACTAATAGCCTGACTCTTGGGATCCTGGCCCAAGAAAGCGGCTCTTAAAATCTGCAACAAATTAAGAACATTAAATACAGAAGATTCACAGAAGATTTGCACACGTGGCAGGAAGATGTGGCAAAAAGCTCATGCGGCCAAAACAGCCCATGCGGCTCAGAGAGTTATGCGGTTGAGGTAATCATGCGGCTGATCAAATTCATGCGGCTCTGGCCTAATCATGCTTCTTATTCAAAGTATTTCAATTTTACAAATTGAAAACTTTGAAGGGGGTCTTGTAGAAGCATAAAAAAAGGAAGATAATCCATGCGACCGGGGAGCCACATACGGCTCAAGAGTCCCATGCGGCTCAAACACAGAGTGGACTCCATGCGGCCAGCAGAGGGAAGCCACGTGTCTTTTTTTAGAACGACTGTACCCAACGTCATTTAAACACAATTAATGTTCTGATGGCCGACAATTAATGCTCTGACGGCTGACAGCTGACAGTTGACAACCCTGACGAAAAGTAGTCATAATGACTGACGTAAAAGCACTATCTTCCTAGGGAATTGGGGAAAATCCTCACAGCTCCGAGGCAAGTTTATGCGGCCAGTCTAAATGAGTTCATGCAGCCAGTTTAAATGAGTTCATGCGGCCAGTGCAGAAGAACCTATGCGGATTCAATCATGAAAGTCCCCCATGCGGCTCGGCCATGAAGAAATCCATACGGCTCGGCCATGAAGACTCTCATACAGCTCGGCCACGAAGACCCCCATGCGGCTTGGTCATGAACATATCCATACGGCTCGGTCATGATAACCTTCATGCGGTTCGATTATAGAGACTATTCATGCGGCTCGGTCATGAAACCTTTCATGCGGCTCAGTCATGACGACCTTCATGCGGCCCAAATATGAACGCTCCTCATGTGGCTCAACAACGATGACAGAATACGTGTCCTAAAGGTAATCAAATATGGGTCAGATCCTAATGATTTGGGACACGTGGCAAGAGAATGAATTAAATTGATTCATTCAGATTTACGGATATCAGCAAATCATTATGATGGAGATTTATTGTAATCAACATTAATGACTGACATGATTTGGCATAATCTTCATTAATGGCCTAGATCCTTCACGCTGAAGATTAATGGCCCAGATTGATCACTTATCAGGCCGCCGCCATTTTGAGAATGGGCAATCATTGCAAACCCTAATGATGCCCCCCACTATTATAAATAGCAGGGTGCCATTCTCTTGCAAAATATACAGGGGGAGAGATACGCACATACAGAGAGACACTTCCCCAATAATCAGAGAGAAAAATCTACAGAGATCAATTCAGAGAGAGAGAAGCCAGAAGAGCAATACGAGGAGAGCAAGAAGAGCATTTCTTCATCAACGCCAACCATCTCGTCACAGGAGCCAAGGCTACGTTCGATCGTCCAAGGAGTAAGGCAGAGCTGCCGTCGCTTTCCCGAGCCTCTATCGTCATCCCCCAGAATCAAAAATAAACAATTGTACTTAGATTGCTGTACCTAGGTTTTCGTCCCTAGGCTTTCTTTGTACAAGCGAGTTTGTAATGTGAAGTAAAAGTCCAGTCCTTCCCAGCAGAGTCGCCATCGTGTTTGCCATAAAATATAAAAGAGCAGAACAGTTTTATGGGAGGATTGGACTTTTACTTCACGTTATAAACTCGCTTGTACAAAGAAAGCCTATGGACGAAAACCTAGGTACTGCAATATAAGTACAATTGTTTATTTTTGATTCTGGGGGGGGTGACGATAGAGGCTCGGGAAAGCGACGACAGCTCTGCCTTACTCCTTGGACGATCGAACGTAGCCTTGGCTCCTGTGACGAGATGGTTGGCGTTGATGAAGGAATGCTCTTCTTGCTCTCCTCGTATTGCTCTTCTGGCTTCTCTCTCTCTGAATTGATCTCTGTGGATTTTTCTTTCTGATTATTGGGGGAGTGTCCCTCTGTATGTGCGTATCTCTCCCTCTGTATATTTTGTAAGGGAATGGCACCTTGCTATTTATAATAGTGGGGGGCATCATTAGGGTTTGTAATGATTGCCCATTCTCAAAATGGTGGCGGCCTGATAAGTGATCAATCTGGGCCATTAATCTTGAGTGTGAAGGATCTGGGCCATTAATGAGGATTATGCCAAATTATGTTAGTCATTAATGTTGATTGTAATAAATCTCCATCATGATGATTTGCTGATATCTGCAAATCTGAATGAATCAATTTAATTCATTCTCTTGCCATGTGTCCCAAATCATTGAGATCTGACCCAAAATTTGATTACCTTTAGGACACGTGTTCTGTTATCGTTGTTGAGCCGCATGAGGAGCGTTCATATTTGGGCCGCATGAAGGTCGTCATGACTGAGCCGCATGAAAGGTTTTATGATCGAGCTGCATGAATAGTCTCTATACTCGAACTGCATGAAGGTTATCATGACCGAGCCGCATGGATATGTTCATGACCAAGCCGCATGGGGGTCTTCGTGGTCGAGCTGTATGAAAGTCTTCATGGCCGAGCCGCATGGATTTCTTCATGGCCGAGCCGCATGGGGGACTTTCATGATTGAATCCGCATAGGTTCTTCTGCACTGGCTGCATGAACTCATTTAGACTGGCCGCATGAACTCATTTAGATTGGCCGCATAAACTTGCCTCGGAGCTGTGAGGATTTTCCCCAATTCCCTAGGATGATAGTGCTTTTACGTCAGTCATTATGACTACTTTTCGTCAGGGTTGTCAACTGTCAGCTGTCAGCCGTCAGAGCATTAATTGTCGGCCGTCAGAGCATTAATTGTGTTTAAATGATGCTGGGTACAGTCATTCTAAAAAAAAGACACGTGGCTTTCCTCTGCTGGCCGCATGGAGTCCACTCTGTGTTTGAGCCGCACGGGACTCTTGAGCCGCATGTGGCTCCCCGGCCGCATGGATTATCTTCTCTTTTTCATGCTTCTACAGTACTCGCCTGGTATCTGAGTGTCCAATATGAAAGTACTGTCCGAGGAGTGGTGTCTGGCTCCTAATCAGAACAGCACAAGTCACAACAAGTCCAGAATGGAATAATGAAGTCCTACTATGTATTCTACATGATTCTAGGTCAATCTAGGCCAAAGTCAACTCTTGGTCAACTCTGGTCAACTCTAGAAGTCAAACTAGGTCAACCAAGTCTAAAATAGATCAAACTAGTCTATACTAGTCTAACAAGGCTACACTAGGTCCAAATAACTGTACAAGCCCAATCTAGGCTCACCAAGCTATACTACATTACTTGGGCCTATTCTTTAACACATGAACATATTGTACCTAGGTATAATACATACACAAGTTGTTAATATATGTGACATACACATACACTTGTATAACCCACACATCCCATGTAGGTATCTAGACTAGATACCCAAAACACAACCACCAATTACATATATATATATATATATATATATATATATATATATATATATATATATATATATATATATATATATATATATATATATATATATATATATATATTACCTCTATATATATACCCATAGCAAATAATCACAAAGAGAAAATAGGATACCATAGAGAGGGAAACAGAAATGTGTGTGTGGGTGTATGATGTGTGAACAAGACAGAAATGTGTGTGTGTGTGTGTGTAACTGAACAATGGTTAGATAGGAGGCTATGTGTCATGTTGCATTACATTAACCCAAATCAGTGTGAAATAACAGTGTCAAAATCAGTGTCATGTGTGTGTGTTGATGGTGTTAATCTCAGGAATATGGAGTGGCAGGAAATAGTATAGAGTGTGTGTGTGTTTACATGAAATGAGTGAAAGGATGAGTGTTACTGAACAGTGAGGAGAAGGAGAGGAAACCAATTCATTCCCAGGTTTAAGACCACAAGAAGAATCTCAGATTTCAGTCTACAGTCCACATTCTCAGGTATCATAAATTCAGTGTAGGCATTCATTTCCAGGTTTTGAAAAGAAACAACAATGCAAACAAAGTCAAGGTAACTCAGGTTCAGCCATAGCAAAACAGTTAACACATGAATCTAACAGTTGACAGTAACATGTCCCTGTGTGTTCAACATATCAAAATACCACTAACACATTCCCAGATTTCCACTTAACTGAAACCAATTTACATTACCTAGATCATAAATCTGAATTTTCAGATTAAGTCTACAAATCTACATTATCAGGAAATGCATAAATTCAGTGAAGAACATTCATTACCAGGTTATCAACCATTTGAATTAAAACTTAGTTAACATAGGTTATAACATGTAGGGATCAAAATCATTAGAAAACATCTACAAAACAGTAGCTTAAAACACTAGTTCAGTTTTTTTAGAATCAACATTTAAAAATCGAAATTAGTTTGCAGTTCATTTGAATCAACCCAATGGTCAAAATGGCCATTCACAAACAAAACTAAATTTGAAATGATAAACCTCATCAATGTGGATCAACACAAATGTGGGGGCTGATTTCAGTGAAGAACATCCGGTAATTTGGAAAAATTAAGTGTTCAGGAATTTGAAAAGAACACAGTATCAGTGAGAAATGGTTTCAGTGAAGAATCAGTGATTTCTCATTCATTCAAAATCCAAATCTCCACCTAAAACTGACTTAATCATGAAACTAATATTTAACAGAGATAATCAACACATATTGAATCTATCTAATCAAATTAAACAGGATCTAAAGCATTTAAAACAATTACACAGGAACACATATATAGGATCACTGAAAACCCATAGTGCACAACACGTGCACAATCGATTTCTCCCTCGACACGACAAGGGGACAAATGGGACTTGACAAACGGGATGTCAGTCATGTCCCCATGCCACGTTTCAAGTTTCGTGTCAAAACAATACGTGTCGTGTCCACTACAGCCCCCGAGTAGCAGGGGAGGACTGTAGCGCGCGCGCGCATGTGTGCACCGTGTGTCCGTGTGTCTCCCTAGGCCTGACGCGACACGAAAACCAAACACAGACACTAGAAACCCATAGGCAAGATCAAAACCCTAATTCCTATTCAAAAAGTTTCTACAAAACCAAACGAAATGCCCTCAGTGGCATTTCGACAAACACCTACGCACTAACTCTGATACGTGTCCAAATGGACACGAAACCTACAAAACCCGACACGACACCAATGCAGACACTTAGGGGACCCCTAGGGCTTCCTAATCATGAAGAGAAATCAAAGTTTCATGGAGAGATGAGAAAGTTACCTATGTATGAACTTTCAAGGAAAATCCCCTTTCAATAGCTCTTCTCTTAATGTCCCAATCCACTCAAATTACATCAAACTGAGATGGAAGCTTAATAACAACAAGAATAGGTGTATTATAACCTAATGGAAAAGATTAGAATGAAAAAGGAAGAGGAATGGAGTTCTAGGGATTAAAATACAATAGGAAACTAACCTTCTTGAACTTTGAGCTTTCCTAAGAAAGAGGCAACCCTAGATTTTAGGAGGGTATTTATAGGGTGATGATCCCAATAGGAATGAGGTGGCCGGCCACTTAGTCTAGGCTTGGGTTTAGGGATTTGTCTTGGGCTTTGAGCCAACTTACAAGGCTATGTGTTAAATGATTAACCAAAGGCTCTGAGTCATAAGCCATGACTTATGATTTTCTAATTCCTTTTTCTAAATAGAGTCTAATGACCAAACCAATGATTAGGCTAGGTTAGACTAGAGTCACATAACCTAACCAAGTCCATACTAACTAGGGTTAGCTCCTAGGTTGGTCTACAAGGGTCAACACTAATCAAAATCAACCTAGTCCAAACAATTCCAAAATAAATCCTAAAAATTCCCATAAATTCTAATAAATTCTAATAAATTTAAATTATCCCAAAAATGTCAAAAATACCCACACACTAGAAATGTGGTAGTGACAAATCTACACTCCTTAAAAGAATTTCGTTCTCGAAATTGAAAGGCGAAACACAACTAATGAGAAGGATAGAAAGTATACCTCACGGTCCAAAAAGATACGGGTAGCGCTCGCGCATCTCATCCTCCTGCTCCCAGGTAGACTCTCCTGGAGAATGATGCCTCCATGCGATGCGTACCAAGGGTATCACCTGTTTCCTCAGAACCGTCTCCCGTCGATCCAGAATCTCCACTGGCTGCTCTGGATAGCTGAGAGAAGGCCCAACCTCTATCTCTGAATGATCGAGCACATGGCTAGGGTCAGCCACGTATCGTCTCAACTGTGATACATGAAATACGTTATGGATCCCCACTAGCACAGACGGCAAGTCTAGCCTGTATACAACGTCACCGACTCTCCCGCTGATAACGAAAGGGCCGATGAAGCACGGGCTAAGCTTCCCGCCTCCACCAAAACGTATCGTACCACGAGTCGGAGATATCCTCAAGAAAACCTGGTCTCCGACCTAATCACAAGCAAGGTCTCAATTAATATAATAAACAAACATGATCAAAATCACAAACAAACAAACCTAAATCTAATCCTACTCTAATCTGTACCTCAAACTCCAATGGCCTCCGGTGGCTATCGGCCCAGTGCCGATGTCTGTCCTGTGCCACGCGAAGTCTCTCCCTGATGAGCTTCACCTTCTCGGCTGCATCAACAACTATCTCTGGCCCCAGTAAAGCTCGCTCACCAACATCATCCCATGATAAGGGTGTACGGCACCTACGCCCGTACAGAGCCTCGAAAGATGACATCTCAATGCTGGCCTGAAAACTATTGTTGTAGGCAAACTCCACCAAATGAAGATGATCCTCCCAGGAACCTTCGAAGTCCAGGACGTACGTCTGCAGCATATCCTCAAGTGTCTGAATAGTCCGCTCTGACTGTTCGTTCGTCTGGGGGTGGTATGCAGTACTAAACTTGAGCTGAGTGCCCAAGCTGGTCTACAGACTCCTCCAAAAATAAAAAGTAAAATGGCTATCCCGATCTGAGACGATGCTGACTGGAACCCCGTGAATTCTGATTATCTGTCGCATATACATCTCTGCCAGCCTCTCTGTAGACGTACCCACCTTGAATGGCAAAAAAAACGGCCGATTTGGTCAACCTGTCAACGATGACCCAAATCGCGTCTTTTCTCCCTGGTGTGCGCGACAACCCTGATACGAAGTCCATAGTGATATGCTCCCATTTCCACTCGGGAATGGGCCGCGGCTGCAATAATCCACTGGGCCTCTGTCTCTCTGCCTTGACCTGCTGAAAGACCAAACATCTAGCCACGAAGCAAGCCACCTCCCGCTTCATCCCTGACCACCAAACATGCTCCCGCAGATCTCGGTACATCTTGTTGGCACCCGGGTGTATAGAGTACTGAGATCTGTGGGCCTTCTGCATAACCTGCTCTCTGAGATCTCCGTTGGGCACACATAATCTGGAACCGTGCCTCAAGGCACCATCCTCTGCAAGAGAAAACTCGCCCTCCAGCAATTCTGCTCAAACCTGCTCCTGGAGACACCGCAGAGCAACGTCCTCAAACTGTGCCGACTTGATCCTCTCCACCAAGTCTGACTGAATCTGCATCCCCCATAGCTGCATCTGTACTCCGGGCACGATCACCTCAATCCCAAGGCTCTCCAAGTCGGCAAGCAAATATCGATCCATGGTCAAACACATGGCTGTCGGATACCTACTCAAGGCATCGGCAACCACGTTGGCCTTCCCTGGGTGATACTGAAGTAGGATGTCAAAATCTTTTATCAACTCTAGCCATCTGCGCTGTCTCATGTTCAACTCCTTCTGAGTGAACACATACTTTAAGCTCTTGTGATCCGTGAAGATCTCTATCCTCTCACTATACAGATAGTGCTTCCACAGCTTCAGGGCAAAAATCACTGCTGCCAGCTCCAGGTCATGGGTAGGGTAGTTCTTCTCATGGGAACGCAACTGCCTGGAAGCATAAGCAACCACCTTCTCATGCTGCTGCAAGACGCAACCCAGCCCCTTTCCTGAAGCATCACTATAAATAGTGAAACCACCTGATCCTGAGGGCAATGTCAGAATCGGAGCTGTCGTCAGCCGCTTCTTCAACTCATCAAAAGCTGTCTGACACTCCTCTGACCAAACGAACTCATCATCCTTCCGGGTCAACCGAGTCAACGGCTCTGCAACTCGGAAGAAATCCTGCACAAATCTCCGATAATATCCTGCCAGCCCCAGGAAACTCCTGATCTCTGCAACTGAAGTCGGCGCTGCCCATGCCTCAACTGCTACAATCTTCTTGGGGTCAACTGAGATACCATCTCCAGTCACTACATGCCCAAAAAAGTCTACCCGGTCCAAGAAGAACTCACACTTGGAGAGCTTTCCGTAAAGCTGCTCCTTCCTGAGAGTCTCCAGCACGATCCTCAAATGATCCTCGTGCTCCTCCTCAGTCTTGGAATATACCAAGATGTCGTCAATAAACACCACCACAAACTGATCCAGATACTGGTGGAACACCTTGTTCATAAGGTTTATAAACACTGCTGGTGCATTGGTTAGCCCAAACGGCATAACCAATAACTCGAACTGCCCGTACCGCGTCCTGAAAGCGATCTTGTGAATATCCTCCCTCTTCACCTTAACCTGGTGATATCCCGACCTTAGATCAATCTTGGAAAATACCCGAGCTCCGCTCAACTGGTCAAATAGATCGTCGATCCGCGGCAGTGGGTATTTGTTCTTGATCGTGAGGTTGTTGAGTGCCCTATAGTCAATACACATACGTACTGACCCATCCTTCTTCGGCACGAACAACACTGGTGCACCCCATGGCGACGAACTCGAGCGGATGAAGCCCTTGTCCTGTAGCTCATCCACCTGCTTCTTCAGCTCCACCCGCTCGCTGTTGTTCACCCGATAGACATGCTGAGAGATGGGTTCCGCTCCTGGAACCAAGTCTATCGAGAAATCTATGTCTCTGTCTGGTGGCAATCCCGACAACTCCTCTGGGAAAACATCCATATACTCTGCTATCAAGAGGTATGGAATCGCCTGCTCCTCGACCGAGACTCCAAAGAAGACTCCGTTGCTCTGCTCTGCTTGACGTCTGGAGTACTCGAACTCTGGCTCCCCCGGTGCTCTGAAAAGAACTCTACCCCCTCTGCAATCAATGCTGGCGTGGTGCCTACTCAACCAATCCATACCTAATACTATATCGTAATTCGGCAATGGCATTATGAGTAGGCTCACCTCCAACTCACAGCCTCCCAAAACTACTCTCCGACCCTTACAAACATCACTCACGAGGATAATGCCACCTCCGGTCGTGATCTTGTAAGTCCTAGGCAACGATTCAGCTATGATACCATGTCTAATCACAAAAGATACTGATATGAAGCTATGCGTAGCACCGAAATCGAATAATGAAAAAGCTGGACTGGAGTCGAGTAGAATCGAACCTGCAATCAGCTCTCCTATCACCTCTGCATCTCCAGCTGCCATGGCAAAAGCTCGCCCCTGCTGGCCTCCCCTGGCCTGCTGCTGGTGCTGGACGAACCTCTGCTGCTGCGTCGGCAGGGCTGGTCTCCTCTGCTGGCCTGCTGGAGCTCTGACTCCACCTCCCGGAGCTGCTTGTCCCATACGGCACTCCCTCATCTGGTGGTCTGCTGAACCACACACTAGGCACTGGCCCAGCCTCTTTCGACACTCATTGGCGACATGCCTGGGCTTCTTGCAGTAGACACAAGTGATAACCTGTCTCTGGCCCTGCTGGTGCTGCCTCGGCTGCTGCTGCTGATGAACTGGCCTCTGCTGTATCGACTGCGACTGAAACTGCCTCAGCTGCTGGTGCTGGAAGTGGGGCCTCTTGGCCTGGCGTCCGCTGCTGCTGCTGTCCCCAACTGGGTCTCTCCCCCTCTTGAGCCTAAGCTCAAGATCATCCTCTGCCAATAAGGCTCCTGTCAAGATCTCCTCGAACGTGGCATCCCGGTTGCCCTAGGTCAAGGACTTGACCTCCTTGACTAGACCCTTCCAGAACCTCTGGGCCTTCGTCGTCTCACTCAAGCCCTCCACAAACCTGCCGAGGCGGCCGAACTCCCCGACGTACTCCTCCACTGAAAGACTCCCCTGGACCAGGCTCTCGAACTGCGTCTCTAAGGCTCTGAGTGCTGAATCTGGAAAGAACTTCTTCTTGAAGAAGCCCTTGAACTGCTCCCAAGTCTGCCCAGCTACCCCCACCCTGGGGTCTGACTGATACCAAGTGCGAGCAAGATCTCGCATCCGGCTAGCTGCGGCCTCGATCTGAAGATCTGCTAGTATCCTGGCCAGGCGGAAGATCTCCTCTATATGCTCGATCCACTCATCGGCATATAGGATCCCCTCTGTCCCCAGAAAGTCTCTAGGGCTCATCTTCTGAAACTGCTCGATCCCCGGTGTCCTCGGCTGCTAAACTACCGGTCGAGCTACGACCGTCGTAAGGGCCAGCTCCATGCCCCTGTCCTGTCGAGCCTGCTGCCGGTCCATGAACTACTGGAAGTACGTGAACATCTGCGTCGCATCCACGTATCCTGTAGGTGGTGGCTGCTGGAAGGGATCCTCTGGAATGACCGGGTCCTTCCTCTGAGTCGGTGGATGCATACCCCCTGCTGCGGCTGCCGAGGTCTCAATACGAACAAAGGTGGCAGGAGCTGCAGTCCCCTGGCCTCGCTGTACTGGCTGAGAGGTAGCAGTCCCATCTATAGCATCCTCATGAATGGCACGCTGCGATCGAGTCTCTACCATCCTGAAGATAGACAAACAAGAGTATCAATTTCTGAGAAAGAAGCGAAATAACAAAGGCGGACAGTTAAAAATTCAAAGGATCAGCTGACAATAAGGATTTAGATGGCAATAAAAGAATTTTTCCTAAAGTGATTGAGTACCTTAAACTTAATGTTCTATATCTTACTGCAGGCTGTAGTGATACTCTAGTTCGAATACCACTACACTTCCAGTCTAGACCTGCATGGGCCACCACTAAAAACGTGTCACGACCCGCACCCTAGGGTAAGGGCACGAGATGTGGGTACGTCCAGCCTACGCCGCAGTGTCGGCGGTAGAACGCTGTCCTAGGTCAACATACATCTAGAAATATATATCTAAACAGTTTATACTCTCCGAATGGGGGTGACATAGCATTAATAACTCAATCACAACTAAGGAAGAGATAGCACGATATGAAATAGAACTCAAGGAAATAAATAGATGAAAAATAGTCTAAGATAATCCCAGCAATATCCAGAAGTAGATGGTCTCAGATACAGAATGAAAGAATATATACAACTCAGAACTCAGAATAAATTCTAGCTAAAACATGTCTCAAGACTACATAAAAGAAGATAAGCCTAACTAATCTACTCTAGGCAATGGGGGTGATATCCTCAGCTAGAGCTGGGTCCTCCTGAGGGTCCAGCTCGCAAGTGTCATCTAAGGCTGCCCCGTAGAAAGTGTCCAGGCAGGCCTCCTCCTCGTCCTCTGTAATATTTTCAACAGGTCCAGTCAGGACAGGAGCGAGTACAGTACATCTCAACAGTTCATAGCAGGTTAGAAGATATAATTATGCAGTAAAGTAAGATACAAGTACTGAAAGAAGTGCAGTATGTAAACAGAGAGAGAAAGCTATAACAGAAATATCTACTATAAATAGAGAACTAATATGTGACTAGTGAGTCAGATTACAACATGGACATGTAAATGGCATGGCATGATTCTGATGCTACACTATAGAATGATTATGATGCTATACTACTGGGGTATTATTCACATGTCCACTTCTACTCCCCCGTACCCCCAATCAATACACAAGGATCCAACCATGTTATGTTATGATTCCATGCACAGGCCCCCGAAGGGTGATATATGGATGTCCCATAAATGGGGATTCTAGAAGACCCAATAAATGGGATAAGGATTCCAGGAAGACTCTGTGATCATAAGAGTATATGTCACAAGTGATCGAAGAACCAATAAAGCATAGTGATACGCCATGTAAGTGAAACGCACAGAACATGTAGTACCCGATGCTCCCTAAGGATAACATCTCAAGAAGGAATCCATATAGTACCAATCCGTGTGACCAACGTGACAGTACAAGTAAAGTAATCTACTGCAGGAAATAATTCTAAGCAGGATATGAAATAATCAGAGAATGTACTCGCCTGGTATCTGAGTGTCCAATATGAAAGTACTGTCCGAGGAGTGGTGTTTGGCTCCTAATCAGAACAGCACAAGTCACAACAAGTCCAGAATGGAATAATGAAGTCCTACTATGCATTCTACATGATTCTAGGTCAATCTAGGCCAAAGTCAACTCTTGGTCAACTTTGGTCAACTCTAGAAGTCAAACTAGGTCAACCAAGTCTAAAATAGATCAAACTAGTCTATACTAGTCTAACAAGGCTATACTAGGTCCAAATAACTGTACAAGCCCAATCTAGGCTCACCAAGCTATACTACATTACTTGGGCCTATTCTTTAACACATGAACATATTGTACCTAGGTATAATACATACACAAGTTGTTAATATATGTGACATACACATACACTTGTATAACCCACACATCCCATGTAGGTATCTAGACTAGATACCCAAAACACAACCACCAATTACATATATATATATATATATATATATATATATATATATATATATATATATATATATATATATATATATATATATATATATATATATATATATCACTACAAAAAAGGTTGGCTTTTGGGACAACACTTTCAGGAACGCTAGTTTTAAACGTCCTAAAAAATTATTATTTGGGACTGCTATATTTTTTTGTAACAAAAAATAAATTTATTGGTGACAGATTGGAAGATGGACCTCTTATTTGGGACTATTAATATATTTTGTTCCAAATAAATTTTGAGACCGTCTCAAATAATCTCAGCCGGAATGACAATTATTTGGCGGCCTAAACCAAATTTTTTGGAAATCTTTTTTCCCTTACTCCTAACCATTGGATCTCCAGAATGAATCAACACCGTTCATCCACATATATTTTTACTACAACAAAATATGTTAATAACGACATTTTCTTTACGACACTTTTTAAATAAGTGTCATTATTTTGTTTTAGTGATGACAGTCTACTAAAACGTGTCGTTATAATTAAATATTTATTATCATCTATGACACCTTTTTAAAAGTGCCGTAAATATAAATTCAACAACACTTTTAAGACCATTATAAAATGTCATATATTATTATATACTAAACACAACATTTTTAAAGTGTTGTCCCAAATTTTATTTCCCACACTTTTTTTTTATTTTACCGCTCTTTCTCATAATTTGGATGCTACAGTCTGATAAATCCCTTCTCATGTCCCACTTTTCCCATTTTCTACTCTTTCTTCCTCTTTTTTCTCTCATATTTCCCCAAATCTGGGCGCGTCGGAGAAGCCTCGACGCGGGCGCGGACCACCTCGTCGAACCGGGCCACCGACCGCTTCTGGCAAGTCGAGCCTCTGCCGACCTGTACGGACGTCACGCCAGCGCCAAGCGTCGCCGGTTGGCCCCTGGTGCCTCCATCAGTTTTTGTAGTCGCATCCGCCCCTTCAGGAACATCCGGGCTGGCGAGAGCCGCTTCGCCTTTGCGCCGATGTAAGCCTCCTCGCCGCCGGAGCTCTCTCCCCCTCCTCTTTTTTTTCTTCTTCCTCCTCCTCCCCCTTATGAAAAAAACCCTAATTGGAAGTGGCGACTGAGAGCTGCGGAGGAAGAAGACGACTGAAAAAAAACCCTCCACTTTTTTTTCTTCTTCCTCCTCCTCCCCTTCTGAAAAAAACCCAATCCACCCTTGCTTGCACCCCGCGCACCCTTCCAATGTTGTTCTCTTTCCATCACCCCTTTCTCTCTGAATAAGTATTGGTCTCGTCATGAAACCTCGAACTCGTGTGCAGGATCGCGAAGTACTCGAAGTCGAATATGTACCACAAGCACTGGATCTGTGAGATCAATTGCAAGAACGATGGGTCCTTTCGAAGCACGACTCGAAGCCCATATCTGACAAACTAGCCAATGAGACGTCGAAGTTATATCTCGCCGACAACGTCAAGACCACCAACCACTGCAGGCGTAAGCCCACCAAGTCAGGTTAGGGTTTTTCCTCCAATTCGACTAAAATTAGGGTTTCTTTTTGGTTTTTCTTTGGCAGGGCAAGCATCGCTCCTGAAATTGTGTTGATCCTTCTGGCTAGGAGGTTCATGGGAAAGAGAGTTACGTTCTTGAAGCAGCTTCCATCTGGATTACTTCTTCTTACCGGTGAGATTTTGACTTTGTTGCAAAAAAATTTGCATTTGTATGATTAATATGCATCTCTGTAAAAAAAATTACACTCTATTAGTTGATTGTAGGAATTAGTATTATTATTTGCCAATGAAACTCGGCTGGCTATCTACTTGAAATTTTATTGTATTGAAGCTGCACATACTTGATACATATGGTCAAGGGAAAAGCTTAACAGAGTAGCAACTCTTCAACTTAAAACAAATCCTTGATTGATGTCCTTCATTGTGTCTAAATCATCCATCATTACATATTAAAGTATTATTGCATTGATCATGTGTGAGAATGTGATTTTTCATTTACCAGTAGGAAAAAGATATGTTATTACTATGTTCATTTCTAAGAGGGATATGAAAAGATGTGTGTTGTAGAAGTACTGTTCATGATAACAAGTTAATTTTACTATAAGCCAGTGACAGATGTGTTCGTCTTTGTTGCAAATGCAATAAAATCCTTCAATGTCTGAATCAGCTAAATAACCTTCTATTCTTATCAATGTCTCATGTTACATAATTACATTATTTTATGCCAATGCATATTATATGTTTCCTTCTATATTTCATATGCTTAGTAGTTGAGTTTGTTTTTACGAAAACCATTATATTACCAGTAGGACTCTAAGAAGCCATTGCCTCTGAGTCAAGAGACAAACTTTAACATACTATTTTTGTGTAACGTGTATAGAGGGTTTGCAAAAGGACTGATAAAATACCAACCTGACATTACTATAAGTGTACATCCTCTGATGCAGCATGTATCCCTCCGAATACTAAGGGTTAAAGGTTTGCTAAAGAAGATTGTATTTACTACAGTTCACTGATTTAAGAACTTCTCATCCAAATTGGTAGGTTTATTATTACAAGGATTTTGTATCATTTTTATGTATGGTGAAGTCTCATTTCACATTAATTTTCATGATGAGCAGTTGAATTAGTTGGTTTTTTGTTCCTTATCTTTAGGTTTCATAAGACAGTCAGACGGAAGGTTGGTAATGTTCTTCAAAGTATTCATAAGGTTGGTAATGTTCTTCAAAGTATTCATGCTTTTTCTTAAGGCACCTTCAAGATCGATATGCTTATTCTTTTTCCTTTTAATTGATCTACTCATGTTCTAATTGATTCTTAAGTTTTTTCTTTCATACATTCTTAGAATTTTCTGAGAAAAGAATTAGGAATGTACGAGGAATTACCTGTTGTTCTATTGATGGAAGGAGGGGAAGGCATGGGGCTATTGAAGCTACTGCTCGTGCACTTGACAAGGCATTATATGATGAGAATCATGGAGAAACTGTAGGTCAAATTATTGTCGTATGTGGCCGTAACAGAAAACTTGCTAATAAATTGCTTTCAATTGATTGGAAGATCTCTTCTGTTCAGGTAGTTTATCTTTCCTTAAATGCTTAAAATCAACTACTTTGAATTCAATGTCAAAATATTAGACAAAGTTTCCTGCTATTTAAGCCACATATAGGTTGTTTTATAGCACTAAGTATATTGTGATTCTCTCTTGAACATCTCTTTCATTTTTGGCATAGTTTCTAGTATCTGCTAATACCGATAGGATACAGCAGATACTAGTATCTTACCTATATGGCATATATCGAAACAACCGATACCGATATGATTTGTCATGTCCCGATCCAATACCGACGCTACCAATATTGAACGATACCAATGTTTGAGTTCTCTTTCCGATTCAATTCGACATAGAAAATTGAATGAAAAAGAGAAATAAAAAAATAGGACTTATTGTATCATTGCTCATTTGTTGATTTTTGAGTCTTAATATGAGTAGGTGAGTTTTTTTTAATAATACTGTTAGCTTTTGGTTTCTTAGATATTTTTGTATCATTTTTCAACTAGGAAACATCATTGGCAGATTTCCTATCAACTGTGCACTTGACATAGGAATTTGAGACACCAGAAAACATAAAAGATGCTATTGAAAAGTAATGAATATGAGGCAACATCATGAAATAAAACAAAAGCATAGCACTAAAAGGTTTTAAAAATTTCCAAAATGACAAGGTAACATGAAGAAAAGGTAAAAGTTCTTTAAAAGTCTTTAATATATGACCCTACTCTAGAAATTGTGTATTCTGGTCTAAAAGGGTTATATTTGTTTATAGTATTGAACTTTACTATTTTTGCATGTTGCTTCGTTACTGTGAACAACTCTGGACATGGTACATCATTTTCTTTTTCAGAAGGATATGCATGCTTGATTTATCATTGTTAACCTTTATTTTATGCCTCAAGATTCTTGTATCTTTCTTATATTTCTGAATCTTTGTAACCAATGGGATAGTTGATATAAGTGTTGAATCCAGCTTCGGATGATTATAGTTACTCATGTTTAGTAATTTACTTGCTTTTAACATTATACGATGCATTCCAGGTGTGTGCTTTCCAATGGGAAGAGGAATGTACCAAGTGGTTCATATACCAGAGAATAAAGTTGTTCTTTGTAAATAAACCTACTGTGAGGGCTGATGGCTGATTCAATTCTAGAATATTGAAGTTATGGTTAAGTAAGCTTTTAGTACTTAGCATCTAAACTGTATAGGTTCATTTGGTCTTTTACATAATTAGTGAGCTCATTCTCATTTTAAACGAATCCCCTTGGATGACCTATTTTTGATGGCTTCAAGTCGTTTCTGTTCTTATATATTTGGAGCAAAGCTATCTCACAAGTCCAAGGATGTACTGCAGATAGGGGACACCTTTACTATCGTACAGTGGTTCTGTAGATTCTTTTGGCATGTTGCTTACTAATGGTGACAATTGCTTCAAGAAGATCTCTCTCAAAAGAAGGTGCAGAGTAGCGTCTATATAGAACTCTATAATCTATAACATGTATATTAAGCCTTGAAAACCTATATATTAGATTAAATGCTAGGAATAGGCTGGAAAACTGCCTGATGCAAGGTTGCACCAGCATGCCCTATAGAGGAGCATATCTTTTCCCACTTGTAACCGACATAACTCTTCTAACACACATGAAACGTGGTTGGACATGTAGGTGTGTTACTGTATCCATGTCAAGTTCGTATCCTAGAATTTTTTTACAATGATGTATAACAAATTTGTATCATGTTCATAACCATATATGTTTCCATGCTCATGCAACCTAGATACAATTCACTCTTCTTTGCTTAATGTTTTAAGGATTTGCTTCTGCCGGAACAGATAAGTGGAAGCTAGAAAATATTTGCTCTTTAGTAAGTTGTGTATATGCATCTGCAATGATATGACGAGCCTCTCTTCTGCCTTTATTAGCCCATATGTATGTCTTGGCAGTCTGATGTAGGGTTGACGTTCTATGAATAATTTAACAGCCACTTATAAATTTGGTAGATCTTTGTTGAGATACATGTATATAAATACATCTATATAATGCAACTTAAATAAAAGATAAGTGTTATATGGTAAGAGAATCATTTATTATACTTGCTATTTTTGTTCAAATATATGGCTAATTCTAAAGTACTATCTTCTGAATCTATTGTATAATCTTTATTCTCAGTTGGGCAAGTGGAGCACTTGATCCGTAAAGCACTGCTTCTCATGATACGACCACATCTGTGAAAAGGTTTGCTGGTTGCTTGTTCATGTTTCTCAATAGATGCCTTTGCTTGTAACCCGTCATCTGAAACATGGCATGAAAGTTACTATTTACTAACCTTTTTTGTTTTGTTTTTAGAGGTGTTTGGGCAATGATTGCAGTCTTTTTTAGCTTATTCTTTGGTTCATGCACCTTCATCGTGTGTTGCAATTCCTCATTGCTCATGTTACATATTTGATTCCTACTTTTGATTAAACTATTAAGATTCTTATACAGGAAATCACTACATTAGTGCAAATGTTTCTTTATACTTGTAAGATGTGAGGAATACAATAATCTAGGGATAACTAGTAAGTATTGTACAATGCCATGTCTAACCTCTCGATCCTCTAATGTTTGTTGGAAAAAATTATTTTTCTTGTAGTATTGGAGTAACCCAGTTTAAAGTGAACATAGGTGTTGTGACTAATTAAAACCTTCCAAACTAATATTTGCTCATTCTCAGATCTCATATTGAACCTGAACACGACTTGTGGGGAATGTATAGTTTCTTGAATTCTATATAACATAGTTTGCAGTATCATCCGATACATTTACGATACTGATACTCACCGATACCGACAATGGCGATATCTTTTCTAAACAATTGGGCAAAGAAAATTGAACAAAAAAGATTGATAAGCAAGTATGTAAAAGCATGGTAAAGTTGTAAAAGAAGTTTATGAGGAAAACTTATCTATCATAGTTAAACCAATCATCAAGGATGATTATTTCACTCTAAAAAATACTATGAAACAATACAGAAAATTGTGCTTAAATATCTAAAAGTTTTTCTCTAAATTGTGCCTAAATGCCTAAATGTCTGGCTATGTATATATACATCTTGACTTCATCTATCTAGAAAATTTATTTCCCAACATCCATAGATAACCAAGTAACATCTGTTAAAAAAAATATTGTGCTGATTAATTACCAGGAGAGGGGGAGGATTATGATGAAGTATGCAAACTTGATCGAGGAGAACATAGAGGAACTGGCCACTCTAGACTCTATAGATGGTGGAAAGTTGTTATCTTTCGACAAAGCTTTGGACACACCCACAACAGTATGAAATCTCCAAAACTATGCTAGTGCAGCAGATAAAATCCTGGGCCATTGTCTTCGACGATGCTGATGTCGAAATGGCAGTCCATCTTGTCCAGTTAGCCACATTTCACAACAAGGCACTCTTTCTCTCCCTATAATTCATTTCTGTCCCATAAGTGTATGTTTAGTGTATATGCGTGTTAAAAGTTTTTCTTCTGCTTGAATATGTCAGGAGAGAATTGTGTATCGGGAACTCGCATATATGTTCAGGAAGGAACCTATGATGCATTCGTGAAGAAATAGCTGAGAAGGCTAAGAACATAGTAGTTGGAGATCCTCTTAGCCCAGACGTTGAACAAGGCCCTCAGGTTGTTTTTCCTTCCTCTCTCAGTTACTGAAATCATTCAAGTTCACAATTTGCTCACCTTAACAGTCTTACAAGCATTACGTTGAACTATTAGTTGAAGACTTAATTTATGTACTCAAGATCTTTCTCGTGTTGCTGTGTAATTATGTTGCAAGTACATGGGTAAATGGTGTCTGTACCCGTATCGTGGTCCGTATTCATGTAACATATATGACTGCTTACGACCTGTACCTGTATAGAGATTTTCGTGTCCCATATCAGTATCATTTCCTACATCCTAACTTTAAAACCGCTCTACTACAAATTAACAAGAGGCAGTTCGAAAAGTGCTTGAATACAGTGATTGGGGAAAGAGGGAAGGGGCTACGCTACTTACAGGAGGGGAAGGCCTGTTGGGAGAAGGGTTACTACATTGAACCCATATTTTTTACCGATGTCAAGGTAAACAACACAAGCACTATTGAAAATTTTACATTTTACATATATAACTGTCAAAGATTGGCTACGTTATATAATTACTATTAAGCCTCTTTATTACTTCCTACCTGTCTGTCTTGGTTTTTTTTGTTTTATGGTCAGACTTGGATTCATTTTGAGAACTTGGATTTTGTTAATGGATAGTTGATACAATATCCACTCTCCCATACCTTGTAAGTAGCTTAACGTGTTGATCTATATGTGATCTATTTTTGTAGTTGAAAACTTGCTGTTTTGTTGTGTTATCGTTGCAATCGTACCTTAGCTGAGATAGATGTTAAAGCAGTGCTCGTAGTGGTAGATTTGGAAGAAAAGATGTTAATTTGGATTTGATCAAAGTAGAATAAAAGGTAGGAGGGAAACTGGAAGATACAGAGCTTATATATGGAATAATTATTGATAATGACATGAGTCATCCATAAATGCCAATGATTGCAATAGCCACATGTTTGATAAATACTCAGTCATGCAAACGACAACACATTAAATTATGCTGCTAATTACAATACTCAGTCATGCAGGTCAGCCCCTAACCTTATTTTGTAACACTTTTAACCTTGTGTGTTTTGGAGTGTCGGTTTGTGTCCGAGCATCTGAGATGACATGTGTCAGTTTTTTTTTTGAATGTTTGTGCTTCCTAGGTTTGGAGCTATCTCAAGTAGAACTTTGCTTCATAGCTGACACTACTTTTGTGAAGGCTTGGATGATGATAATGAACAAAAATGACCCTTCTATTAATACTCAAGCTTTTTGGTCCTTTTGTCTCTTCTAATTTATCTAATATTTAATTATTTTCTTGAGCTCTATATATAATTAGATTGTCCTTATTGTCTTTTTTCCTAACTTAATGAATGTGACCTGGTATGAAGTCTATAATCTACTTATTAGTAAATCTTTTTGCATGCTTATTTTTGTGTAAGGTCTGTGTGAAGGTAATATCATATATCAGTTATTGTGGTTATAAGCTCCACCCTTATACATTGGCGTGGTTATCTAAACTACTCATGATTAAGGTGCCATCTCTTGTGCATTATTGTGCATAGTATTAACTCAAAGTTTATAAGTACTTCCTGTTCCATGAGTAATTTTTGTGATCAATATGGTTTTGCAATGCAGGAGAAGGAGCTGGAGTCTTTGTGTTATGAGTGTGGCCTCAAAATCATCACAGATGAAGCAGGTGGCAAACTTCTACCTTCCAAGCAATCAATTTTTTGTCTACCTAAGTCTGGGTTCCGAAGTTATAGCCTTTCAAGATCTAAAATACATGAGAGGTACATAAATGAATTATTTCTGTAATAGCTTACATACTCAAAATTCTGCAGGCCAATTAGTTTTGTTGAAAGAAAGACTCTCGAAAACTTCTATTTTCTGTAGTATAGCCAATAACACTAAAAGAGTAGCATTCCTAGTGAATTCCTTGTGTCAGGCTTTATTACCAGAGTTTTCAATTATATATTTTTGTTTTTGTTCTTTTTGTTCTTGTTTGTTTTTATATTAGAAACATGCAAGGGGGACAAAATGCTTGTATTTTCTTCTATTCTGGATAGACCAGTCAACCTTCACCTTTGATTTTTATTTATGTTGCTTTCAACCCCATCCTTGTTCACCATTCAGATCCCTCTCCCAACATGCCTATCTGTTTTCTTCATATTTCATCTTCTAATTCCATTAGGTATTGATATATAACATAAATGAGTCCAGCTAATTTATGAATGGTATATGCAATATACCATATGTTTCTTTCTGAAGTTACTCCACCATGTTCGATATCAGACTATTAAAAGCCTTCGTAAGAGGCAATTGTGATTATTAACTCTGATACTAACTACCTAGGTCTAATTGCTGATACACATGGTAGATAGAGTTATTGTTATTTTCTTGATTCTTGGTAGAAATGGTAGATTGAGTTTATGTAGAGCAAGTTGATGCTAGTGTCTCATTTATCTTTGCAAGATCATTGGAGAAATTTTGGTTATTGTTGCTTAACCTTCTAATTGATTAATTAAACCATATTTCTGGCTTATTCATGTACCAAGGGTCCTAATTACTTATAACTAACCATATTTCTGGCTTATTCATGTGTTTCCAGGTAGCCAATGCTGCTGGCAGCCATGGATGTGTGGATCGGTTTGTCAATGGATGTGGAAAATCAAATATATATATTTTGGACTTGTGTAAAAAGTCGTAGATTTTATTTTGTAAATTAAGTGAATGCTTACTGATGTAAAACTTGATGGGAACACTCTAAGTGATGTAAGACTTGGATTTCATTTTGTGAACAATGGGATATTACCTTTAAATATGTTTTATAGAAATCGTTTTGTTAATGTTGCGGCTACGCTTTGTTAATGTTGCGGCTACTATATGCATTTTCGATTAAATAAAATAGTTCTGTATGAATTTTTGTTGTATATAAAATTCAATTATATATTTTATATATAAACAGAAAATTAGTAATTTCATAATAATTTAAAAAATTGTTAAGTTTTTTCGCACGATTACAGTGCTTTTTAAAATTCCGTCCCATATTTATTATGACGAAATATATCTGTTACAAAAACTTGTTTTTTGGGACAAATTAATAAACCGTCACACAAAAGCATAAATTTGAAAACTTTTGAGACGTTTTGCCCTAACCGTCCTTTAACAGTAATTAGGACGGTAATATCCGTCCCTAAAGTTTTTGCCACGCCACCCTAATGGGACCGTCCATTCCCGTCCCAAAGGCCGTCCCAAATATTTGTTGGGACGGTAATTACAGTTTTTTAAGACGGTTTTTGGTTGTCCCTAAAGGTCACTTTTTTTGTAGTGATATATATATATATATATATATATATATATATATATATACACTTGTATAACCCACACATCCCATGTAGGTATCTAGACTAGATACCCAAAACACAACCACCAATACATATATATATATATATATATATATATATATATATATATATATATATATATATATATATATTACCTCTATATATTACCCATAGCAGGTAATATATATTACCTCTATATATTACCTCTATATATATACCCATAGCAAATAATCACATAGAGAAAATAGGATACCATAGAGAGGGAAACAGAAATGTGTGTGTGGGTGTATGATGTGTGAACATGACAGAAATGTGTGTGTGTGTAACTGAACAATGGTTAGATAGGAGGCTATATATATATATATATATATATATATATATATATATATATATATATATATATATATATATATATTACCTCTATATATATACCCATAGCAAATAATCACATAGAGAAAATAGGATACCATAGAGAGGGAAACAGAAATGTGTGTGTGTGTAACTGAACAATGGTTAGATAGGAGGCTATGTGTCATGTTGCATTACATTAACCCAAATCAGTATGAAATAACAGTGTCAAAATCAGTGTCATGTGTGTGTGCGAATGGTGTTAATCTCAGGAATATGGAGTGGCAGGAAATAGTATAGAGTGTGTGCGTGTTTACATGAAATGAGTGAAAGGGTGAGTGTTACTGAACAGTGAGGAGAAGGAGAGGAAACCAATTCATTCTCAGGTTTAAGACCACAGGAAGAATCTCAGATTTCAGTCTACAGTCCACATTCTCAGGTATCATAAATTCAGTGTAGGCATTCATTTCCAGGTTTTGAAAAGAAACAACAATGCAAACAAAGTCAAGGTAACTCAGGTTCAGCCATAGCAAAACAGTTAACACATGAATCTAACAGTTGACAGTAACATGTCCCTGTGTGTTCAACATATCAAAATACCACTAACACATTCCCAGATTTCCACTTAACTGAAACCAATTTACATTACCTAGATCATAAATCTGAATTTTCTGATTAAGTCTACAAATCTACATTCTCAGGAAATGCATAAATTCAGTGAAGAACATTCATTACCAGGTTATCAACCATTTGAATTAAAACTTATTTAACATAGGTTGTAACATGTAGGGATCAAAATCATTAGAAAACATCTACAAAACAGTAGCTTAAAACACTAGTTCAGTTTTTTTAGAACTAATATTTAAAAATCGAAATTAGTTTGCAGTTCATTTGAATCAACCCAATGGTCAAAATGGCCATTCACAAACAAAACTAAATTTGAAATGATAAACCTCATCAATTTGGATCAACACAAATGTGGGGGATGATTTCAGTGAAGAACATCCGGTAATTTGGAAAAATTAAGTGTTCAGGAATTTGAAAAGAACACAGTATCAGTGAGAAATGGTTTCAGTGAAGAATCAGTGATTTCTCATTCATTCGAAATCCAAATCTCCACCTAAAACTGACTTAATCATGAAACTAATATTTAACAGAGATAATCAACACATATTGAATCTATCTAATCAAATTAAATAGGATCTAAAGCATTTAAAACAATTACACAGGAACACATATATAGGATCATTGAAAACCCACAGTGCACGACACGTGCACAATCGATTTCTCCCTCGACACGACACAGGGACACATGGGACTTGACACACGGGATGTCAGTCATGGCCCCATGCTACGTGTCAAGTTTCGTGTCAAAACAATACGTGTCGTGTCCACTACATCCCCCGAGTAGCAGGGGAGGACTGTAGCGCGCACGCGTGTGTGTGCACCGCGTGTCCGCGTGTCTGCCTAGGCCTAACGCGACACGAAAACCAAACACAGACACTAGAAACCCACAGGCAAGATCAAAACCCTAATTCCTATTCAAAAAGTTTCCACAAAACCAAACGAAATGCCCTCAGTGGCATTTCGACAAACACCTACGCACTACCTCTGATACGTGTCCAAATGGACACGAAACCTACGAAACCTGTGAGCCCTTGAACCAATTATTGTATTTAAGTACTAGTATTTGTATTATTATTACTGTTTATGAGAATTATATATATCTAAATATATACATTTTCATTAGGTTTTAAGCCAAAATAGAGTAGGAGGGGCTTTTGTGCAAATCAATTCCATACAGGGACCTTTGCACAAATTCAAAATTTGAATTTAAAACTGTGGCCGACCCATCCCCTGCGTTGGGATCAATTCAAATCCAAAACAACAGAGATTCTCCAAATCTCTTGCGGTTTTAGAGTATGATCCAAACTAGGGTTGTATACAAGTATGTATATATAAGAGGTGTTGGATCGAACCACACCAAAAACCCTAATTACCTGCGCCTGGAGTTTGGAGACGGCTGCTCGAAGAGGATGGAGATTAGCAAGAGTCTTTCTCGAACTTCCCAATCAGGTAAATCCTTCACATATCCATCAATAACCAAACCCCGAATTAGTGGTAAAACTTAGGTAGCACAGGTGTTTGTGTAAATTTACGAGAGAAACAAACCTGCTGTGGAATCATACTCCATTCTAGACATAAATTCGTATGGGTTAGTGCTCAGAATATGGGAAGAACCTTGAATAGAAACACATTGCATCTGAGTTTGTGTGCTGTGTTAAGATTTGAATGTTAAGATTAGAATCAAATACCATTAACATGATTATCTGGCAGACTCAGTGAGCAACAGGAATCGACCTTCTAAGCATAACCAAGGTGAGTTTAGGCCAATTTACACATAGTAGTATAGCCCAGTGCAACCTTCAATTACAGATGACCAGTCCCTTTGTGCCAGATGGGAAATATGGTGGGCTGGTTTGAATAGGATATATATATTGCATTCATACAAATGTCATCAGCATACATGTCCTACTTTAGGACTTGTTCTCCAACCTTAATTGGTCATAACTTGCATTCGATGACAGGGCTTGCCATTGGAACCTACTGCCAATGTCCAACCTTTCACTGCCCACTCTATATTGTTTGCTACAACCCATCTGACCTGCACAGCATGCACTATTACACACTCTGTCATTACAAGGAAGGCACCCCTGTATTCAACATCAGCCAAACCTGACACCATTGATGGCCTGCAACTAGACATGGCACAAAATTGGTTACCTTGAGTTAGAGCATTGCCTGCCCTATAGGTAACACCTGTGACAGACCTGCCCATGCTCTGTCCCATGGACTAGTCGAAATAGCCTTGTTAAATCCTCCACTAATATTACAGGTCATCAGAACCTTGCCTACAAAGTTGGTCCTAAGTTTTGAAGGCCATATCATGTAGGATTGTCCAGTCCTAGATTGGCTAAATACAGGCCAGGTTTCCCTGTCCTGACCCATGCCCTGTGCATACAAGAAACCTGTAGGCTTCATGTATGAGCCATGATCTATATCTCATCTAGGTGTGCAACCTAGGTAACAGCTATAACTATAAATCAGTAGGGTCAGTCCAACATGAAGGAGTATATGAAATGGTGTAGCCAGGACTTTGGGTAGTAAGTATTGACCATGTCCCCTTCACTTGTCCTCACCTAAACCCATTGCAAACTCACATAAAACATTCACCTATACTTGCTGCATATCTTTAGAAATCACTTTACTGCTCCAGAGTTATGAAAATACACCACTGACACATATCAATGTATCAGAGGTTGGATTACCTCTGCATACAGATGGGGTGCCTTAGTGTCCAGAGTAGAGTCACAAATTGGTGTTGAACCATGGAGCCCCAACCCACTGTATTTACAACATATAATGCCCTGTGAGATGCCATGGAAAATGACTCACTCTTCACATTTAAATGACCACTGCACTCTAATTACATGTCATTGCCTGCACATCATTTTATTTAACCTTTGCCTATACGTTCTCTCTACCTGGGAATGCATTCCCAATATATCAGACCTACTCCTGATTGAGAAAACAATGTTCAAGGTTACATTGGACTTCCATGTAATTCACTGATTCAGTTCCCTGGGAGCATATGCAAGTGCAGCCCAGGTATTGATTCAGTGATTGTCTTGTGCAATGGGCAACACCCTTGTTCTGTTTCCTGTTGTCCCCTAAACAACTAAAGTATCCGTTTTCTCAGGACTTGAACAATTACTTGCTCTACCTAGAGTGTGTTGGACTGCCTCTATAAACTTCGACTAATCACCTATTATGTTTTGCACATAAGCATGATACTGCCCCTGCCCATGTCAACAGTTCACTGATTCAGGTATCTGAGTGGGAGTGAGGGTTGAAACTGGAAATGGTCTCTTTCCCTTGCTTGTGTGTACCATTAAGATAGAGATTTCAGTAAGTATCAATATGTGTATTTATTTGTGGTGTCACTTTTTAGCCATACTCTACTCTCAGTTATGAGTGAGTATGGGTCAGACTGAAATCAAGGGCTCATTGGTACATCAATGGATATGTCAGGAAGAAACAGTCATAATACAAGCCCTTTAAGACCAGTATTCAAACATAGGAATCCTAGATATGAGGATACAACTTGGGGATAGGTGGCCAGTTCCCATAGTCATGGATATATACATACACATGTGTTTTCTACCTTAGTATAAATAGTTTTGGCTTTGGGATTTGATTTAGGATTGACCTTACCACAAATCAACTTAGAGGATTAGCAAACCAATATGTTAAGGCAAATGAACAAGGGTTGTTTCCCAAGAGTAGCTTAGTTAGATTCCAAATATAAGTAGGAGGGGAGAATAACAAATTGACTATAGAAATATTCCCGTTGTAATCAATTTCATTATGTTAATTAGTTTTAATTCACAAAACAGGTTACTTGGACTCCAACTCTTCACTCGACCATTACTCGCAGCTCGGGACGACAGGCAAGTGCATGTATCGATTGTTACCGTTTCTGATGGTTTCTCTACTTGTTATATCATATGTCTTGCTGCTTGTTGACACGATCATCACACGTGGATTAGTATCATGGTTTTATTCTACATTTGATTACCTCCTATGTCACCCCATTTATGATTGATTCCATGAGTACTAGCTGGGCGAGGAAATATCCTAGTAGGCGTGTGAACAACCCATTCTATCCCATGAGTCTATTCTTGAATAATAGTAGCTGCACACGATACGTGTAGCTGCCGGATTACCCCTTAGCCGTTCACACACCGAAACTGATATTTCAATACACATAGACTAGTTGATATTTGTATTACTCCATCACACTCTTCACCATTTGCTATGCTACCATGATTTACACATTGCCTTACAGTAGCTATATTTCCATTGATAGAGTCTCATGTCTTTCCTTTTGTACTATGATGCTAGTTTACTTCTAGTTTCATTCTCATATGCTATTTACATGTTTATGATTCTGTTGAGACTCGACTAGTGGTCATATGTGTACTTGTTCCAATCCTGACTGGATAACCAACATTTTAGGTGATGAGTTAGAGGAGTTCTGCACTACCTTTTATGAGCAGACGGAGGATCCTGATTTGAGCATACCGGAGGACTTGGATGCGGGGCTACCCTCCGCAGGAGATTATTAGCTATATAGCATTTTATCGAGCATGAGTCGCTCGTAGAAACTCTTTTATTGTATTTCTTTTATTTATGGATTATGAGAGTTGAGTAGTGGGTTCTCTTTTATACATTTTATTGAGATCATTTCTTCCATCATCTTGGTCTCTATACTAGATGATTTTTATTCAGTTATCAGTTGGTTCCTCATCATATATACTGTGTTTACAACTACCTGTTGAGAATGTTATGCAAACTTGAACTTGTGGAAATCTATAAACTGCGTGGTTGTATTTGATAAATGTGGAGATGACTAGACAGCGTTTCTACCGTCGATACTGCGGTGTAGGCTGGACGTACCCACGGCTCGTGTCCAAATACTGGGTGCGGGTCGTGACAAAACCCGACACGAAACCAATGCAGACACTTAGGGGACCCCTAGGGCTTCCTAATCATGAAGAGAAATCAAAGTTTCATAGAGAGATGAGAAAGTTACCTATGTATGAACTTTCAAGGAAAATCCCCTTTCAATAGCTCTTCTCTTGATGTCCCAATCCACTCAAATCACATCAAACTGAGATGGAACCTTAATGACAGCAAGAATAGGTGTCTTATAACCTAATGGAAAAGATTAGAATGAAAAAGGAAGAGGAATGGAGTTCTAGGGATTACAATACAATAGGAAACTAACCTTCTTGAACTTTGAGCTTTCCTAAGAAAGAGGCAACCCTAGATTTTAGGAGGGTATTTATAGGGTGATGATCCCAATAGGAATGAGGTAGCCGTCCACTTAGTGTAGGCTAGGGTTTAGGTATTTGTCTTGGGCTTTGGGCCAACTTACAAGGCTATGTGTTAAATGATTAACCAAAGGCTCTAAGTCATAAGCCATGACTTATGATTTTCTAATTCCTTTTTCTAACTAGAGTCTAATGACCAAACCAATGATTAGGCTAGGTTAGACTAGAGTCACATAACCTAACCAAGTCCATACTAACTAGGGTTAGCTCCTAGGTTGGTCTACAAGGGTCAACACTAATCAAAATCAACCTAGTCCAAACAATTCCAAAATAAATCCTAAAAATTCCCATAAATTCTAATAAATTTAAATTATCCTAAAAATGTCAAAAATACCCTCACACTAGAAATGTAGTAGTGACATGATCCCCCGAGGTAGATGACACCCTAAGAGGGACATGACTGTCGGCCGAATCCAGCTTTGTGCCTCGCAACTTTGTAAGGAACTCCCGCTCAAGCGGGGTTATTTCTGCCAGTTGATTTTCTCTCCCTTCCTCCGCCAGATGTGCTTTGTGTCCTCCAAAAGAATCTCTCCTTCTACCAGTATATCCTCCTCTACCACCACGACGTCCTCCACGTCCCCGTCCGCGATCACTAGACTGACTTCGCAGGAGTTTTGGACAAAATTTGATGTAATGTCCGGAGTCACCACAGTTGTGGCACACACCACTCACAGATGGAGGCTGAATGAAGGCAGCAATGGCAGAATTTTCAACCGCAGCTTGTTCTCCCTGGAAGGAGCCCTTATTGGGCATCAACTTCAATCGAGCTTCTTCATGTGTCATGACCGCTATAGCTTCCTCCAAGGCTGGAAGCGTGGGTTGGGATAGAAGAATATTCCTTCTCTGCTCAAACATAGGATTGAGCCCCTTCAGGAACTTCATCATTCGCTGTCGCGAAATATAAGCCAGGAACGTCTGAAAATACTTCATAAATGCCGGTTCGACTTGTGCATCTTCCATCCCAAGAGGATCATAGTGATCCAGATCAGACCAGTACTTCTTCAATAGGACCGCGTACTCAGAGATGGTACGGCCTTCTTGGGCCACCCTATCAAGTTCATCATAAAGTTGGAAGACCTGCATAGGGTTGTCCGAGCCTGAGTATATATCCTTCAAAGTCCGCCATATATCAGCGGCAGCCTCCATCATCTCGACATTGCCCGATACCTGGTCGGTCAAGGAGGCTATCAACCACCCAGCTACGACGTTGTTGACAATCTCCCAGATAGCAAACTTCTTTGAGGAGGGATCGGATGGCGCCTTTGTTTGGCCATTGACACAGCCAACCAAGCCACGTCCCTTCAGCGTCCGCATCGCCTGTCTCGACCATTTCAAGTAGTTGGACGTTCCTTCCAACTTTGTCTCCAGCTTTTCTAACTTTTCCATTTTGTAGGGTGACGGATCCACATCAGTATGGGTCACCCGTGCGGTTGTCTCGGTTAATCTCTTTGATAAGATCTCATCAACCAGGGCCTTCATCTCTTCTGCCGTCAGTTTACCACTGATAGAATCCATGGCGTCTTCAACTGTGAGTATGAAGGTCTTGTTGTATCCCTAGTCGTCGTCCTCTTCATCGTCTGCTAACTGCTGGATGTCTTGATCTCGGGTGTCTATGTCATCGACTATAGAGACCAGGGGGGAAGAACAAGTGGCCTCCTCACAGAAATTCTTCAGGCATACGAGGAATTAGAACCGCGTCATGATAACGAGGGTAGATAGTGCAAGCATAACCAATTGGACCATGACTTCGTGTATGATCGATATTTCCAGAACTCCGAGTAGGAGCTGTGCAAAAATAACGAATTTTTGCAAGCACTTCCAGAGAAGGTGCAAAAAACAAAAAATTGGGGCACTGCACAGCAGTTCCGGGGGGGGCAGGTCCGGGGGCGCTGCACAGCAGGTCGGGGGGGGGCAGGTCCAGGTTGGGGGGGCGCTAGAATAGTAGATCGAGGAGGGAGGGCTGGCGTCAGGGAGGGAGGGGTGGTCCGGGGCGCTGCACCGCAGGCCGGGGGGGAAAGGAGCTGGAATAGTGGATCGGGGGGTGGGGGGCTGGTGTCAGGGAGGGAGGTCAAGTCCGGGGCGCTGCACCGCAGGTCCCGGGGGGAGGGGGGAGGAGCTGGAATAGTAGATGGGGGGTTTGGGGGGTGCTGGCGTCAGGGACGGAGGAAATTTTTTTTTGGAAACCTGGCTCTGATACCAAGTTGAAATGAGTGGAATTTCTAAGATAATTTTATTGATGGGCTCTTGCCACTACTTATAGAGAGTAGACCTCCTCTTCACAATACAACTTCCGATGTGGGACTAAAGTCCCTTATTAGTTCTTAACAGAACCTCAAACTGATGTGCTCTGAACTCTGATTCGACTCTTTCAGCTTCACAAGCTATTTCGACACACTGATTGCGCTCGTCACACTGCGGGATGTTCTCCACATAAGTTGAGAACTCCATCCAACACCAACAATTCAATGAATGAAAACTTGGTAAAAAAAAAATAGAAGAAAGAAGAGATTTTGTCCAAGAAAAATTGGAATCCCTTATTCAGTTATTTAGTTATTTTAAGAGATTGTTTTCATGTTTATTTTGTAGTTGCAATATCTCGAAATTCAACTTTATTCAATATAATTTTTTTGATCGCCAAATTTGTAAATTGGTTATTGGATATTCATTTCCTTTCAGCTTCGATCTGTACACGTTCTAATATAATAAATTAGTTGTGTATGCCATATTCTCAATTGAAGGATTACCAAAGTTTGTACTGCAATACCATTATCACTCACGAGCACAGTATACAAAACACTAGCTAGGTAACAAACTAATACGATGAGCATGTACGTACGTTGTTTGATCTTCCTAACAACTACAGAAACGTACACTTTCTTTACAGGCTGGTTGCGACACAAGGATGCTTGTGTCGTTGTTGTTGTCTAGTCGATACAAGCAGGCTAACTTCAATTAAACTTCCAGAAAATAAGTACATAACCCCTCTATATTTTATGGATATTTCAGAAATCACTTTTATTTTGAAAATAAATTTTATTTTTAAATAGGAGATTAGTGTTAACTTTCTATAGAACATATAAAACATAAGAGTGGTCGGTGTAATTTGTTTCAAAATAAGAATGGTCTATGTAATAAATACGAAACCTATATAGGAATAGTTACTTTCAGGCATTTGTTGATATAGATTGTTATCACAGTAATTTTATTAGCACTTTGTTTTTTAACCTTTCTTCTATAGTCTTTAGGTGATAACTGTTGGAAATTATTCCAAAAAATCTGCAAACAAAATAAAATAAAGTAAATGTTACCGGCCTCCGGAAAAGTCGCGCACGAAGCACTGCCCTAAGAGTTGATTCGGGTCTATGTGCAGAGTTGTTCCGAATGCTCCTAGTGGTAAAACTCCCACTCTACCGGTATCTCCTCGTCGCACACAACTCGGAAAGAGTGACCTTGAACTTAGCTTTGCCCAGAACGAAAAAATTGGAAGAATTTGAAGTTGGAGGTGACGAGTGAAAAGAAAGAGAGAGACTTTGTAGGAAAATCACTAAAAGCCAAGAGTGTATTTTCCAAGAGGAATGGAGTGGTATATATATACTGATAAAGTAACCCAAAAATAGCATGTTCATCCAACATAAGGGGATCTAAGAATTCTCCAACGTCTATGCATAGAAATAGGAGTGAGACTTGGTTTTTTGGTACCAAGTCCAACAATCCCCCCGCCCCAAAAACCAAGTTTCGAAAAAATGAAAGAGAAGAATATGAGAGACAGTATCTGGGCAAATATATATACTATGCATAAATGAGATGGACTACAGCCTTGAATCTCACTTAGTGACTATTGTCTTAATCTAAAGAAGTACTTGATGGACTATGCCTTGAATCAGACTTCTTGAACTAGATTCAGAAAATAGCACACATAGTATGCTAGAGGTTCTTGAGTCTATCGGTTGGCGCTTTTGATTGGCCATGCGCATTTATTCCATATTCATGAGAGTTGTCTAGGATCGTCCTGTCTCATAGTCGTAGCCTTCACGACCTCTCATATAAGTAAGTTCTCAAGGGTTGGTGATAGGTATGAACCCTGCATATCATGCTTGGACTTATTAAGAGTTTAAACTCATCCTAACCATATCACACCGGAACACTGTCACCATAGGGATGGGTATTAATGTATACATGTACAGCCTCCTGGGCTTTTATTTTAAAGAGAATTTAATCTCAGGTCAGTGTTCCATAATAGTCACCTAGTCCAACTTGTTCCTACCCATTGAACCGGCTTCTTGGGATCTCCAGTCAGACTCGGTTGGGTTGCCACTGCTGGTGACTATACTATGGGCTTAATCCCATCCCCCTCGATGATTCTAGGATCAATGTCCTAGACAAACTCTTCGTCAAGAGTAAACAGACTCTTCGTCAAGAGATCTGTAAAGTTCTTTTTATGACTTTTATAGTCAAGAACCACAAATTTGCTCAATAGGTTTTTTATTGACTTGAAGTGCAGCTGCAGGTGCCTGTTCATCTTAGCATTCACAGAATCATGCTTTAGTAGTTCTGTAACAGATTTATTATCATAGTTTATAGAAATTGCAGGAATATGATAAACCGAAACAGTTATATGCATAATAAGATTTCTAAGCCATTTGGCTTCTGTACAGGTAGTGTCCAAAGCTATCATTTCAAAGTCTATTAAACTTCTGGCTATGATAGTTTGATTACATAATCCCCAGGAGATCGTAGTTCCTGCTAGGGTAAAATATATCTAGTTTTGGATTTTACATCATGTGAATTAGTTATCCAATTTACATCTGAGTAACCTTTATGATACCAGGATGTCTAGTATATCTACTTAGTCTCTCAATAGTAAATACAATATCGATTCTGGTCCTATTTGTTATGTACATAAGAGACCCAATCATTTCAATTGAATGTGCTAAGGATAGAGTATAACCCTCTTTGCATTTGTATACTTGCATTCCTAGGATAAGATTTGCTACACCTAGATCTTTCATATCAAACTGGTTAGATAAATAATTTTTAGTATTATTTATCAGTTCCAGTGAAGATCCTAGAATAAGGATATTATCTACATACAAGCATAAGATAACACAACTTCTATTTGTATTTTTAGAATACAAACATTCTTCATATTCATTTGGCACAAAACCAAATTTTAGAATGACTTTGTCAAAATTGTTCTGCCATTGCTTGGTAGCTTGCTTTAGGCCATAAAGGGATTTTACTAATCTACAAACCTTGTTATCTTGGCCTTTAGCAATAAAACCTTCAGGTTGCTCCATAAAAAAATTTTTAGATCTCCATTTAAAAATGTTGTCTTTACATCCATTTGATGGATCAGCAGATCATGAATGGAAGCTAAGGCTAGAAGGGTTCTAATAGAAGTGATTCTAGCTACAGGTGAGTAGGTATAAAAAATAATCTAATCTTTTCTTCTGGGTAAATTATTTGGGTACTAGTTGTCACGACCCGCACCCAGTGTAGGGGCACGAGAAGTGGGTACATCCAGCCTACGCCACAGTGTCGACGGTAGAACGTTGTCCTAGGTTACTATCTAATCAACAACTCACGCAATTATATAATGTACTTATCAAATCTCAACTCCGAACGGAGGACAAGTATAGATATAATAAAATCACAATCACAGTCTAAGCACGATAAGATAACACAGAAGTTTATAACTAAAGACTAAACAACAAAAATTATAAACTACTAAATAATAATATCTCAAACAAACTCAAATACAAACTCGTATCTCAAGTTATTACAATTCAAGTTCTAAAACATGAAAACTAAACCAAGTCTACTAGGTAGTCTCCCGATCACTCCTGAGTGTCGGGGCCAAAGGTAGCTAAGTCATCTCCTGCTCCAAGGCAAGTAGGACAAATATCCTCAGGGCAATCATCTGTAATAGTTTTAACAGGTCCATTCAGGACAGGAACAAGTATAATTCATCAAGAAATCCCAAGTAAATGACAGAGAACTATAAAGCAGTTATAGACAGTTGTATCGATGAACATGGAAATTTGTACAAGTAATGATGTAGAGAAACAGTTAAGGTACAAGAAAAGTAAGGTAACTAAACAAGAGGAGAAGCATGGCAAAAAAGACTATAAAATAAGATCTAGCTGAACTAGAATAACATGATGAGTCCAAACAGTACAATATAAGTCTAGTGTAATCCCAATGTGAGTCTGATACAAGATGAGTCGAATGTGATTCCAGTACAGTATGAGTCGAATGTGATTCTAATCATTGTTCTAATAAGGTGATTCGAATAATGTGATACGAATAATGATTCACATGATGATCTAACAATGATTCGAATAAATTCTCCAAGTGTGTTTTAAAATACCGAGATCGACATGTAAACGGCTGTAGGTAGTACGGCACACCCCACACTGATCAGGTAAGGGATGGCTATCGTTCGAATATCATTCACAGAGGGGTGATTCGAATAGGAGAATATGTCTACATGTCTAATCAGTATTTTTCCGCCCAGTCTAATACAAATGAATCCATAATCCAACACATAAGACGAATACAAGTCCAACCAGCACATGAAGATGCGAATAGGTGGTTCGAATAGTTCGAATAGTGATTTGAATAATAGAGGCAAGACGAGTAAGTATGTGTGTCGTATACATGGATTCAGTAATAACAATACGTGTTTATAACAAGAATCAAATAGAACTAACTAGAACTGAAGTACAGTAATTGACAAGTAAATGAAAGAACTATCAGAGAATGTACTCGTCTGACACTCTGAAAAGAGTAGTGTAATATCAAATGTCTGCAACAGAGTCACAATGTCCTAAACAGAGGAATATAGGTTATGACATGTCCAAAATGGTAAATAAGAACATACAATACAATCTACATGATTTCTAGGCTAATCTAGGTCAAAGTCAAACTTTGGTCAACCTTGGTCGACTACGCTAGTCAAACTAAGTCAGCTTTCTAGGGTTTGGTCAACTAGGCTATTGTCAACTCTCTATATTAAGGCTAACTCCTAAGTTAACCATATGCCAAAACCTATCTTAATATCACATATATATGTAAATATATATATATATATGTATATATATATATATATATATATATATACATATATATATATTTATATATGTATATATATATATATATATAAATATATATAATATATATATATATATAATATATATATATATATATATATATATAAATATAAATATAATATATATATATATATATATATATATATATATATATATATATATATATATATATATATATATATATATATATATATATATATATATATATATATATATATATATTATGTTGGTTAGTCTTGAGTAGATTCATACATATGTTATAGGCATTCCATATATCCTCAAAGTGTATTTCATTACCCCTAACCATATACCTATAACATATGTATGAATCTACTCAAGACTAACCAACATAATATATATATATATATATATATATATATATATATATATATATATATATATATATATATATATATATATATTATATATATATATATATATATATATATTCAAAAAAAAAAAAAAAAATATATATATATATATATATATATATATTCATATATAATATTCCTATTTAAAATACACTTCATATCATATAGGATACCTTACCATTTCTAAGCCCTCAACTACAAATACCAAAACACACACTATCCTAATACATCATGTATGATCCTAACATAACTTCATATATCTATCCTTCAAATACATGTCCACATATACCTATATTGCATATATATACAAGGTATGACTCATACATAATGCATGATATATATATGAACCCTTCATGTTGCAGTGGACCAAAAAGGGGCAAGATTTTAAGGTTCAAGTTGTAGACTTGGAGGTTCAGGTCTGCACATGAAATCACTAGGCAAAACAAGAAGGGTATCAACTGATAATCTAATGAACCTATATGCAGACAATAGACATATAATTCAAGTTGATATGATACCTGGCCTCATATATGTATACTGTTTTATGCAGGACATGGTCTAAGGCTACTACACTATTCGAACAGGGAGATCCCCCTTCATGAATGATATAAAGCACTATAAACTAGGACTGAAACCTATATAGTTGATACTAGGGTACAGGGAATTAACATATTTATACAACCTGAACTTTCTATCAGGAATCTCAGGCTTTATGTAGATTCGAATTTTAGTAAACTCATTTACCAAATCAACTGTCAGTTTCAACAGTGAATCAACATGTTCAACCCAAACCTAATCTCAGGTTAACCTACACATTTCAGTCCCAGGTAACTGAATCATGAAAGAAAGAGATTTTCATTGAAATGTCAGGTTCCTATATACTTAAAAACCCAATTTGAACTGTCAACCAAACTGAGAATAACTGTTTATATGAATATTCAAATAAAAACCTAAATAACAACACAAAAAAAATCTTGAAATTAAGTAAAAACATGTGTGCAGAGGTGCCACCTAGGTGTGTCTACACATATGTGTCCACCATGTGTCCAAACAGTGTCTAAACCCAAGTGTCAAATAGGGGGTATCAAGTTGTGCACAGGCAGCATCGTGCACATGTGTCGACTAGCCTAGGGACTCGTGTGTCCGTCCACAAGTGTCGGGGTCGTGTCAGATGATAACCTAGGTCCAGGGCTACGTATTCCATAGCCTGAAATGTGTCCATGTGGTGTCGTGTCTCAAATATGACGCCGTATCCGAAGGAGTCTGCTGCGTGTGTGTGCAGTGGGGTCGAGTCAGTGCAGGTCGATTTTCATCCTAACCATTCTACAAAATCCAACAAAACTTTGGGTGCATGCTGTCAGTGTATGCCCCCTCGTGTCCACCAAAACTTGTGTCAAGAGAATCCGTGTCGTGTCCTACAGAGGGCTCGAGTAGCAAGGGAGATGTAAGCCCCCTGAATTTTCCCGAATTATTTTTTCGAATTTTTCTAATGAATTATTTTCAATAATTCATTTCTATATAATTAATTTTTGATCTTTAATGCTCTCTACCGTGACTTGGATTTCTAGAGCATCAGGGATGCCAGTCCCTGGAAACTTTCTTCTTGAAGTTTGAAGTAGACGAGACTATCTTCACATTGATATATCGTGTCCCACTCGAACTTGTTCCCTTGAATTCTTTTTGCCTCGCGCAAGTTCGGGTCAATTTAGACCAATTTATCGTCTGCCGTAATTCCTGATTTAACTTCCAATTTAAATTCTGGGCCTGACATCGGTCCAATCCAGTCGACCCAATATATGGCCCTGGCCATGTTTTGAGTAAACTATGCAGGTGCCACTTGCGTGCCAAAATTTCGATCTCCCTTGTGCTCCTATTTCATCCATGAATTAATTTGCTTAATTTATTATTTTAATTAAATCTTGGCTTCGACTTCGTCCAAACTTGGCCCAACGTCCGACCCAGTTTGGCATGAACCCTACCATGACTGCCCATACATTCCATTGATGTGTCTGTATTTTTTTTCCTATTTGAAAATACGTTTATTTTATATAAATGTCTCTTCTCTCTCCATTTCAAATATATATATATATATATATATATATATATATATAGATATATATATATATATATATATATGGATAACTCTCTCTCTTTCTCTCTCACATCCCCACCCTCTCTCTAAAAATATCTCTACCTCTCTTTTCTTCCTCATGAAGTAAATATATCTATCTCTATATGTTATATATATAATAACACACACAAATATCTTTCTCTCTCTCACTCCATCACACACAAGCCCAACCCCCTCACTCCCCTCTCCCATCAGCACTCCCCATTTCCCCCTCCTGTACACAGCACACCCTCCCTCTCACATCAACCGACTTCCTTCTCTCTCTCTATTCACTTTTTCTTTCTATTTCTCTCTCTATTTTTTTTAACTCACATATCTCTCACTCACCTCTCTCTCTCAAACTCTCATTTTTTTTCTTCCTTCTGCTACACATAACTCCTCCATCCCGACAGCCCATGGCCGAACCCCCCCCCTCATCCAGAGCTCACCCTTCTCCTCCTCCTTCACCATCATCATCATCACCATCTTCTTCATCATCATCTTCATCATTCTCACCATCACCACCGCCATCATACCGCCCCGCCGCCACGGCCACCACCTCCGCCGTGCGCGTGCACTCCGACCGCCGTCCGTGCCCGCTGCGCCGCCCATCGCCGCCGCGCGCGTGCGCCAGCAGCAGCTGCAACGCGAGGCAGCAGCGAGCGGCAGTAGCAGCGCTGCCACGCGCCGCGACGCGCCACCGGCCGCTGTCGTCGGCCACGAGCCGCCGGCGAGCCCCCTGGCCGCGCGCGAGTCCCCGGCGAACACCCCCGTGGCAGCCACCCTCGTCCCCGGTGCGCACGACAGTCGATTCGTGCGTTTGGCACGAGATCCCGTCGGCGCGCGCTCGGAAACGAAGTCAGAATCTCGTTTCGGGACAGCAACTTCGCGCCGATTTTCTGGGAAATCCGACCGTTGGATCGTCGATTTCTTCACTCCGTCGCAATCTCGGTATATACCCTCGTCTCTGTCAAATTTGAAACCGTTAATTTCGTCGTTTGATACATCAAAACTGGCCACCAAGTTGACATTTTAAATTGTGTTATTTTGGACAGTTTCGTGACGCAAAACTTCGCGGGTTCGTATCTTCGTCGTCGCAGCTCCGTTTTGCGCGCCACCAGTTCCGGTGCACAGCTGGTCTAAACCCTCTTCTGCCCCCTTTAGATTCATTTCAGTTTGAGCTTGTTAG
>JANAVB010024999.1:852694-981555 GCA_029216955.1 Iris pallida | reverse complement strand
CCTATTTCATCCATGAATTAATTTGCTTAATTTATTATTTAATTAAATCTTGGCTTCGACTTCGTCCAAACTTGGCCCAACGTCCGACCCAGTTTTGGCATGAACCCTACCATGACTGCCCATACATTCCATTGATGTGTCTGTATTTTTTTCCTATTGAAAATACGTATTTATATAAATGTCTCTTCTCTCTCCATTTCAAATATATATATATATATATATATATATATATATATAGATATATATATATATATATATATATGGATAACTCTCTCTCTTTCTCTCTCACATCCCCACCCTCTCTCTAAAAATATCTCTACCTCTCTTTTCTTCCTCATGAAGTAAATATATCTATCTCTATATGTTATATATATAATAACACACACAAATATCTTTCTCTCTCTCACTCCATCACACACAAGCCCAACCCCCTCACTCCCCTCTCCCATCAGCACTCCCCATTTCCCCCTCCTGTACACAGCACACCCTCCCTCTCACATCAACCGACTTCCTTCTCTCTCTCTATTCACTTTTTCTTTCTATTTCTCTCTCTATTTTTTTTAACTCACATATCTCTCACTCACCTCTCTCTCTCAAACTCTCATTTTTTTTCTTCCTTCTGCTACACATAACTCCTCCATCCCGACAGCCCATGGCCGAACCCCCCCCCCTCATCCAGAGCTCACCCTTCTCCTCCTCCTTCACCATCATCATCATCACCATCTTCTTCATCATCATCTTCATCATTCTCACCATCACCACCGCCATCATACCGCCCCGCCGCCACGGCCACCACCTCCGCCGTGCGCGTGCACTCCGACCGCCGTCGTGCCCGCTGCGCCGCCCATCGCCGCCGCGCGCGTGCGCCAGCAGCAGCTGCAACGCGAGGCAGCAGCGAGCGGCAGTAGCAGCGCTGCCACGCGCCGCGACGCGCCACCGGCCGCTGTCGTCGGCCACGAGCCGCCGGCGAGCCCCCTGGCCGCGCGCGAGTCCCCGGCGAACACCCCCGTGGCAGCCACCCTCGTCCCCGGTGCGCACGACAGTCGATTCGTGCGTTTGGCACGAGATCCCGTCGGCGCGCGCTCGGAAACGAAGTCAGAATCTCGTTTCGGGACAGCAACTTCGCGCCGATTTTTCTGGGAAATCCGACCGTTGGATCGTCGATTTCTTCACTCCGTCGCAATCTCGGTATATACCCCTTCGTCTCTGTCAAATTTGAACCGTTAATTTCGTCGTTTGATACATCAAAACTGGCCACCAAGTTGACATTTTAAATTGTGTTATTTTTGGACAGTTTCGTGACGCCAACTTCGCGGGTTCGTATCTTCGTCGTCGCAGCTCCGTTTTGCGCGCCACCAGTTCCGGTGCACAGCTGGTATAACCCTCTTCCTGCCCCCTTTAGATTTCATTTCAGTTTGAGCTTGTTAGGTCGGTCGAATTCGACGCCAAAGTTGGCCGTTCGAATTCTTAGTGTTGCACTTGTTAAATTCCATTTTTGAACCCGGGACTCCGGATTCAATTTCTGACACCACCAGTAGACTCGTGGCGTCGTTCTGGCCTGTTTTTATATAAAGTTTGCCTGATTTGGAGAACGTGGGCCCGGGCACGCATTTCGGTGCAAAACGGGTCCCACTTTCTGAGTCAACGGGACTTTTTGACGCCGGCTCATCGGAATCCAATTCCGGATATACCGTTGAGTTCGTATCGTCATTCTGGACTCGTTGACATATAATTTGCTGAGTTTTGAGGACATTGGCTCCGACACGCTTTTCCGTGCAAATCGGTTTCCAATGTCCGGGTCAACGGACCAATTTGAGATCGGGTCAACGGAATCCAATTCTGGATATACCGTTGGGTTCGTATCGTCATTCTGGATTCGTAGACATAATTTGTTAGGTTTTGTGCACTTTTATTTCGGCACATTTTTCGGTACAAAGTGTGTCCAACGGCGGACATCATTTTGGCCCAAAATTACCGTTTTGCCCCTGTGTCCAAATTGGACTTTTGGACAGGCTATCCTAGCTGATTTGACCATTCTGGACACGTTGGTGATGTTAGTTTCATCATCCGACAACATCTGTATATTTCTTCCCTTTTTGTGTCATCCTATTATTATAATATTTTCTCCTTTTGGTTGTTTTAGAGACCCGTCGATTTCAGTGATTTCTAAATCATTGAAATTCATAAGTTGACCTTGTAGATGTTTATAGAGACTAGCTTGACCATGGTTGACTACTTTGACTAGACGTCGAAGTAGAGTCAACAGTTGACCTAGGTTTGATCAGACTTGACCAACTTGACTTTTTGACCAAAGTCAACTGTAGGTCAACCATTGACCTGTTTAACCTAGATTAGACTTAGGGTCGACCAGTTGACCAAAGTCAACTATACGTCAACCTTGACCCAGTTTGTCTTAGATTGACCTAGATGTTAGTATGTCTTTTGACCCTGATCAGCTCTTGTATTATTTCATCTTTAGGTCTGTGGCTTTACTCTGAACCCTGATTCATATTGACAGCAGGACCCCAGGCGAGTACATTCTCTGATAATAATTCTGTTTTATGATATCGTTTTTGTTTCTAGTATTTAGTGTAGATATCCTTGTTCTCTTGACACATTGTTCACACGGATTGGTATTTGTTGGATCCCGTCATAAGATGTTATTCCTCTTATATATGGTATGCCTTGTGCAAGTCTTCATTGTTTCCTTGTTCATAGTATAGACACGATTCCTGTGAAGGAGAGCTACTTCACAGAGAATGCGTGTCATGACGTGTCATGACTGGATCCACTATATTAGTCAGGGATGGGGGTGTTAGCGTAGATATGTGATCAATACCCCACAGATATTGTATCATCATTGTATAGTGTTAATCATACACTCACGTATGATTAGCCAGGCCAAACATTGTATCAAGTTCTAAGCCGGTCACATGTTGAAACTAGTGCTAAACTCACATAGATATAGTTCCAGATTCTTGTACATGATTTATACTATTTTCCCTGTTCTTACATTCAGTTACAGTCTTGACATGCCTTACCATGATTCATGTACACATTATTTACCTCGTATATTCTCTCTATTTACTGCTACATTTTCAATATCGTCTAATTAGAACTGTTATTTGAGATTTGTGCTCGTTCCGCTCCTGACTGGATACGTTATGAAATTTTAGGAGTAGTTGTGCCCTCATTATTGGACTTCATGATGTTGCTAGCTGAGGTGGATCTCACTATTCTTCTATGTGAGTTGCCTGGTAGTTATTCTTAGTTGTCCTGTTGTTCCTTCTTTATTTTTCTGTCTTATGATCATTGTAGATTCTAGTTGTTCTAGTGATATTGTTATTATTTCTTGTCGTATCTTCCTTAGTTTTTGTGATGTGACATGAGTACATTTCTAGTTATGGATTCTTAGATGTTGTAGTTAGTATAGTATACTTGACAGCGTTCTACCGCCGATACCGCGGCGTAGGCTGGGCGTGGCCCACGTATTCGTACCCGTATAACCGGGTGCGGGTCGTGACACGTTTTTAGTGGTGGCCCATGCAGGTCAGACTTTGCAATTAGTGCGAAGTCGTGGTAGTACTTGAGCTTATCTGTACTACTGCGAGCCTGTCCTAGGATTAAGGTTGAGTCATGGAATATTTTAGGATTTTGGTACTCAGTCACATATTAGGAATTCTTGGTAGATTCCAGGGATGACCCCTGGGAATCTTATTTCGAACTTTTCAAAACTTTTTCCCATTCATTCCTGTCCGTCCTGATTTCTGAAATATCTGTCCGTGTCAAACTTTATTCCTTCTTGGGATGAGTTTGTGGACCCCAGAGGGAAGGTATAAGTTGGACTTGTATATCATCTAGGTTGGGAAGAGAATATGATTTATCAACCTCGTATCATGGTCGAGGTTTGTTTTAGATTATATTTCACCATTTTCTATCTTGACCTAGGTAGTACACTCGGGACTTTCCCTGAGATTTTCCTCTGAACCCTATCTCGGAAGTTGTTTCCGTTGTTTCTATTAACTTACCCTTGACTACTTGTTGAAAATTTTAAATCTTACTATTCGTTGTTGACCTTTAATTTTGTTTAGGAAAATTCTTTTAAGAATTGAGTTAAGATATCCTGATAAACATATTTTGGACGAGGACGATGAGAACAGTAAGTGTCTACTTTATTTATGGAGTTTAGAATTTATCGCAGTCATATTAGCTAGCGAGACAAGGACATGGAGCCTGATTTGGATATACTATCCTAGTTATGTCATTTAGATTCTCTTGCAGCCATACCGGTTGGCGTGGTAAGGAATCTAGATGACATGATTATAGGGTGTATACCATAGTTATGGACTTCATTGTTTATTACCGCTATGCTTACTGGCGTGGCGAAAATTCTGGCAACATGATTTGGGATAGACGTATATGGTTATCAGGTCGTATCTTAAATTGATTCACTTCTTTTACCAATTGAGCAAGATAATTCCTACCATTATTTCTTGTTTATCATTATTTTCTCTCCCATCGCATAATGATTTTCTCATCTTACCGTCATTTCCTTTGCCTTGTTTAGCTATGTCTTGATTACACAAATCACCCCGTACTTGAACTTCATTATATCTTCAATTCTCCTAATCGTCTCTAAAATCGTGCCCCAATGACTTGACTTATTTTGAAATCATGCACATATGATTTTGTTTGTATCATGATTCTATCGTGCCAAATCTCTCATCGTGCCTGAACAATTGTAAATCGATTTTCTTGATCGTGCAAACTCGTCACTCTTGGATCGTGCCTAAATTATTGCCTAAATTTTCTATCATGTTTTAACCCCACTACCAACCTTTAATTTCGAGGACGAAATTTTTATAAGGTGGGTAGGATGTAAGCCCCCTGAATTTTCCGAATTATTTTTTCGAATTTTTCTAATGAATTATTTTCAATAATTCATTTCTATATAATTAATTTTTGATCTTTAATGCTCTCTACCGTGACTTGGATTTCTAGAGCATCAGGGATGCCAGTCCCTGGAAACTTTCTTCTTGAAGTTTGAAGTAGACGAGACTATCTTCACATTGATATATCGTGTCCCACTCGAACTTGTTCCCTTGAATTCTTTTTGCCTCGCGCAAGTTCGGGTCAATTTAGACCAATTTATCGTCTGCCGTAATTCCTGATTTAACTTCCAATTTAAATTCTGGGCCTGACATCGGTCCAATCCAGTCGACCCAATATATGGCCCTGGCCAGTTTTGAGTAAACTATGCAGGTGCCACTTGCGTGCCAAAATTTCGATCTCCCTTGTGCTCCTATTTCATCCATGAATTAATTTGCTTAATTTATTATTTTAATTAAATCTTGGCTTCGACTTCGTCCAAACTTGGCCCAACGTCCGACCCAGTTTGGCATGAACCCTACCATGACTGCCCATACATTCCATTGATGTGTCTGTATTTTTTTCCTATTTGAAAATACGTTTATTTTATATAAATGTCTCTTCTCTCTCCATTTCAAATATATATATATATATATATATATATATATATATATATATATATATATATATATATATATATATATATATGGATAACTCTCTCTCTTTCTCTCTCACATCCCCACCCTCTCTCTAAAAATATCTCTACCTCTCTTTTCTTCCTCATGAAGTAAATATATCTCTCTCTATATGTTATATATATAATAACACACACAAATATCTTTCTCTCTCTCACTCCATCACACACAAGCCCAACCCCCTCACTCCCCTCTCCCATCAGCACTCCCCATTTCCCCCTCCTGTACACAGCACACCCTCCCTCTCACATCAACCGACTTCCTTCTCTCTCTCTATTTACTTTTTCTTTCTATTTCTCTCTCTATTTTTTTAACTCACATATCTCTCACTCACCTCTCTCTCTCAAACTCTCATTTTTTTTCTTCCTTCTGCTACACATAACTCCTCCATCCCGACAGCCCATGGCCGAACCCCCCCCCTCATCCAGAGCTCACCCTTCTCCTCCTCCTTCACCATCATCATCATCACCATCTTCTTCATCATCATCTTCATCATTCTCACCATCACCACCGCCATCATACCGCCCCGCCGCCACGGCCACCACCCTCCGCCGTGCGCGTGCACTCCGACCGCCGCCGTGCCCGCTGCGCCGCCCATCGCCGCCGCGCGCGTGCGCCAGCAGCAGCTGCAACGCGAGGCAGCAGCGAGCGGCAGTAGCAGCGCTGCCACGCGCCGCGACGCGCCACCGGCCGCTGTCGTCGGCCACGAGCCGCCGGCGAGCCCCCTGGCCGCGCGCGAGTCCCCGGCGAACACCCCCGTGGCAGCCACCCTCGTCCCCGGTGCGCACGACAGTCGATTCGTGCGTTTGGCACGAGATCCCGTCGGCGCGCGCTCGGAAACGAAGTCAGAATCTCGTTTCGGGACAGCAACTTCGTGCCGATTTTCTGGGAAATCCGACCGTTGGATCGTCGATTTCTTCACTCCGTCGCAATCTCGGTATATACCCCTTCGTCTCTGTCAAATTTGAACCGTTAATTTCGTCGTTTGATACATCAAAACTGGCCACCAAGTTGACATTTTAAATTGTGTTATTTTTGGACAGTTTCGTGACGCCAACTTCGCGGGTTCGTATCTTCGTCGTCGCAGCTCCGTTTTGCGCGCCACTAGTTCCGGTGCACAGCTGGTATAACCCTCTTCCTGCCCCCTTTAGATTTCATTTCAGTTTGAGCTTGTTAGGTCGGTCGAATTCGACGCCAAAGTTGGCCGTTCGAATTCTTAGTGTTGCACTTGTTAAATTTTATTTTTGAACCCGGGACTCCGGATTCAATTTCTGACACCACCAGTAGACTCGTGGCGTCGTTCTGGCCTATTTTTATATAAAGTTTGCCTGATTTGGAGAACGTGGGCCCGGGCACGCATTTCGGTGCAAAACGGGTCCCACTTTCTGAGTCAACGAGACTTTTTGACGCCGGCTCATCGGAATCCAATTCCGGATATACCGTTGAGTTCGTATCGTCATTCTGGACTCGTTGACATATAATTTGCTGAGTTTTGAGGACATTGGCTCCGACACGCTTTTCCGTGCAAATCGGTTTCCAATGTCCGGGTCAACGGACCAATTTGAGATCGGGTCAACGGAATCCAATTCTGGATATACCGTTGGGTTCGTATCGTCATTCTGGATTCGTAGACATAATTTGTTAGGTTTTGTGCACTTTTATTTCGGCACGTTTTTCGGTACAAAGTGTGTCCAACGGCGGACATCATTTTGGCCCAAAATTACCGTTTTGCCCCTGTGTCCAAATTGGACTTTTGGACAGGCTATCCTAGCTGATTTGACCATTCTGGACACGTTGGTGATGTTAGTTTCATCATCCGACAACATCTGTATATTTCTTCCCTTTTTGTGTCATCCTATTATTATAATATTTTCTCCTTTTGGTTGTTTTAGAGACCCGTCGATTTCAGTGATTTCTAAATCATTGAAATTCATAAGTTGACCTTGTAGATGTTTATAGAGACTAGCTTGACCATGGTTGACTACTTTGACTAGACGTCGAAGTAGAGTCAACAGTTGACCTAGGTTTGATCAGACTTGACCAACTTGACTTTTTGACCAAAGTCAACTGTAGGTCAACCATTGACCTGTTTAACCTAGATTAGACTTAGGGTCGACCAGTTGACCAAAGTCAACTATACGTCAACCTTGACCCAGTTTGTCTTAGATTGACCTAGATGTTAGTATGTCTTTTGACCCTGATCAGCTCTTGTATTATTTCATCTTTAGGTCTGTGGCTTTACTCTGAACCCTGATTCATATTGACAGCAGGACCCCAGGCGAGTACATTCTCTGATAATAATTCTGTTTTATGATATCGTTTTTGTTTCTAGTATTTAGTGTAGATATCCTTGTTCTCTTGACACATTGTTCACACGGATTGGTATTTGTTGGATCCCGTCATAAGATGTTATTCCTCTTATATATGGTATGCCTTGTGCAAGTCTTCATTGTTTCCTTGTTCATAGTATAGACACGATTCCTGTGAAGGAGAGCTACTTCACAGAGAATGCGTGTCATGACGTGTCATGACTGGATCCACTATATTAGTCAGGGATGGGGGTGTTAGCGTAGATATGTGATCAATACCCCACAGATATTGTATCATCATTGTATAGTGTTAATCATACACTCACGTATGATTAGCCAGGCCAAACATTGTATCAAGTTCTAAGCCGGTCACATGTTGAAACTAGTGCTAAACTCACATAGATATAGTTCCAGATTCTTGTACATGATTTATACTATTTTCCCTGTTCTTACATTCAGTTACAGTCTTGACATGCCTTACCATGATTCATGTACACATTATTTACCTCGTATATTCTCTCTATTTACTGCTACATTTTCAATATCGTCTAATTAGAACTGTTATTTGAGATTTGTGCTCGTTCCGCTCCTGACTGGATACGTTATGAAATTTTAGGAGTAGTTGTGCCCTCATTATTGGACTTCATGATGTTGCTAGCTGAGGTGGATCTCACTATTCTTCTATGTGAGTTGCCTGGTAGTTATTCTTAGTTGTCCTGTTGTTCCTTCTTTATTTTCCTGTCTTATGATCATTGTAGATTCTAGTTGTTCTAGTGATATTGTTATTATTTCTTGTCTTATCTTCCTTAGTTTTTGTGATGTGACATGAGTACATTTCTAGTTATGGATTCTTAGATGTTGTAGTTAGTATAGTATACTTGACAGCGTTCTACCGCCGATACCGCGGCGTAGGCTGGGCGTGGCCCACGTATTCGTACCCGTATAACCGGGTGCGGGTCGTGACAGGAGAGCACGGGCACAGTGCGGTGCCTCGTGCATGCGTGTCACAGACTCGTGCGCGTGACACACGACACGTGATACGTCGTAATCTTGTCTAGGGTTAGAGGGGGACTAGGGCTAGGAGTCTAGGTGCCTACACGAAGTCAAAGATGTGTCGTGTCCATATTTTAAAGCCGTGTCAGAGAGCTAAAAATTAGTGCACTGTGCAGTGTGTAAACCAGTGCAGCTCGTGTTTCGTGTCCGACACGACACGAGATGTCGTGAAAATTTAGGTGGGTCCTGACAGTGTTTCATGCCCCGCTCCCGTAGGAGCGATCGTCCTCGCTAAGGCGTGATGACGCACGAACCTAGATTGCGCTCGTGCAAGGCGGATTCCATAACGTCCGATTTCAGCGGCTGCGACGGAGTCGTCGCACAGAAGACCCAAGCAGAGATATTGAATAATAGTAACAGAAATTTAGAACAAATAAAAGTTATTCAAAAGAAGCTCTTTATTGATATTGAAACATAGATTACAATGGGGGCGCAAGGCCAAGATTACAAGTCTCTCAAGCTCACTCAAACTCACATTACAAGTTCACTCAGCTCTCTCTCATCTCTCAAAGTACATTTGCTTGAGCCAGCGGAAGCTTCGGAAGGCGACGTCCATACATTATGTCCCGTATAAGTCTTTACTCCATGCGGCTGCGCGCTTCGAATCGCCAAGGAACTCCGTGCCTCGACGCATCCAACCGAGCTCCGCGCCACGAGCTTCTACCTGTGCCTGCACATGGAAACTATGTGGGTGTCAGTACTCAACTATACTGGTGGAATGAGCTCCTCGCCCACCCATACAAACCCAACATGTTATTTTTACTTTGTGCAACATAGACCCTTCTTAACAATTGTCTTTCTACTCTTGCCTTAGGATCAGTTTTAGGACAGACGCCTTGGCCTATTTCATGTCTCTAGACCATCCCGTGCTTGCAACGACAATATTAACTCATACATTTCCTCAAGACCCTTCTCATGCCAACAGCGTTAACCTATCGAGTCGTGTTTGCCTTACAGCTTAAAATCAGAGACGCAACTACGCGATAGACTCCTTTTTTCCACGTGACCGTGCCACAAAACCCTTACTGAGGCCGCACCTCACAACTCAATGAGACTCAATCATATCTCCGCCTCGCGGCCCTTTGCTACTAAATCCTCAACTGACCCAATTAAGACTCGAGGCTAAGTGTCACTCGACCGACTTTGCCTTGCGGCATTTTCTGACTTAAACTCAAGACAACTCAAACCAACTTATGCAACTTATATACCAATAACTTAAGACCCGACGCCACATCCCGTGCCGAAGCACGTCGCCTATGTTGTAGCCATTCTTAGGCCCAAAACTTGTGTTCCAACCATACACACATTCAACTCGACTAAATCCAAAGGCACACAAGCGGATTGCCGCTCGTGCCGACCCATCTATATGAATTGGTCACTAACGCCACAAGCTATCGTGGACTTATAGCCTTGCCATTCGACGACCTTTTCAACGCAAGTAGCTAGCCCCGCTGAAAGTTTCCGAATGACCCGAGCAGTTCGTCCAGCTACGACTATACCGTGTTTCCCTCTGGAACGACGCGTCCCTCGACGCCCAGGGTTGTCGCACGTGGAAACTCTACCTTACCGACAAGTTGTCCAATGACCATGCAAGACTCGACACAAACTGACGTCTCACACAGTCATCATCTTCCAATGTTACCTTCTTTTTCAAACCAATATTAAGACTTCTATCCTTGAGATCCCTCAACGACCCACGGTCATGAGCCTTCTCCGTTGATGCTCTTTGAGATCCCTCGACGACCCACGATCGCGAGCCTTCTCCGTATTACCATATCATTTCATTCAACTCAATGCCTATTCGATAGTCCTTCCTCCAAAACTCATTAAATCAACCATGGTTCATGCCTTAAACACTAAGTCTGTGCATTGTGCCTTAAGCCAATCGTGCTCTACGCGACACTCCTGCCCAAGTCGACGGGCCTTGAGACCGTAAGACTAAGTGGTTATACCCAACCGTAGAACTCATAGGACCGTGCTTGCTACCACTCTGATAGCCTAACATAACTTGCCTGACTTAAACGAACAACGAATCGACGAGCAAAGGTTGCGTCAAGCCTCGCATTGCGAAAACGTGCCGCGCTTGCGTTCGTCTTCTGAACGACCAAGTCATTTGGGTGCCTAGACTTATATCATAAGCCGTACAACAAAACTTAACTCATGGGACAAGCCAAGGCTATGCCAAGCCTTGGATGATAGGACCGTGCATGCTTTATGAAGCATTTATGCGGGCGACGCCTATGACTTAGGCTACGTTCGTAACTTCGCTTACTTAATCAACTTTCCTTCTCCCAAGCCACGGGACGAAGGACCGAGTGTCATTTTCAAATCACACCGTGCACCAACTCTAAGCCGACCGTTGGACCTTTCCATATTCTAACTCAAATCGACCCGTCAGGATTATTCCCTTTAGCTATGTGAATTCGTCTCTTTTATTATCAAGCCTACTTGTGCAAGTTGAAAATAGGCGATTTATTAAGTGAATGCTAAGATGAGGCAAGTTCACCGAAACTACCCTACCTGAGCGAGCAGTCGCCTTGACCAAGCGATGTCTTCGAGCAGCCGTTGCAAGGCTAAGTCCGAACGCCGTTGGCGTTTTGATTCCTCCGATTGACTGAGCGGGACGGGGCACTACACAGTGTCTGCCCCCCACCCTCGTGCCAGTTTGCACGTGTCCAAGTGGTGTGTGCAGTGAGAAAATAGTGGGTGGTAGCAGGGCATTGGTACAGGGCATCGTGGTGAGGTTCGTATCCAAATTTGGACACGGACACGTGTCCAATCATGCTCAGAGTTATAGTTTTGAAATCCCAATATGTAGGGCTACACAACCATGTAATTTATTATACAAAATACTAAAATCTATTTTTATGTGACATTTCACCAAACACTCATTTAAATACATCGATACGTGTCCGATACGGACACGAAATGGACACGATTTCCTACCAAACTTGGGCTACACCTAGGGGGACCCTAAATGAATGCATCTATGGGAAGAAATCAGGAATTTGTTAGGGTTTGTAGGATTTTACCCATTGAGTGTTCAAACTCAATGTAAAGAGCCTCGACTTGACGTCTTCCTCGATTTGCTACAGTTCAGACGTCCTCAAACCTCGCTAGCAAGCACCCACAAGTCTCCTCTAATGTTGGGGATGATGATGCAATTGATTTGACTCAATTTGGGCTCAATTTGGATTGATTGGGAGAAGTTTAGGGAAGAACAAAGTAGGGTTCTTTTTAGGTATTTAAAAAGAGGCAATGGCTACTAGATGATACTTTATAGGAGGGGGGCTTGTATGGCTGCCATAATAGTGAATTAGGGTTAGGGTTAGATATAGATGAGTGGCTAGGGCTTGTCCACCCAATTCCGAGCCTTCCTATTGGTTCAAGACTTTCTTTTTCACAAATATCCTAAGGAAAATATCCTACCATAATAATTAATATCTAGATATTAATAACCTTGGCACTTAGTAGGAATATTCTAACCTTGATTCTAACCTCAAGCTTAATCTAGGTTAGGTTAAACTCCTAGGTTAAGGCTTAACTAAAGGATTAGCACAATATTTAATTAATATAAATTACATATTTCACAAAATTGTCAAAATGACCAAAATACTCCTAGGCTAAAAAGTAGTAATATGGCATTCTAATTATATGACTAGGCTCCCTTGGTCATGGTTAATCTCTAGGCTTAGCAAAAATAGGGTTTAACTAGTTAACCATCCAAATCACAATTCAATATTTTAAATAGTTTTAAATTGATTAAAAATTACCAAAAATCATAATATGATTTAAATATCATTATTAAATGATTATAACTATAAAATTTTAAAATTATCCTCATTTCTGAAAACTGGGTGTTACACTAGCCTTGCCTTGTATTCCTTTATGATACCATCGGCTTTAAGTTTATTTTTGAAGATCCACTTACAACCTGTGGGTTTGCTACCTAAAGGAAGATATGCTAGAAACCAAGTATTGTTCTCTATAATAGAGTTATACTCATTGTTAATAGCTTCTTACCAGAAAGGAGCATCAGGAGAAGATATGGCTTCTTCATAAGTTGAGGGCTCCTAAATTCTTTTAAATCATTTCTCTTTTACTCCTTCTAGGTTTTATGACTAGTTCAGTTGAGACCTAGGTATTTGATAATGAGAACTAGTAGATGGAATAAGAGAAGGGTTAGAGAAAGATGAAGGAGTTCTATCTTTGAAGGAAAAAATATTCTTAAAGTAAACTGCATCTCTAGTTTCTATAATCATGTTGTTAGAGATTTTATTTACTTCAGAATGTGTTACAAAAAATCTATTGGCATTGCTATCTAGGGCATATCCTATGAACACAGCATCAACAGTTTTAGGTCATATCTTCCTCTTCTTAGGTTCAGGAATCCCTTCCTTAGCTCGACATCCCCAAACATTGAGGTAATTAATCCTAGGGGTTCGACCATTCCATAACTCATAAGGTGTTTTATCATTAGTCTTACTAGGTATCCTGTTGAGGATATAACAGGTTGACAAAAGGGCTTCTTGCCAAGGATTATCAGGAGCACCTGAGCTGAGAAGCATGACATTGACCATGTCTAACAGAGTGCGATTCTTCCTTTCAGCAACTCCGTTGGACTGTGGTGAATAAGGAACGTTAACCTCATGAATAATTCCATGTTCTTCACAGAAATTAGTCATTTCATTTGAGGTATACTCTTCACCACGATCTGATTTAAGAATTTTAATCTTTTTATCTAACTGGTACTCAGCTTCGGACTTATAGAACTTAAATCTGTCTAGAACTTCATTTTTTTTCTTAAGGAGGTAGGTGTAGCAATACTTTGAATGATCATCTATAAAAGTAACAAAGTATTTCCTACCGTCTCGGGTCAAAACCTTATTGGAATCACAAACATCATTGTGGATAAGTTCTAGGAGTTCAGAATCCCTATGGACAGATTTGAAAGGCAATCTAGTGTGTTTGGCTTGAACACAAATCTCACATTTGTGTTCATCATTTATAGGAGACTTGAGAATAAGATCTAAGTTCATCATCCTTTTAATAGATCCTAAGTTCACATGACCTAATCTACCATGCCAAACATTCGAGGATTCAATATTTTCAACAAAAGAAGGATCTTAAATTTATTCATAGTGCTCAAAATAAATAGTCCATCTTTCACAAAATATTTTCCCACAAACAAATCATTCTTAGAGAAAACTATTTTATTTGCCTCCATTACAATTTTGTATAGCTATGGAGTCAGATATAGCTATGGACTTCAACCTAATCTGATTTCTGTTCCAAGTCTCTTAGAACTTACAAATTGGTTTCTAAAGTCTGCAGAGATTATTTACTCAATAAAGATGGTTTAAGCTAAAAATGGACAATTCAAATGATTTTAGTAATAGACCTTTAAACTTTTAGTTTTCAAGTTTTGATAAGGTTGGGTTAGCTGTAGGGGCCGGATCCCAGCAAGCGGAGGTTCACTAGGAACGCTTATGAACCGGTCGCTTAGACGATTTACGTCTTTTTGACAGAAGGGCCCTTTCGGCTTGTTCCCAAACAAATCTCTACTTTAGAACTTTAAAATTAAAGGAATCTTACTATATAAATTTATTGTTTAATTTAGCCTAAATTGAAATATTGAGTAAAAGAAATTATCCAACTAGTATTGGCACAAGATACTAACAGAATAATGTTTATCTAATGTGTCAATTTATAGAAACAGACTTATGAGGCTACAATAGTTATATATTAGAAATAACAATATATTTGTTATTGATATGACAATTAACAAATATTAAGCAATATTTAGCCAAGATTTATTAAACAATGTGCATCTTAAATGATGACAATTGAATAAGAAAATTGTCTAACAATAATTAATAGTACAAAAATTGTTGACAATATATATGAAGATTTTCTAGCAAAATTATCTAACAATTTTCTAACAAAAAATGTCTAGTAGAAATTGTCTTTGTCTAACAATTTCTTTAAAGAAACTTATTAGTAGTAGAGAAAATTTGCTAAAAGACAGATTGTTTAACAATCTTAGTTTATATGGATAAACTAATTTAGTATGAATGTATCAAACTTTGCTAGAAGACAAATTTAGTATTTGCTGAAAAAATGGTTTGAGCACAGCAAACAAAATGAAAAACTGTTTGAAGGCAGTAAATAACTTTGCTTTATGGTGACAAAATAATAAGTGACAACAAATTTTGCTAAGAAATGTTGCTAAACAAAGCTTGGTATAGTAGGCGAAATTATTTCTAAAGTAAGTTTGGTAAACAAATTAAGCAATTTGTATGTTAAAAGAAAGATGTTACAAAGGAGCAATATATATGAATATATATTGGGTTAGCAATTTTTCAATGGAATATTTGTTGAAAGTAAAGAATCGTTAACAATAACTAGGCAATTAAATGTTTAAGCACTCAATCCTTTTGTTTGAAGAGGAACAAAATTTAATAGTGAGGAATATTTGTTGGTCGACAAAGTAATGTTTGTCAGTTAGGAATATTAGTTGCTAAGCAAGCAAATGTTCAACAGTAAGAAAAAATAAATGACTACAGTGAGGAGAAATGACTGTATCCACTTTGTCAGCAAAGTTCTCAGAAAATGAGAAATATTCATCATACATGTCTGACTCTGTACATTTATATTGAATGTAGTCTTATAAGCATAAAATAACAAGAAACTCCTTTGAAAAGGTTTTCAAGAAGCTAATTCTGGATGTCATTTAGAGAAAGTGGAATCTGTAAATTAAGAACAGAATAATAGTAACAAAGGAAATCAATAGTAATGGATTTTTTTTTTTCACAGCAAGCAAATTTGTGGCATATATTTTCGTACAAATATTTATACCATTAACTAATTATTTAATCAACTCTTAGATTGTTGAAAATTATTCCAAAAAATCTGCAAACAAAATAAAATAAAGTAAATGTTACCGGCCTCCGGAAAAGTCGTGCACGAAGCACTGCCCTAAGAGTTGATTCGGGTCTATGTGCAGACTTGTTCCGAATGCTCCTAGTGGTAAAACTCCCGCTCTACCGGTATATCCTCGTCGCACACAACTCGAAAAGAGTGACATTGAACTTAGCTTTGCCCAGAACGAAAAAATTGGAAGAATAGAATTTGAAGTTGGAGCTGACGAGTGAAAAGAAAGAGAGAGAGACTTTGTAGGAAATTCACTAAAAGCCAAGAGTGTATTTTCCAAGAGGAATGGAGTGGTATATATATACTGATAAAGTAACCCAAAAATAGCATGTTCATCCAACATAAGGGGATCTAAGAATTCTCCAACGTGCATGCATAGGAATAGGAGTGAGACTTGATTTTTTGGTACCAAGTCCAACAATAGCAAGAGTGAAATTAAAAGAAAGAAAATCTACCCTTTAATTATATGTGAACCCAAGACGATAGAGTTTAGGAACAACCAGACGTGTGGAAGCGTAGTAATAGTGTATCACAATGTTGAACATTTTCTTGTTATAGTTTAAAAATATTTATTCCTCGTCCAAGGGTTCAGAGCTACTAAATGATGTTCAAGCTTTAGCTGTGCATTTTTCCAAAGTTGAGAATGTAATTTTCAATACTTTATTTATTTATTTATTTGTAAGAAGACACGACCCTCACCCTTTTATGGTGATCTTTTTCTTGACACGACCCTCACCCTTCTATAGATAAATTGAAATATATAATTGAGACAGTCTGACTCCAACCTTTTGAATTAGCTTTTGTTGTTGTTCTTTATTTATGGTGATCTTTTTCTTGAAAGTAGACAAACATTCACAATATACTCAAAGAAGATAACAAGTTAGAAATAAATTCAAAAAATGTATTTAGAAAAGAATAAATATGTGATTAGATATTGATTGAATATTTTAATTTAATCATAATCTTGTGACCCGATAGCCTGTGATTCATTTGTCAACACTGTAGAACAATTTAAAGATGTATATCGTTTTTTTGTTGGGACAAATTTATGGTGGAAAACTTATTTCCATATTTGGTTTGTCTTATAAAAATATTTTGCGAGGGATTGTGAATAGCTGGTAAATAAATTAATATAGGTGGGAGAATCATATACCTTAAAAATAGGTGGAAATATTTATTTTCAATAATGCTATGGGGATTTTTTTTTTTTTGATACACTCCATAGCCATACTTAGGGGTGAGCGTTCGATTTATTTGGTTTCAACCGAGACAAAATAATCAAAACCGAATAAACCGAAGTTCTCCAAAACCGAAATCGAACCAAAATTAATCAAAACCGAAACCGAACCGAACCAAATAACGAGTTATTCGATTTATTCGGTTTATTCGGTTGGGCTATTTCCATTGTCTAATGGGTAGGGTCTAAAGTTAAAATCATGGTTAAACGAAATAAAAAATTATAATTTTTATATACACATGCATTTGTTGTATTTGCGTCCAAAATTAGATTAGTTGTTAAATTACCAAAGTTTGATTTCAAAATACATAAATAGAATTGTTGTTTTCAACATATACACATTTTAAAACATATACACTTTTTCAACATATTTTTTTTTAAACATATACATTTTAAAACATATACACATTTTAATTACAATATATATATATATATATATATATATATATATATATATATATATATATATAATTGAGGGTATTTACATAATTGTACAAAGTCTTATTCGATTTTTGGACCGAAACCGAAATCCAAAACCGTAGTCAAATAAAAAATATAGTATTTTCAAACAGAAATTGAACCCTTTTTAAAACCAAACCGAATCACTTACTCGGTTCGGTTTGGTTCGCCACTTTGATTTTCGGTCCAAAATCGAATAATGCTCACCCCTAGCCATATTGATGTGACAGTGCATTATTGGATGTCAATTACTACTAATATTTTAAAAACCGAACCGATGATCGAACCAAATTTTTTTGGTATAGGCTGGACCGGGTTCAAATAGACTTGGTTTAATTTAGTTCAAATATGCAAGATATCTATATTTACTTCTTGGTTTGTTTTGTTTGGTTCTTAGTATGTTGGTTTGATTTAATTTTACAACTATAAGGTCAATCAAAACCAAACCAACAATCAAATGGTCCAAATTTTACATGATAATTTATTTTATTTTTTTATAAAAATAAAATTGGTCGGATCAATTGTGAACCAGTTCGGCCTGGTTCACCGTGAACCCTGGTTTTGAAAAAAAAAAATCAATTTTTCTTAAAAGACTCAGTTTTAGTCGGACTAGACCGATTTTTTGGCATAAATCGATTTGACCCGGTCCAACCGTCTGTCCGGTCCGATTCTTACAACGCTGATTGTTACTTCCATTTTAAGACTTTTCTTAACATCCAATAATGTATTGGCAATCAGTCAGTATAGCTATGGAGTACGTCAAAAAAGTGTTCCCATAACATTACTTATTTATTTTTGCCGATTTTTTTTTCCTATACTCTTTTTATATAATTTTTTAGTCTTTTTTTAACTTTGCTTCTAAGAATTATTTTTTGTTATTTTCATTATTTTGTTTCTTTTAAATTGTTATATGTGAAACTCAGGTTTTCTACCTCGATGGTAGTTAGTTTACTCTGTCTCTGCCTTTGTTTCTTTTGTATGTAATTGTTTGTTCTTCAAACAACAAGACATGCATGGAACTAGTCCATGTTTTCTAAAGTTGATCAAACTCTACTGATTCTTAATTCCCACTATACCTTACCTAAGATATTATCAGACAATGACGTTTCTCCAGCTTCGTGCTTGGAGCCATCCATGTCTTTGGTGAAGCCAATATCCCTAGCAAATTTAATTAATTCAGGATAATTTATGTTAACTATTTTTATATTTTATACTTAATTATTACATCGGTCATCTTTATTTTAAAACTAATTACATGAATTATTCATATGTTTTATATTTTCTCTAAAGTATTCTAACACTAACTACCATTAGTTTTAATATAAAACATAAAGTAGAGAAATAGTAGAGGTACTTATTACATAGGTTATTTTTATTTTAAAATTAATTACACGGACTATTCATATGTTTTATATTTTCTCTAAAGTTTCTAACACTAACTACCATTAGTTTTAATATAAAACATAAAGTAGAGAAATAGCAGAGGAATGATCCGAGTACTTATTTTCAAAATTAAAAAAAAAAAAAAACTTTTTGTAATTAATATACATGAAACATAAGGAATTAAGGATTTAGTGTATTTTTTTTAATTTATCTTAGTCTTAGTGCCTTAAAATTGAGTAACAATTTTATTAGGATTCATGTCAATTATATCAAAACGGTAGAGTAGAGTGTATATATATATATATATATATATATATATATATATATATATATATATATATATATATATATATATATATATAGCAAATGACCTCTAGCCTAGTGGTTAAGAGGCGGCCCAAGTGGTCGGGAGTTCAAGCACCAGTGGAGACGAGTTCGTCACAATCACCCATTACTTCAAAAAAAAAAAAAAAAAAAAAAAAAAATATATATATATATATATATATATATATATATATATATATATATATATATATATATATATATATATATATATATATATATATATATATATAGTCAGGATCGAGAGTCCCTTCCGAGGAGCCCCGCGGGAGTCCCGTCGTCCTCGACCTTTTGTTCGAACGGACGCGCGCGGGCCCCATGCTGACCCCACCGATCCGATGGGCACGTAAAATACATATTTTATAATATTGTTGAAAAATAGTTCAAACATTTAAATATTAAAATACATTTGAATTAAGATTTGTTAAACAATTTAAATATCTTCTGATTAATTTTTTTCTTTATATTTAGTTTTGAAACAGTTTTAAATTTAGTTTTTTTTTTTTAGATGCCAGGCGTAATGCACGGGACGACTTCTTTAAACAATAGATCCGCCCATTTGAGCCTACTGCCCATGCCTCCCCCGCGGTTCAATCCTGAAACCATCCGCCTAGTCAAGGAGGTTATACCCCTGTTCACTGACCACAAGAGCCAGATGAGTTTGGTTTTAAATTTAGTTTTCAGATATATATTTGTAGGAAAGAAAAGGGAAAAAGTTAGTTTTTTTGCCGTAATATTTTTTAGTAAATGATTTAAGTTTATAACAGCATGTTAGATTTAGTTTATGAGATGGTTTTGGCTTCAGTTGAGAAGGAAATGCAGTAACCTGCAAGCAACATGGAACATTGTTGACTGATAGATTACTATATTTCCTCTGAATCTTGTAGCCATAGTGGTAGAGTCATAGCTGTGTACTGTTCCTGATAGAGAGAGGGTTATTCCTTACTGAAAGGGATATCTGGGCATATATATTTGAATGGTAGTTTTCAATTTCTAAATAGTTATGGGACTGAAGTTCAGTAGTTGATTTCCATTTAATCACAACTGAGAGTGTATAGGAATAAGCTTTAGAGAATTTTAGACTTGTTTTCAGGAAATGTTAAGCCCTGTTCTGATTTCTAACTCAGTAACAGAGAGGGGTGCATGCCTTGTTGGATGGACTACCCCATGTCCTGCAATGGAAGGCTGCCTTGACAGTTTGTAGGACTGATAATGCTAAGTCCTCTTAAGCTATATGTATCCTGTACAGTTGAAGGCTTAATTTCAGTACCCTGTCCAAGCTGGGTGCACAAGCAGGTTCTACAGCTTGTGCAGTTTCCTAACACCTGGTAGTATAGGATGTTAGATTGTTGGTGTTTAGGTTTCACATTGGGTTGCATTTGAACACTTAGTGAACTGGAATAGGGATAGCTGTTATGCAAGCTCATATATTCCTGATGAAGGCATGTCCACAACTCAAAACCTGAGAATTGAGCATGGGTTTAACTTTGCATTTGTCTAAGAAGTTGAGGATGACCAGGAACAAATTAATCTCATGATTGTACATGAGAGATGTTATCTTGGAGTTGTATATTGATAACTAGCCATGTGGAGGAGAGGGCAGGAGAATGGTTGAAGAGTTTCCTAAATATTTTCTTCGAAATGTATGTGTATCAGTGAGTTACCAATTTGATAGATTGATAACTGTCTTGGAATACCAGGATTTAATTCAGTCTTGGGTTTATCTTGGTGTTTATATCAATTCTAGCTTGGACTTAATGACTGAGAATTTGTTCAGTCCTGTGTTTGACTAGTATCAGCTAATTGAGTTAAATCAGGACAGGACACTTGTTTTAGTTGTAACCAGGGTACTCCTGACCAAGGGGGGTTGATCAATTGAGATAAGTGTTGATTCAGTCCTGTGTGGTATTGAAGATTAGAGGTCTACATTTAAACCTATGGCTGTCCAGTAGAACCAGTGAAGAACTCAGAGAACCTGGGACACTTGAGAACTCAGGAATCTGAGATTTGAGTCTCAGAAATTGAGACTTGTACAGTCCAGTAACAGGAACCTGGGATATTTGAGAACCTGAGACACTTGGTGTAATCCTGAGTTAAATCAGGAATGTAATCCTGAGTTAACCCATGAGTGAACCCTGTGAATTCCAGTAACTCAGGAAGAATTCCTGTGTAATCAGGAATGAAATCCAGGAATGATAATCCAGGAATGAATTCCAGGAATGAAATCCAAGTTGAACCTAGAATAAGTTCAAGATTAAACCTAAGGTATAACTAGATTTGCATCCACTATTAGATGTATGGGCTAATCTGAATTTGAGTAGATTAGCAATTGATTTTCCAATTACTTGAGTTTGCATAAGCATGGCCTTAACAATTAAGAAATCTCCACCATTGTTAAGTTTACCTTTTGAACATTGTCTCATAGGAAAACATGTATTTAGCTTTATTTAAAAGTTCTTGTTAGTTAGATTATAGTGAGTATTATTGATACCCTATAGGAAACCATAGAACTAAGGTTTATATTAGGAATTAATTGTGATTAGATAAACCATTTAGAATTAGCAGTTTATTAACCAACTTGTACACATCATTATTTCATACAGGAGGATATCTAGCTCTTTTGCCTACTTGTACTTTCCTGGAGCAAGGCAAGTACACTATATGGTTTTGTTCTATTCATTATATATCCTGTGCTTTCTTGATTGACACATTGCAACACGTCATGTACTTTCTGGTGCTCATGTTCTCTTGTTCTTATTACTTGTATCTGGGGTGGGAAAATATACTATTTATGTGACCAATCCCAAGTAACAACTCAGGTGTGTTTAGCTTAAACCCCGCATCGTGCACGCGGGTTCTAAGCCGCCCATTCATGTGCTTTCATGTGCTTTCATGTGCTTACCCTAGCCGGTCACATATTTAGTTATATTTCAAATATAGTACACACATGTTCAGGAGATATACCTTGTACTTATTTCCTGTGATTCCATGATATCATGTTCTTTCAGGTGCTTACATATCATGTTCTTTCATGTTTTTATATATCATGTTCTTTCATGTACTTTACACTGTTTCTTTCATGTACTTATTCACCTGTTCTTTCCTGTACTTTTCATATTTCTTCGTACTTTCATGATGTCTTTTTCATTACCTAGAATTGTACTTGCTCCGCTCCTGAATAGGATATGTTGCAGGTGAGATGGAGGCCTTGTGCGATACTTACTATGGTTAGGATATTGCTTTCCCTGCTGAGCCAGCTGGAGCTGCTTGTGACCTAGAGGCTGCAGAAGCCTAATGCTTCTATTAGTTTTCCCTATTATTTCCATGTATTTGAGACTAGCAGACTTCTTTTATTAGTTGGAATGTAATAATTCAGATATTGTACTTTACTCTAGTTGGGACATTTATATAGATGCTGTGATTTTATTCATGTTCATATTATCTGGTTAGTTTCTCTAGATTGGTACAGCTTACTTTGTTGTGTCTAACAACAAAGCCTGGGCATGTCCGACTCGTATCCGGTTATTCGGGAGCGGGTCGTGACAGCATAGGATGCTCTGGCCGCATGAATCTCTTTGCCGCATGGCCTGTCTAGCCGTATAAATTTCCTAGCCGCATGGGCTCCCTGCCACGTGTGCATGTCATTAATTGCCTTTAATTCGTTTTAGAGCCGTCTTTGAGGGAATCCCAAGGGTCGGTTCATTAAATCTTTGGATTTTATGCCCTGGGTGAATCTCATTTATGAGAGAGGGGGCAAAATCCGAGGAGTCGGTTTTGTTTTGCCTGCAGCACACGACCCGAAGCGGTTATTGGTCTACGTGTCCCCCCTCTTTTGTCCTCCTATAAATAAGAGGATTTAAGAGAAAAAACTTCTTTACTCTCTCCTTCAATTCAAACCTTTCCTGTCCCGATTGTCATCCTCTTCTTCGATCACCGATGGCTCCCAAGAAGACTGTTGCGGCGAAGGGTAAGAAGGCGGCGTCTTCGTTGGCTGCGGCACCCGAAGCTCACTTCGACGTTCATCCTACTGTTAAGGGTAAGGATTTGGGAAAGTCATATTCTTCGAAACCCTAACGACGGCTCTGTTGCATGCTTTATGCACAAGCCTTTAATGCAAACTGTTTCGAGATGTATGGGCTGCATATATTTTCCATAACCGAGCCGCATGGGGGTATACCCCATGTCCGAGCCGTATGAGAGTTATCTTAGTGGGCCGCATCAGCACTTCGTAAACCGAATCGCATAATGACCTGTCGATCAGATCCGCATGAGTCCCCTGCGTAAGGCTCTGACCATCCTTTGACTTTGTTTCTTTTTATCTTTGATTCTTGAAGCAACCCTGCCGAAGGCTAAGATCATTGTGAAGGAAGAGCTGATGCCCCCTTTCAAACAAGAATCATCGCTTGTTAAGGAGGAGGTAATACCAGAAGTGGAGGAACAGAAAGGAGTGCTGGCGCCCATTGCTGTAAAAGAGGAGCCCCAGTTTGAAGGCGATAGTACTGGGAGTTCTGATCCTCCTAATTCGGACGAGGATCTTGCTCAAGTACATCATTCATATGCAAAATGGTTGAGGGATTGGTATATGCGTCCCCGCAACTAGGATTCGTGGGCTCTCACAAATGTCCGTCTTTGTTTTGATACTTCTGTCTGTCTTTAGCTGCGGCTTATGTCTTGCTTCTTTTGGACATCGATGTAATCTCTTTCCCTTCTTGTCTGAATGAAATAATAGAGAAATTTTCTTGCTTGCTAATGAGACGTAGTCATATGAATGTCACCGATTTTGAACGGAATACATTCGCTCTGTTCTTTGCTTGCAGTAGTTGTCCCAATGGGAGACTTTTTGTGGACCTATTATCCTTAGCGTACCCTGGTTCTGGATACGGATAATAAGTTGGGAGAGAACCAACATACTTACTCAGAGGTAATAAGGACATGGTAAGCATGAAGGTTTCTTCGATGGAGCCTTCCCACTCAGAGGTAATGAGGACATGGCAGGAGTGGGCTCCATAAAGGGGTACATAAAACGACTCAGAGGTAATGAGGACATGGAAGTTCTATGTAGAGGGGTGATTTATTTTTGACGGAAGTGAAATGACTCAGAGGTAACATTGACATAGTCGTTTTAGAAATTTGTGGATCCGTTACCCTTTTTGTGCACTGAGAGTGTGGGTAGTGGATCATGAGGGAGGAGCTCTTTCAGAAGAATAAGTTCAGAGGTATGATCATACATGACTTACTATCTGAAAGAGTGACAGGAATGTAAGTTTAGAGGCACCTGCGGGTACATAACTTGATGATCTGGGAGAGTTGGAGTCTGTATGTCAGTTCAGTGGTACGAAAGAGTACATGACTCGACGATCTGGAAGATTTATAGTCGAGATGTGAGTTCAGCGGTACCAGCGGGTACATAACTCAGCTATCTGGAATATTTGGAGGAAAAGCGTGAGTTCAGGGGTACCAGAGGGTACATAACTCAGTGATCTGGGATGTTATGAATGTGAGTTCAGCGGTACCGGCGGGTACATAACTCAATAATCTGGAATTTAGAATATGAGTTCAGCGGTACCAGCGGGTACATAACTCAATAATATAGAATTGGGAGAATGTCGTTTAGACATAATATTTCTTCAGGAATTTGCCGTTGACGGGCAACATGAGCAAGTCTCTGTTTTGTTTTGCGCGGCGGTAAGCACTGTTGGAGAATACGGCCTCAATGATAAATGAACCTTCCCATTTTGGCTGGAATTTGCCGGCAATTTTGTGAGTCATGACCATCGGTCTCTGAAATGCCAGAACGAGATCGCCCACTTAGAATGTTCTGATTTTAGCCTTCTTGTTGAAGGCTCCAGAGATGCGTGCTTGGTATAGCTCGATTCGTTGCTGAGCCAAGAGGCACTTTTCATCTAAGGCCTCCAACTCTTGTAGCCGGCGATGATAGTTATCGTCTGTCGTCAATTGGTAAGTAAGAGCGACGCGGAGCGAGGGTATTTGAGTCTCCAATGGGAGAACTGCCTCACTCCTGTACACCAGGAAGAATGGTGTGTTCTATGTGGCTGTTCGGACTGTGGTAGGGTACACCCATAAGCATTCACCAAGCTTTTCGTTCCAGTCGCGTTTGTTGGATGACACGAACTTCTTGAGAAGTTTGATGATTGTTTTATTGAATGCTTCTGCCAACCCATTCGCTGCCGGATTGTATGGTGTTGAAGCAATATTCTGGATACGGTGCTTGTCGCAGAACCGATAGAAGGCATGGCTTGTGAACTGCGACCATTATCATGGATGATCCTTTGGGACGGTCCAAAGCGATAAATGATGTGATGCTTGAGGAAGCTGATCATGTTTGAAGTCTTTACTTCTGCCAGCGGAACAGCTTTCGCCCATTTAGAGAAGTAATCTGTGATGGCGAGTATGAATCGATGTCCTCGAGAAGAAGGTGGAGTGATCGGACCGATGATATCCATTCCCCATACTTCGAATGGCCAGGACGCCACTGTCGAATTTAGAAACTCGGATGGTTGGTGGATAAAGTCCGCATGGACTTGGCAGGCTTTGCATTTTCTTGCATAGTCTATCGTATCTGCTACCATCGTGGGCCAGTAGTAGCCCATTCGGCGAAGACGATCTTGTAATTTTGGGCCGGGCTGATGGGCCCCGCAGACACCGCCGTGAGCTTCGCGTACGGCTTCTTTGGCTTCTGCGTTTGACAGACATCGAAGCAATAATCCATCGTAGGATCGGCGATACAGTATTTTTGTCTCTGTATCATAGAAGAATCTGAGAGAACGCCTTCTGATAGAGGTGGCTTCCTTTGGGTCCTCCGGCAGAATGTCGTAGACTGTGAAATCATTGAATGGTTGTCTCCAGTCTGGGACTTTGTCGGTCGTCTGAGCGGAATAACTCGCCACGAATTGAATATTATTCTTGGGATAGACCAGTTCATGGCCTATCACTTCCACCGATTGATGAGTATAGTTCGGAACCGCTAGGAAAGCGGCAAGGCCAGCTAAGGCATCGGCTTCGATATTTTGGAGTCTGGGAACGTGTTCGATGAAGAACCCTTCAAATGACGAGATTATGTTGATCGCTATTTGGTGATAGGGGATCATGTCTTCATGGCGAACCTCGTATGAACCCCGAATCTGATTGACGATTAGCTGTGAATCGTCGTATGCTTCAAGATATTCTATGTCCAGCTCTCTTGCAAGTTGGAGGCCAATGACTAAAGTATTGTACTCGGCCACATTGTTAGAGCAAGGTTCTGTGAGGGAGTAGGCACGATTGATCACCAGTCCGGAAGGAGAAATTAGCACCACTCTGACTCCGACAACGATATTGCCCTTAGGTCCGGTCCTTGAGGTGCCGTCGAAGAACATTCGCTATATATCATCGTGAGAGGTCGCATGTGAGTCGGCGACCTCATCTGGGATGTCTTCGTATATTCTGGCCGACTCCGGGCCTGGGTGGGCTGCTAAAAAGTCTGCCAGAGCTTGACCTTTGACAGCCTTTTACGGGACGAAGATCATATAGTATGGGGACAGTAATATTGCCCATGTAGCAAGGCGAGAGCTGAGCGCCCCTGGCTTAGTCATGAGGACCCTGAGGGGGTTGACTCGTGATATCACATGTATGGTTTGCCCCGTGACATAGTGTCACGTCTTTTGAATGGCGAACACCAGGGCGAGGCATTCCTTTTCCACGGCGGTATATCGGTGCTTTGGCCCAATCATCATACGGCTGAGGTAATATATAGCTTGCTCATGGCCTGCATCATTGTTTTGTGCTAGCAGAGCACCGAGGGAATGCTCCATTGCTCGTACATAGAGCAGGAATGGTTTTCCAGCAACCGGGGCCACCATGACTGGAGGGTTCGACAAATATTCTTTGATGCTGTCGAAGGCACGCTGGCATTGTTCATCTCATACGAATGAGACGTCCTTCTTCATGAGATGGGTGAATGGCTGACATCGCCCGAAGAGGTTGGAAATGAACCTCCTGATGTAAGCTAACCTCCCTTGGAGGCCTCGGAGTTCTCGGAGATTTCTCGGAGGACCCATCTCCATGATTGCCTTTGTCTTCTCAGGGTCTATGTGGATACCCTGGAAGGTGATGATGAAACCCAAGAACTTCCCGCTGGATACACCCAAGAAGGATTTCGTAGGGTTCATTTTCAAATTGTGCGCTCGTATTAGGTCGAACACTGTCCTTAGATCATGCAGATGATCTTCCTTAGAGCGGCTTTTGACGGCGATGTCGTCAACATAGCACTCTACTGTTTTGCGTAAGTGGTCTCTAAAGATGATGCTCATAGCTCTCTGATAGGTGGCGACAACATTCTTTAAACCGAAAGGCATGACTATGGAGCAGAACGTGCCTATTGGTGTTCGGAACGATGTATACTTTTCATCGTCGGGAGACATCTTAATTTGGTTGTATCCCGAGAAGCCATCCATGAACGACATACGTTCGAAGCCGCAGGTGTTGTCAATCATGATATCTGTGATAGGGAGGGGGAACTCATGTTTGGGGCACGCCTCGTTCAGATTACGGAAGTCGATGCAGATTCGAATCTTTCCGTTCTTATTGAGGACCGGTACTATATTGGCGACCCAGTCCGGATGTTGGTCCTCACGAATAAAGCCGCTGGCTATCAGTTTGTTGACTTCGGCTTCGATCGCAACCATGATGCCTGGGCGGAAGCGTCGTTGTTGTTGTTTGACTGGCTTTGCGTCTGGCCGAATATTGACTTTGTGAAGAGCAATATCGGAATTTAACCCTGGCATGTCTTCATAGTTCCAGGCGAACACATCAATATATTCTTTGACGAGTTCCAGTAGCGATTCTCGCTCTTCGTCTGTCAGGCTTTTACTAACGAAGATTGGTTTTGGAGAAGAGTCGCTGCCTAGATCCACTTGCATGACCTCATCTTCAGTAGGAGGCTCTCTTTGTTCAAACCGCTTCTCCCATTGCGCATCCAGTTGTTGGACCCACGGCTCTAATTCGAGGAGTTCAGGAAATTCTTTACCTTCTTCGTAAGCATCAGCGAACGCCATGTTGACAGACAAGACCTGCCTGAATACATCCCCGATGCTGATATCCGAATCAGAAGTTGGTGATCCGATTGAGTGTGACTGCCAGTCGCATTCCTCATTTGAGCTTTCAGGGGTCGTTGTCGGCGTAACGTATCCCAGTCCGCATCGGGTCTTGTTGTAGTAGTCATGTGGTTTGCCAGCTGGGACTGACGACTTTAAAGCTAATCGTCGACCAATGTCGTACTTCAAACCTGGCGTAGTCTCCAGATCATATCCCTATTTTTGCATAAGATATTTAGATTGGGGGCTATATAGATAGAGAGGCAGTCTTCCAGTGTCCGATTCGAGATCGACTTCTTCTATGGTGAAGGGCTGTGGATCATTTTTCTGATCGAAGATGATTGGATGATCCCCTCCCTCGATTATGCAGTACGCGTCTTCCGCGGGAGTAAGTTGATTTACGGTGTAAACATTTATCACCTGTGTATGTAGGTGAGTGCCTATACCGTGCTCCATAGCATACATTGTACAAAGCTTATTAAGCTCGGTGTAGTTCAAAGATAGCCCTTTATTGATGAAGTAAGGTATCTTTTCTAGCGGGATTACATCATCTGCGGATGGAACATCGGTGTGAGCAGCCACATACTTGGCCAGTTCTGGTTCTTCTTCGACCACCCCCTGTATAAATGAAGACTGAGAGGATGACTTGGGCAACTTGATCGTCAGAAGTTCTGCTGGTGGAGCAGAACGTGGAGTTGTTGGCTGACTAGCGACCCCAGTTTGGTACTCGATGCTGGGCGAGGAGTGGTTGGCTCGCTGGAAGCCCCCGACTTTGCATCGGGGTGACGATTCTTCTTGGAAAGACGTATCGTCATTGGTTTGTCGGAGGGATTGAGCTTTTCCGTTTGTGGCTGGCCGAATCTAGGCAGTCTGATTGTCAGTGGCTCCGTTGTGGGTCTTGGCGCTTGGCCGGACCTTGGCAGTCGGATTATCATTTGTCCTTCTTGTGCTGAGAGGCTGATCGCATCCTTACGCAGAGCGGCCGTAAGGGGTACGGACTTGCCAGGTTTGTGAGCTTGGAGGTGGATCGTCAGAGGTTCTTCTGATCCTGTGGCTGTCTCAGTACGAGCTTGCATATCTCCTTCACCAAGGTGCCTCTTCGACTTTTCGTATAGGCAGGTGTCTGAGTAGTAGGATTCGACCCCTTTGAAGGGATCGAAGTCGGCAAATTCTGTCCTCACGAAGCCGTATTTGTCGACATACATGAAGCACTAGTGCAGCATAGAAGGCACGATCATGTAATCGTGTATCCAAGGACGCCCCAAGAGGATATTGTAGGAAGGGTCCGCATCTATGACGTAATAGGTTACTTCTGACTGAAGATCGCCAATTTAGCACTTCAAACGAATCTTCTCAATCGGGTAGCTCCTGCCCGAATTGAAACCGATGATGGCGGTGCTTTTTGGCGTCAGACGATGCATAGGAATGCGAAGATGATGTAACAGACCTTTTGGGATGATGCTTATGGAAGAACCAGGATCAATGTGTATCCGATCCGCCTTTACGTCGTCGATGTATCCAGTGTAATATAACGGTCGATCGTGCCGGTTGGTTTGATGAGCATATCCTGTGGAGTGAAGACAATGTTGGGCATCGCTTCCGTGCAAGCGCTATCTTGGAGATCTGCAGGCGGGCTCTCTCCCGTGAGGTTGACCTGAGCTAGATATGCGTCGGCGTTCTGGAGTGCGTCGTTCAAAGCCGCACGAACATCCTTGGAGAGTCTCAGGAGCTCGTATAATGACAATTTGGCCGGTGTGTTGGCCAATTGCGCCAAGATGTTAAAGTTGTAAGGCCTTTCCAGCCCATGAGGTGCCTCTTTTCGGAGGGATTTGTCAAAGCGAGTCTCCTTCGACCTAGGCTTGTCGGTCGTCGGAGGTTGGGAAGGTCCCGGAGTGTCAGCAGTGGTCGATTGATGCTCTTCAGTCGAGTTATCTGGCGTAGGTTGGGATTGCGCACCAGACCGAGTGACGACAGCTGTAGCTTCTTCGATATCTGCCGAGATTGTACGGCAGGATCTGACCTTTCCACCCATCTTCCTGCCTATGGAGAGTAGTACGGACTGAGTCACTTCAGGTACCAAGTCTGGATGGACCTACATGACTTCCCCTCGTGACGTGGTAAGGGGTACTAGACCATTAGCCTGATCTCGAGGAGGTGGAAGATTGGCAATCTCTATTATCTTCCGAGGGATGGGTATCACGTCGTCTTGAGTCTCTGTCAGAGGGAAGCTGCCAAACTGTACGGACACCATGTTCGCTGCCACAGTTACCTCCTCGAAATCAATGGCCAGAGCCTTCGAATCGATGAGATGTTGGATGTATCGCTTTAGTTTTAGCAGGCGTGTGTAGCATGGTGGACGTAGCGGTGGTAATGGCAGTACTTTGGGTTTTCTATTTCTGCCGGCCGAGGTTCCCGTCTTGGTGGAGGGAGCTGAATTCTATCTCCTTGTATGAGCATGTCCAAGATGGGCTTGACATGGCCGTCTTCGAAGGAGTAGGTCATTTGTGGCCATTGCTTGTCTGTCGGTTTTGACTCAGGTTTCTGGACTGTGTCGGCCACAATAGCCTGCTTGCCCTTGTTGTCCCGATTGTTGGAGGAGTTACCACCATTGTTGTTGTTGGTATTAGGGCGCTTGCCCTTGTCCTCTTCCTCCGAGATGTGCAATCCCAGTTGGCGAGCCTTCTTCAATCAGTCTTTAGCGCTAGTGGCACTGATGATAAATGTCTTCTAGTCCTTAAATCGACTTTCATCCATCCAGAGGCTGATTGTTGGGAGCAGTCTCTTTTGGAAAATTTCAATTAAGAAGGAATCCGGATTACCAGACGGTAACTTCATGGCGGTTTGGCGGAACCGCTCAATATAGTTCCTTGTCAGCTCTTTCTTCCCCTGAATGACGTCCATGAGGGTGGACATAGTGATGTCCTGTTCTACTTCGTAGAATCTCTCCAAGAACATGCGCTTGAAGCTGGCGAAGGAGTGGATGCAGTTGTCTGGCAGGTTACGGTACCAGTCGAAGGCGACCCCTTCCAATGCCCCGATGAATAATCGTGTAAGGATGGCGTCGTCATGGGGCAGATGGTCGGTGGTGACCTCGAAGTAAGTGATGTACCGACTTGCGGAGGTCTTCCCATCATATGGATTAATGTGGAATGGTTTATACTTTGGTGGGAAGGGAACATCTCTCCATGCAGCGGGATACGGTTGTCGTATCCTGAGGTCTTGGCAGTTTTCTCGGGCATGGAACATGTCCCGGAGCTCCTGGACCTCTCTTCTTGCCTCTCTGGCTTCGTCTGCAGCGGTAAGAGCCGACATTTCAGGACGAATATTGCCCGAGTTTGGTGCCGCTGAGTTCGAGTCTGCATTGACCGCGGGACCCAAGTTTGTTTGGCCAGGCGTCCCTCCTTGCAGAGTAGGGAGGGCTGCTTTGATCTCGTCCACGAATTTGACCAAAGTGCACAGTATGGCCTCCAGAGTGTCGATGCGTTGGCGATCACTGGGACCATCTTGTTCGTCGTTTGTCATGAATGCCGTCCTTACGTGAGTAGAAGTGGAAGGGACGGTGGATGACGTACCCTCCGAATCATACCCATATACCGAGAAGTCATCGGAGTATGTGGGAATGTTCTCCTCTGATTCGAACTCAGAAGGAACAGTACCCCCAGCTTCCGAGTTCGCCTCGTCTTGGGAGTTGTGGACGTCCTCGGGGACATCGAGATTTGCTGCATCTAATGGGAGAGTTGTTTCCCCCAGCTCGTCTCCTTGGAACATCGGATTGTCGTAGAGGTTCGGAGGAGTGCTACCCCCAGTTCCAGCAACCTCCAGTGATGTGGACGATGAATCTTCTACTGTAGCAGATTTCGTCTTTGAACGGGTATCTTGGAAAACTCCGGTGGTGGGCAACCGTTTAGACGACAGTCTCTTAGTCATAGTGGTTGAAATCTTCGGGCTGGAAACGTTTATCTTCTTCCCTCTCCCATCGGCGGGGATTTTCTTAGCAGAGTTGCAGGAGACGACGGAAAGTGCCTCATCCTCTGAACATGGTTGTTACAGTCTTTGGAAGACGGACTACCGGTCTTCTCGTACCGTTGTACTATTGCAACAGTAGTTAACGATAACTTTGGTGCAGTGACGTCCGTGGGAGGACTCTTTGCACCCCGAGGCCCTCTCTCTTTCCTTGCTCTTGTGGAGGATAGCCTCACGCAAGTCAGATGGGTCCGGAACGACCATGTTTGCTCCCTGGATTTTGGTAGACTTTTGGAAACCACTCTGTCCGTTTGCCGTCTGGGGCGGGACTCGAGTGGTTCTGTACAACTTCCCATCAGAGGCCCGTATAACAGTATGTGGAACGATCGGATGGTCAGAGGTCGAGACAGCGGACTGAGTTCGCCAAGCTCGCGCTGCCCTAGACTTCTTCACTCTGGTGCGTGAGGGCATATAATAGGAAGAGTCTAAGTGGTGCTGCAGAGAGTCAAACATGTTTTCTCGGGAGCACGAGAGATCAGGACCATAGGAGAGGCGATCGAAGACTGAGCCGCGTGGAGCAGGCTGCATGCGGCTGAAATCAACAGTCTTCATGCGGCTGGTAGTCGTAGCCGCATGGGCTTTCTTCATGCGGCTGAAAGTCTCAGTCGCATAAGTCTTCTCCATGCGGCTGGAAATCCTAGCCGCATGAGTGTTATGCATTCGGCTAGCAGTTTCGGCCGCATGGACATCATACATGCGGCTGGCAATCTCGGCCGTATGAGTCTTCAGCCTGCGGCTAGTGCCTTTGTTCGGCTTCTTCCTGGAGTACATAGAATCACTCTTTGCCCCTGCAAGTCCAGCATCGTAGTACTTTCCTTTGTCGGACTTGGGGACAGCAGAGTCCTCTATGTTTTGAAGTGGAGCCGCATGAAACTTGCCTTCGCTGTCTTGGGCAGCAGAGAGTACTCCGTCCAGAGCTTGGGGAGGAGCAAATGACTTCGGCCTCCATCCCCTGCGAGCTTTTTTCGTGCGGGTTCGCTTCTGGACCGGGCCAGCGCTCCCGTCGGAGAGCATTTCTTCAAATGTCTGTTGGTCGAAGCGGACGACCATCTTCTGTTGTGTGGAGCCTAGTTTGGTTGCATCCGATTGCGTCACCGACTCCTCAGCCGTGGAGAAGTTTGTCCCTGTCACGCCCCGATCCCGTAAGAGCGATCTTCCTCGCTAAGGCGTGATGCCGCACGAGCCTAGATTGCGCTCGTGCAAGGCAGGTTCCATAACGGCTGATTACAGCGGCGACGACGGGGTCGTCGCACATAAGTCCCAAGCAGATACATTGAATACGTAGCAGAAATTTGAAATAAGAACAAATGAACACAAGTCATTCAAAAGAAACTCTTTTATTGATATTGAATACAATATTACATTTATGGGCACAAGGCCGAATTACAAGTCTCTCGTGCTCACTTTTCTCTTATTTACAATTCACTCTGCCCTCTCTCATCTCTTGATACAATATTTGATGTCAGCGGAAGCTTCGGAAGGCGATGTCCATACATTATGTCCTGTATAAGTCTTCAATCCACGCGGCCGCACGCTTCAAGTCGCCAAGGAACTCCGTGCCTTGACGCATCCAAGCGAGCTCCGCGCCACGAGCTTCTACGTGCCTGCACATGAACACTGTGTGGGTGTCAGTACTCAACTGTACTGGTGGAGTGAGCTCCTCGTCCACCCAAACAAAATCGACACGTTCATTTACTTTGTGCAGTTTAAAACCCTTTCGATTGTCTTTCTAGTCTTGCCTTAGGATCAGTTTTAAGACTTGACGTCTAACCAACTCGACGTACAACGACAAGGTCGTGCTATAATTCCAACGTGTATTTCGATCGAGGCAGTGCCTCATCGTGTATAAACTTGACCCAACTTGAACTCGGGACGGCAGGGTCGTGCCGTACTCCATTCGGGACCTTAACGTATTCAAGACTGTGCTTTGCCGAGGAGCAACTTATGTGGACTCGGCCGTGCCAAGACTTTCACTTAAACTCAAGTTCACTAGGCCAATTCCCGTTCCAACGATTCAAATGCCAAAGACGATAACGGGACGACTCGTGCAGGTCGTGCCTCTAGACCTTGCTTAGACTTGTTCGGGCTTCAAGATTGAGGTCGCGCCTCGTAACTTATCAAGACTTTATCCATGCTACCGCCTAGCGGTCTTTCTATTCGACTCATGAACCAACTTAGACAAGACTTGCCAAACCTAGTATCGATCTTATGGACATCCCGACGCCAAGTATCGTGCTAAGCACAGTGCCTATGCTGCAGCCCAATCTTAGGCCCAGACATTGTGTTACCGGCTAGACATGATTCCAGTTCTAAACCCAATCCAAAGGCATACACGCGGTGTGCCGCTATTGCCGATACATCTACATGAGTGGTCACTAGCAATGTCAAGCTATCTTGGACTGGCTCGTGGGATATCGGCCTGTACCTATACGGGTAGCTAGCCCGGTGGGGCCGAACTCTCCCATACGGTCATCCAGCATCCTACTTTGAGCCACACTCGCTTCCCCCGGGCCGAATGATCCCGACGCCCCGGTGATCACTCGAGAATACTACACCTCGTCGACAAGTTGTCCAATGACCATGCAAGTCTCAACTCGATCTAACCAATCCTTCCTTAACATGACCATGCATTCCTTCTTTCTTTCGAGACTTAACGAGACTCCCAAGCCACGGGACCGATCTCGTGTGCAGGACATATCAAGACTTAGCGAGACTCCCAAGCAGCGGGACTGATCTCGTATGCGGGACATATCAAGACTTAGCGAGACTCCCAAGTAGCGGGACCGATCTCGGCGATAACAAGTCGCGTGGACTTTCTTGTTCGTGGCAAGGTTTTTACTAAACCGTCCGTATCTCGTGCCTTAGACAGACCCAGTTCTCTAGGCAACGCTAACGCTCAAGTCATATACTTTATACGACGAGCCTTATTCTCAAGGGACGACGCGACTTGACAACCGCAGATAGAGCAGGATAGTGCTAGAGATGGCTTCGATAGCCCAACGCAACTCTTGTCTAACTTGTTCGGGCAACGACTCGACGAGCAAAGGCTACGCCGAGCTCAGCGTCGAGAGGACGTGCTATGCATGGGGTCGACTTGAACAACCAAGTTCGTGCCTAGACTTAAGCCAACAGCCGCGCAAGACGACTTAACTTGCGGGACGTGCTAAGGCTATGCCAAGCCTTGCGGGACAGGACCGTTCAATGCTTAATTAAGCATTCACGCGGCGATGCCTATGACTTAGGCTGATTCAAGTGTTGGGGCAAAACGACGGGACCGTGCATGCTTTCTCAAGCATTCATGCAGGCGACGCCTATAACTTAGGCTATTTCAAGTGTCGGGACAACTTAGCAACTTAAGCCAACTTCCTTCTCCCAAGCCACGGGATCAAAGGATCGAGTGTTATTTGAAAGCATGCTGAGCCGACTTCTATGAAGACCGTGGGACCATTTTCCATATTCTAAGACATTCCGACGGGTCGGGATTATTCCCTTAGCTATGTGCGTTCGTAGCTTTTATGTTAGCCTACTTGTGCAAGTTAAAAACATTACGAGTTATTATGTGAAGGCTAAGATGAGGCAAGTTCACCGAAACTACCCCACCTGTACGAGGAGTCGCCTCGACCGAGCGAGCCTTCGAGTAGCCGTTGCAAGGCTAAGTCCGAATGCCGTCGGCGTTCCGATTCCTCCGATTGACTTTGCGGGACGGGGCACTACATCATACACCACTCAGAACAAGTCTCGTCCTCGAGACTTTCCTGAAGGCAAGCCATCCTACAATTTCTTTGGCCAAGACTTAATCGTGTACATTCCGCCTATGCGTTTCCTCAATTCCGAGCCACGCTCTCATGACTATCAATCCTTCCGTTAACATAACTTCAAGATCTCGACACTCACCCATTTTTCAAGTCTTGCTTGAACTCATTGTATCACTTGGCTGGATCGTGCATGCATTCCAAGTGTCCCCAAAATACATGCATTCAGCCAAGCCGTATGATAGAGAATTTGTCATTCTTACTCGAGTCGCATCATGCACATACCCAGGCGTCCCTAAAATATATGTATGTCAGCCGAATCTCGTGAGCAGGGTTTCCTACATTCGTGATTCACATTATCCATTCATACCAATCCTCAAGATCAATTCTTCGATTGATAACTCTTGCAACAAGGGCGTTTCGCCTAACCGCTAGGCCAATCTTTGCGAGGCTAAGTCAATGTCAGGATTGGAATCATAGTTTCCCAACAATAATGCCAATACTGATCCCAATCCTAGGGTCAAACCAGAGTCGGTAGTACGGGGTTTTTCTACCCAAGCTCGTGTCACTCAGATTTCTAAACATCGAGCATGATCGCCTATTCGCATCAATGCATTCGTTGCGCGTATTTGAATCCATTCAAATTACCAATTCTAACCAATTCATGTATTCGATCACGAGGTCATCTAGTTCGATAATATATTGCGCCCCAATCTCACGCGAGTCCGATTATCTACGGTGGTTCGTGAATCACCACGCAACGTTCCTGCAGAATAATCATTCTCATCGGGGCGTAACTCTTGTTTGAGTCTAGACTCGTTCATTCTCGATACGTGGATTGGACCTACGCAATCCTCAAATTCAATTCTTCAAGCACACAAATTCATTCTCGAGTCTACCTTCGCGTCAAACCACAAGTTGAAGCAATCGGATTGCCACGCCATCCAAGTTCAATCACTCCCGCTGTATGAATCACCATACTAGCGCTCACGCGAAGTGATCGTCTCAAATCGGCACGACGTATGTGCGAGGCTGGAGTTGCGCTCGCATAAGACACGAATGTCGAAGTTGTGGTTATCGACGAAGCAAATCCAAACGTTTCATTTTCATCCAAGCCAAGATTTCAATTTGATAGTCCGACCGTCATTCATTCAACCAGAAAATCCTCGAGCCAAGTTTTATCCTTTCTTCGACACGTTTCAATATCCCGAGTATAGCATCCGTCGGAGCAATGACATTTGCACGATCGTTATTAGCCGAGTCAGAGTACCCCCGAGTTATCGTATATCGATCTTTGATACGCCTCAATACCATCGACGATATGCGTAACCTGACGATCTTCCTTTGCAACCAATTTCGAGTCGTGCGACTGATGCTATTGTCCGAACTGGATATACCACCATTCTTCGATATTCAAGATCAAGTTCAGTCGCTCTTCCTCAAGCTCGTTTCAAGATCATTGTTCAAAATTCAAGTCACATTTCATTTGAATCAATCTGAAATCGTACGTGCAATCCTCGAGCTTCCTCGATCAAGACATTCACTTTTATTCGTCATTTCGAATCATTTTCTAACTCGTGTTGCTCATTCACAAGTTGTCCGAACGACATCTTGTTCGGGACATTTGGAGTCACGACCAACTAAGCGTGACGCCTTCTAAGGCTTTGCGTGATCGCATCGCCTCGTCGACATACCGAAATCCTCAATATTTGTTCGAATGATTTCTAAGACAAATCATACACCAATCGGATTCGAGCCATCCGATCTAGTCCTCAATCACGTTCGCATCATTCGCTAAGACATCTTTCGGATTCGTTCGACGAATCCCTAGCGTAATCGCTCACGTCGTATTGACGTACTAAGTCGTTCGCACTAATCCTCGAAATCCAAATCCAATATTCCGTGTATGCCTAAGCGTTAACTCGATAGCGTTCCTATCGATAGACACTCTAAGTATAGCTCGTTCCCGACCGAGCGGTACTTGATATTGCTTGCGACTTGTTTGCACCAAAAGGTCGAGGTGCGCGACGCACGGACTAAGTTGTGCCGCATAACCATCCCGTGCGAACTATATTCAAGTTTGAATGCTCACTTGCTAATGTCGACGTAGGACTATTTGGGCACGCACGCGACTTTGCTAACTTAGCATGTGTTCTCTATCGAGTCAAGTTTAACATCGTTCGGCACAAAGGCCAACCAATGCATTCGACGATAGCCTACCGATGCGTTTGGTTGAACGCTTGTACGAGCTTTTGAAAATATTTAGACTTATTGTATGGACATGTCGAGGGACATTCGAGAGAGAGAGCGCACTTATTTTCCAACGATGAGCTTTCAAAACTGAGAAATTCGACGTGAAGTCCAAGGACGTAAAGTCGTGCTCTGATACCATTACGTCACGCCCCGCTCCCATAGGAGCGATCGTCCTCGCTAAGGCGTGATGCCGCACGAGCCTAGATTGCGCTCGTGCAAGGCAGGTTCCATAACGGCCGATTACAGCGGCGACGACAGGATCGTCACACAGAAGTCCCAAGCAGATACATTGAATACGTAGCGGAAATTTGAAACAAGAACACATGAACACAAGTCATTCAAAAGAAACTCTTTTATTGATATTGAATACAAGATTACATTTGTGGGCGCAAGGCCGAATTACAAGTCTCTCGTGCTCACTTTTCTCTCATTTACAATTCACTCTGCCCTCTGTCATCTCTCGATATAATGTTTGATGTCAGCGAAAGCTTTGGAAGGCGATGTCCATATATTATGTCCTGTATAAGTCTTCAATCTACGCGGCCACACGCTTCGAGTCGCCAAGGAACTCCGTGCCTCGACGCATCCAAGCGAGCTCCGTGCCATGAGCTTCTACCTGTGCCTGCACATGAACACTGTGTGGGTGTCAGTACTCAACTGTACTGGTGGAGTGAGCTCCTCGCCCACCCATACAAAACCGACACGTTTATTTACTTTGTGCAGTTTAAAACCCTTTCGATTGTCTTTCTAGTCTTGCCTTAGGATCAGTTTTAAGACTTGACGTCTAACCAACTCGACGTGCAACGACATGGTCGTGCTATAATTCCAACGTGTATTTCGATCGAGGCAGTGCCTCATCGTGCATAAACTTGACCCAACTTGAACTCGGGACGGCAGGGTCGTACCGTACTCTATTCGGGACCTTAACGTATTCAAGACTGTGCTTTGCCAAAGAGCAACTTATGTGGACTCGGCCGTGCCAAGACTTTCACTTAAACTCAAGTTCACTAGGCCAATTCTTGTGCCAACGATTCAAATGCCAAAGACGATAACGGGACGACTCGTGCAGGTCGTGCCTCTAGACCTTGCTTAGACTTGTTCGTGCTTCAAGATTGAGGCCGCGCCTTGCAACTTATCAAGATTTTATCCATGCTATCGCCTAGCGGTCTTTCTATTCGACTCATGAACCAACTTAGACAAGACTTGCCAAACCTAGTATCGATCTTATGGACATCCTAACGCCAAGTATCGTGCTAAGCACGGTGCCTATGCTGTAGCCCAATCTTAGGCCCAGACATTGTGTTACCGGCTAGACATGATTCCAGTTCTAAACCCAATCCAAAGGCATACACGCGGTGTGCCGCTGTTACCGACACATCTACATAAGTGGTCACTAGTAATGTCAAGCTATCTTGGACTGGCTCGTGGGATATTGGCCTGTACCTACACGGGTAGCTAGCCCGGTGGGGCCGAACTCTCCCATGCGGTCATCCAGCATCCTACTTTAAGCCACACTCGCTTCCCCTGGACCGAATGATCCCGACGCCCCGGTGATCACTCGAGAAGACTACACCTCGTCGACAAGTTGTCCAATGACCATGCAAGTCTCAACTCGATCCAACCAATCCTTCTTTAACATGACCATGCATTCCTTCTTTCTTTCGAGGCTTAACGAGACTCCCAAGCCGCGGGACCGATCTCGTGTACGGGATATATCAAGACTTAGCGAGACTCCCAAGCCGCGGGACCGATCTCGTGTGCGGGACATATCAAGACTTAGCGAGACTCCCAAGTAGCGTGACCGATCTCGGCGACCACAAGTCGCATGGACTTCCTTGTTCGTGGCAAGTTTTTCACTAAACCGTCCGTAGCTCGTGCCTTAGACAGACCCAGTTCTCTAGGCAACGCTAACGCTCAAGTCATATACTTTACACGACAAGCCTTGTTCTCAAGGGACTACGCGACTTGATAACCGCAGATAGAGCGGGATAGTACTAGAGATGGCTTCGATAGCCCAACGCAACTCTTGTCTAACTTGTTCGGGCAACGACTCGACGAGCAAAGGCTACGCCGAGCTCCGCGTCGAGAGGACGTGCTATGCACGGGGTCGACTTGAACAACCAAGTTCGTGCCTAGACTTAAGCCAACAGCCGCGCAAGACGACTTAACTTGCGGGACGTGCGAAGGCTATGCCAAGCCTTGCGGGACAGGACCGTTCAATGCTTAATTAAGCATTCACACGGCGATGCCTATGACTTAGGCTGATTCAAGTATTGGGGCAAAACGACGGGACCGTGCATGCTTTCTCAAGCATTCACGCAGGCGACGCCTATGACTTAGGCTATTTCAAGTGTCGGGGCAACTTAGCAACTTAAGCCAACTTTCGTCTCCCAAGCCACGGGATCGAAGGATCGAGTGTCATTTGAAAGCACGCTGAGCCGACTTCTGTGAAGACCGTGGGACCATTTTTCATGTTCTAAGACATTCCGACGGGTCGGGATTATTTCCTTAGCTATGTGCGTTCGTAGCTTTTATGTTAGCCTACTTGTGCAAGTTGAAAACATTGCGAATTATTATGTGAAGGCTAAGATGAGGCAAGTTCACCGACACTACCCCACCTGTGCGAGGAGTCGTCTCGACCGAGCGATCCTTCGAGCAGCCGTTGCAAGGCTAAGTCCGAATGTCGTCGGCGTTCCGATTCCTCCGATTGACTTTGCGGGACGGGGCACTACAGTCTCCAGCAGAGTCGCCATCGTGTTTGCCATAAATTATAAAAGAACAAATTATATCGGAGGACTGGACTTTTACTTCACAATAGAAACTCGCTTGTACAAAGAAAGCCTAGGGACGAAAACCTAGGTACATCAATCTAAGTATAATTGTTTATTTTGATTTTGGGGGTGACGGTAGAGGCTCGGGAAAGCGACGACAACTCTGCCATACTCCTTGGACGATCGGATGCAGCCTTGGCTTCGGAGAAGAAATGCTCTCAGGATGCCCTCTGTGTGTGCCTTTGTCTCTCTGCGCTCTATTTTCGGGTCTCTCCAGGTGCTCTAGTGCTCTCCGAAAATCCTCTCCTTTTTCTTCTCTTTTGCAAGGGAATGGCACCTTGCTATTTATAGGAGTGGGATGCGATCATTAGGGTTTGCAATGATTGCCTCCTCGAGAAGTCGGCGGTTAAAGATCAATTAATCTGGGCCATTAATTCTGATTGTAGCAAATCTAGGCAATTAATGGGGATTACATCAAATCTCTGTGGACAATTAATAAAGATTGCCATAAATCCTCATGATTTGTCATGCCAAGCTCGGATCTCTCGTCACGTGTTCAATTTGCATGATTGCAAATGATCTGATTTGATCCCAGTAATTATGAGGATGGCACTAAACCTGGTTGTTGGGATTTGTTGATGAATCTTGATCGATTTGATACCATGTGTCCCACTATTATTATGCTGCTAGCTGTAGGGACGCAGGAAAAACTAATCTTCTGCCACGTGTCTTAACCACGAGCCACTTAGGAAATCCGAACTGCATGAGGATTGTTCCCTACTGAGCCGCATAAGACTAGCCACGTATGGAAATGATATGAGCCGTATGAACGTAGGCGACCGCATGATGGGTGGCTTCTCAGTGAGCCGCATGAAGATAGTCCTCGTGAGCCGCATAGGGTAGACTCTGCCTGTGCCGTATGAGGTGGCCTCTACCTGAGCCGTATGGGGTGGCCTCTGCCTGAGCCGCATGCGACTGTCCACGTGTCAAGGCCGCATGAAGGATTTTGGGGTTTGAAGGATTGTGTCAGAGATTTCCTTCGTTTCCCTAGGAGTCTACCATTATGACAGAGTCATTATTGCAGTTTTATGTCCGAGCTGTCAGTTCTCCTTTTTGTCAGAGCATTAAATAGGGCCTTTGCTTAATGGCCAATTATAGAAGCGAACCGCAGAAGGCCATGTGGTGTTACTTGAGCCGCATGTCCAAGTTGGTGACTTTTGAACCGCATGATGCTCTTGAGCCGCATGAAGCTCGTCTGTTTTGAACCGCATGGATTTTTCTGTTCTGAGCCGCATGGGCAATAATATTCTTTTCCATGCTTCTACAGAATGCATATTGTAGTGCCCCGTCCCTACATCGTGCCCCGTCGATTCGTCCACGGGGTGCGCGAGAAAGGAACACTGTTGCTATCGACTCGGTCGGGACCGATAGGTCGGGATCGATCGAATCGATCGAACGGGAACGGTTGAATTAAGGTCCATTCCACGTTATGGGATGGATTCTTCGGAACCAAGTCCCATATTCAGCGGGTTGCGTCTCGAGGATTGACTTTGCGGCTGAGTCGGGAGAGACCTCCCGTTGCTCTGCTTTTCACGCCGCTTGCGTTGGTTTTGGCTTTGGTTTTCCGAATGCGTTTTCGTGAATGTTTTCGATGGTTTTCATGGTTTACATTTCGAGCTCGCATTTCCTATCGAACTCTTGCATAATACAGTGTTCTAATCGGTTGCTTGTGCGATTTCAGGTGATCGCGTAGGCGACGTCTAGCGCAGCCAACAAGTCCCTCGCCTCAAGCAAAAATTCAAGGTGAGTGGCTGACCCCCTTCGTCTCGACCCTCTATTTCAAATGAGAACTCGGGTAATGTTACTAAAAATTTAATGATTCGCTTGCAGAGCACAAGTCTTGTATGTTAGAAGTGAATAAGAAATGCTTTGTGTTGAAATGAGATAGAATAAATTCATGCCTGCAAAACAACCAAGTAAATGAATTGATCACATAACAAGCCCCAACGGTATCCTAAAATACACCATTTAACCCTTATGAACTTGGACAACTTGTCGACAAGGGATGGTTTCCTCGAGCGGAATTCCGAGGCCACGGGACCGTCTCGGCCTAGGAAGAAACTGTTTGTAGCCACGCTGGTTAGGCAACGCTGGAAAGGCAATCGGTAAGACGGGGACTTGCATCGGGGCTCGCTACCTGCGTTGCAGGGGTCCCGTATTACCAGGCTACGTCCAAGGCGGCTGGTTAGGCCAATCCCATAACAAACACTTGATATAAATTGCTATCAGCTAACATGGTAAGTTTCATGTCGCACGGCGCGCTCCGCCGAAAGAAACCTTGGTGTAACTTAATACTTCTTATGAAAATATCCAGGATGGTTAGAAAGACCACTAAAAGCAAGTTGAATGATTTTATCTAATTCTTGAACCAAATGAGAGCCTGGAAAGTAATTAGCCACTCGCCAGTACATGTTGATTGTACTGATCCTCGCTCTCTATACAGGTGCGATAGATCTGGAAGGGCGTGCTACGTAAAGGGAGGCAACGCTCGCGTGTTTTGAAGCTTCGTCCGTGCATTGAAGCTTGGATCAACTGTTTTGAAGACTCCGCTGTTGAAGCATCGAAGACAGATGGAGCGCCTTCCCACCATCCCAGGTGGTTTGTAATTTTGGTTGTAAAGTTAAGGGATGAATGTATGGAATGGCTATCTCGTCGACGTTTATTTTGTAATGGAGTCAGTTTGTAAAAAGCCCGCGCGGCGCCTTTGTATCGAGTCTGTAAAATGATGTTTCATTATCAATAAAGCTTATGTTTCCTTCTCTATAATGTGTGTTCAATTTACTCTGCGCATTCTGCTGTTGTTGTGTTTCGGATAACAATTATGACTATGCCTTGTGCAAGCGCAACTTAGGCTTGCACGGCATCACGCCCGGGGGACGACTATCGATTCTACGGAATCGGGGCGTGACATAATGGTATCAGAGCACGGCTTTACGTCCTTGGCCTCTAGTGTCGAGTTTTCTGTCTCAAATCGTTGGTCTCGTGTCGATGAGATACGTCGTTCCATACAAGGGAGTCCGTAATAAGTTTGGTTACTAATGTATTTTTACCTTCAAAATCCCAGAAGGTGCGACGGTGAATGTGGCGAACGAAGAAAGTGCTTCGAGCGGCTCGAGTAGCTCGAGGCCCGGACCCTCAAACGATGCCATGGGACGGATGTTGCGCATGCTGGAAGCGCAACAACAACAAGCTCTGGAGAATCAACGCCTGAATGAGCAACATCGACGGGAGGCGGAGGCACATCGACGGGAGGTAGAGGCACGCCAGACCCAGTTCGAGGCCCGATTCGATGCACAATTCAAGTTGCAGCAGAAGCAGCTTGATACTCTTCAGCAAATTGTACAGACTGTGGTGGCCAACAACAACAACTCTGCGACGACTCCTGCCGTGACCGAGCCTGCGGCCAGACAAAGTGAAATCGAACCGGAGGTACCCGAGCTTATGCCTGCGGCGCCGAGAAGTTCCAGCTTCGACGTGTCAAAATTCACAAAGAGCTTCCGTACTTCCTTCTGCGGTACTGAAGACCCTTCGTTGGCGATCGATTGGCTGGAGGAGTTGGAAGACCGGTTCGAGCTCCTGGGTGTCGATGAGTCCAAGAAAGTCGCATGCGCTCAACTTCTACTCCGATTGAACGCGCACGACTGGTGGGCCGTGCAGAAGCGAGCAATCAGACGCGACGACGAGACAGCGACAATATCTTGGGCCACCTTCCGAGAGGCGTTCGAGATCGAGTACCTTCCCGATGCCATTCGACAAGAGAAGGAGAATGAGTTTATGCAGCTAAAGCAAGGGAATATGACGGTGCGGCAGTATGCAGCAGAGTTCAACAAGTTAGCCAAGTTTGCTGGACAATACCTGCCTTTCCTGGCGAGTCGTGCACGACGGTTCGAAGTGGGCCTACGGCCATCTATTTCCGCCCATGTGTCCGTTCCAAAATACCCAACGATGGGGGAGTCTCTCAACCACGCCCTCCGCCTTGAAAGCCAATACCCTCCTGGTGCTGCCGGCGCTGTGCATACCTACAATCACAAATGCCCTAGCCACGCGGGAGGAAACAACGTGACCAAGCATCCGAACAACGGGCCCCAAGGCGGATATCAAGGGCGTGACACACGATACTGCAACCGATGTCGTCGTCACGGTCACACGATTGACTACTGTCGGATACCAGAGGATGGGTGCTGGAACTGTGGCAAGAGGGGCCACCAACGTGCTGAGTGTCCAATCAGAAGGCCGAACCCAACGGCGCCCCAACAACATCGTCCAGCGGCGCCCCAGCAGCATCGTCCAGGGAATCAAGTTCCAGCGCCTCGAGCCCATCAGCCCACACCGCAAAATGGCCAAGACCGTCGCCCCAATGCCCAGGGCCGCGTCTATGCCATGACTCGAGATGAAGTGCTTGCGTCAGATACGGTCGTGACAGGTATACTTAGTTTCAATAATGTGCCTGCTCGTGTACTATTTGATTCAGGTGCTTCGTATAGTTTTATAGCGGCGGACTTTGTCGTCGAGCACAAATTTCCGTTAGTATCATTAGACCTCGACCTTAGCGTGAGCACACCTTCGGGCACACCTATACTCACTAATTCAGCTTGCACCGACGGGATTATCTGTATCGGCGGTCAAAAGATCGGTCTGGACGTGATGGTCCTAGACATGAATGACTTCGATATCATTCTGGGAATGGATTGGCTCGGGCCGTGCAACGCAACCATAGACTGTGCCAGGAAGACGGTCACTTTCCGCATACCAGGAGTGCCTGAATTCTGCTTTTCGTGTGGTGAGGCGTCGTCGACCTGCATGTTGATCTCGGCAATCTCTGCTCGGAGGATGCTGCATTCTGGGTACGAAGGCTATTTGGCGTCCGTCCGAGACATGCGACAGGATGGTGCAAACGTAGGTCAGACCGACGTTGTGGCAGAATTCCCCGATGTGTTTCCGGACGAGCTACCCGGCATGCCCCCCGACCGAGAGATCGAGTTCAGCATCGATACATTTCCCGATACTCGACCGATTTCTAAGGCCCCGTACAGAATGGCTCCTGCTGAACTGAAGGAACTCAAGGTCCAGCTACAAGAGTTACTCGATAGAGGGTTTATTCGGCCTAGTGTTTCACCGTGGGGAGCTCCCGTATTGTTCGTGAAGAAGAAGGATGGGTCTATGCGTCTGTGCGTCGATTACCGAGAGCTGAATAAGGCCACCATCCGGAACAAGTACCCATTGCCCCGCATAGACGACCTATTCGATCAACTGCAAGGCGCCTCGGTATTTTCGAAGATTGATCTCCGCTCGGGCTATCATCAACTCAAGATTAAGTCAGACGACGTGCAAAAGTCAGCCTTTCGCACCCGTTACGGCCACTACGAGTTCCTGGTGATGCCCTTCGGCCTGACGAACGCCCCTGCCGCCTTTATGGATCTGATGAATCGGGTATTTCGACCCTTCCTTGATAAATTTGTGGTAGTCTTTATTGATGATATTCTCGTCTACTCGAAAGACAGGGCGCAGCATGCAGAACATCTACGGGCCGTGCTCCAGACACTTCGAGAACATGAGTTGTATGCAAAGCAGAGTAAGTGCGAATTTTGGCTCAGCAGCGTATCCTTTCTGGGTCACATCATTTCGTCCGAAGGAATTGCAGTCGATCCGAAGAAGGTGGAAGCCGTTGCTGATTGGAGGCGGCCTGCGTCTGCTAGTGAGATTCAAAGCTTTCTTGGTTTGGCGGGATACTATCGACGCTTCGTGAAAGACTTTGCGAAGATTGCATCGCCATTGACTCGCCTCACTCAAAAGGGAGTCGCGTATGAGTGGTCGGATGACTGTGAAGCTTCATTCCAGGAGCTAAAACGGCGATTGATTTTGGCACCTATACTCGCGCTTCCGGATGGGCCAGAGGGTTTCCAGATATTCAGCGATGCTTCAGGCCAGGGCTTGGGATGTGTACTCATGCAGCGGAACAAGGTGATATCCTTCGCCTCGAGACAATTGAAGCCGCACGAGAAGAACTATCCTACGCACGACTTGGAGTTAGCGGCAATTGTGTTCGCGTTGAAATTGTGGCGTCACTATCTATATGGTGTGGCGTGCGCGATCTATACCGACCACAAGAGCCTCAAGTATCTCTTCACTCAGAAGGAGTTGAACTTGCGACAGCGACGCTGGCTCGAACTGATAAAAGACTATGACTTGACGATCGACTACACTCCGGGCAAGGGAAATGTGGTGGCGGAAGCTCTGAGTCGGAAATATCTTGCCTCGCTATCCATCAACCGCAGACTACTACAAGATTTAGAAGAAATGGGCATCGATCTCCGGGTTCGATTCAGGGATATACGGTTGGCGCAGCTGCAGTTAGAGCCGAGTTTGCTGGAAAGGATCAAGACCGCTCAGAAGGATGATCCGTACCTGAAGAAAATGCGCCAGCGAATTTCAACAGGTAGTGCGACCGACTTTGCGGAAGACAAGACCGGCGTGCTGAGAATGAATGGCCGACTATGCGTTCCGGATGATAAAGAACTACGAAAGGAGATAATGTCGGAGGCCCATTATACGAAATATACATTGCATCCAGGCAGTACCAAAATGTATAAGGACCTCCGTACGACCTTCTGGTGGCACGGGATGAAGAGAGATGTGGCGCTCTTCGTGTCGCAATGCATGGCCTGTCAGCAGGTGAAAGCTGAGCATCAACGACCGGGCGGGGAGATGCAGAACCTTGCGATTCCAGAGTGGAAATGGGATCATGTCACGATGGACTTTATTGTTGGCCTGCCGAAGACACCACGGGGGAGCGACGCCATCTGGGTCATCGTCGATCGACTAACCAAGTCAGCGCACTTCATTGCCATTAAAGTTACTTGGAGCATTGATCGCCTGGCACAGATCTATCTTGACGAGATAGTACGGCTGCACGGAGTTCCAGTATCCATCGTCTCTGATCGGGATTCACGGTTCATGTCGCGATTCTGGAGTAGCCTTCAGTCGGCGCTGGGTACCAAGTTGCAGTTCAGCTCAGCTTACCATCCTCAGACCGACGGCCAAACAGAGCGCGTTAATCAGATTCTCAAAGACATGCTACGGCTCTGCGCAATTGACTTCAAATCAAGCTGGGACGTCCACCTACCGTTGGCGGAATTTGCATATAACAATAGCTATCAGTCCAGCATCCAAATGGCGCCGTATGAAGCTTTGTACGGCCGGAAGTGCAGATCGCCCATTTGCTGGGATGAAGTCGGGGAACGGCAGATACTCGGCCCGGAGCTGGTGGAACAGACTGTGGAGAAGGTCAAGCTCATTCGGGAAAGACTGAAGATTGCACAGAGTCGGCAAAAGAGCTACGCCGATACCCATCGAAGACCGCTTGAGTTCCAGGTGGGCGATCATGTGTTCCTGAAGGTGTCGCCTATGCGAGGAGTTACTCGGTTCGGCGCGAAGGGGAAGCTGAGTCCGAGATTCGTTGGGCCGTTTGAAATACTCGAGCGGGTCGCCCCAGTGGCCTATAAAATTGCCCTACCGCCGGCGCTCGAAGGTGTGCACAACGTCTTCCACGTCTTCCAGCTGCGGAAGTACGTGCACGACCCTAGCCACGTGGTGGATTTTGGCCAGCTGGAGCTAAAGTCCGACTTATCCTACGTCGAAGTGCCAGTTCAAATCTTAGAACGCAAGGATAAGCTGCTGCGGAATCGGACGATCCCTCTCGTTCGCGTACTTTGGAGGAACCATGCGGCAGAAGAGTCGACATGGGAACTCGAGTCTGAGATGAAGGAAAAGTTTCCTTCATTGTTTTCATAGAGGTAGGTTCTGTTCATAAGTTTCGAGGACGAAACTTTTTCTTAGTTGGTTATGGTGTAGTGCCCCGTCCCTACATCGTGCCCCGTCGATTCGTCCACGGGGTGCGCGAGAAAGGAACACTGTTGCTATCGACTCGGTCGGGACCGATAGGTCGGGATCGATCGAATCGATCGAACGGAAACGGTTGAATTAAGGTCCATTCCACGTTATGGGATGGATTCTTCGGAACCAAGTCCCATATTCAGCGGGTTGCGTCTCGAGGATTGACTTTGCGGCTGAGTCGGGAGAGACCTCCCGTTGCTCTGCTTTTCACGCCGCTTGCGTTGGTTTTGGCTTTGGTTTTCCGAATGCGTTTTCGTGAATGTTTTCGATGGTTTTCATGGTTTACATTTCGAGCTCGCATTTCCTATCGAACTCTTGCATAATACAGTGTTCTAATCGGTTGCTTGTGCGATTTCAGGTGATCGCGTAGGCGACGTCTAGCGCAGCCAACAAGTCCCTCGCCTCAAGCAAAAATTCAAGGTGAGTGGCTGACCCCCTTCGTCTCGACCCTCTATTTCAAATGAGAACTCGGGTAATGTTACTAAAAATTTAATGATTCACTTGCAGAGCACAAGTCTTGTATGTTAGAAGTGAATAAGAAATGCTTTGTGTTGAAATGAGATAGAATAAATTCATGCCTGCAAAACAACCAAGTAAATGAATTGATCACATAACAAGCCCCAACGGTATCCTAAAATACACCATTTAACCCTTATGAACTTGGACAACTTGTCGACAAGGGGTGGTTTCTTCGAGCGGAATTCCGAGGCCACGGGACCGTCTCGGCCTAGGAAGAAACTGTTTGTAGCCGCGCTGGTTAGGCAATGCTGGAAAGGCAATCGGTAAGACGGGGACTTGCATCGGGGCTCGCTACCTGCGTTGTAGGGGTCCCGTATTACCAGGCTACGTCCAAGGCGGCTGGTTAGGCCAATCCCATAACAAACACTTGATATAAATTGCTATCAGCTAACATGGTAAGTTTCATGTCGCACGGCGCGCTCCGCCGAAAGAAACCTTGGTGTAACTTAATGCTTCTTATGAAAATATCCAGGATGGTTAGAAAGACCACTAAAAGCAAGTTGAATGATTTTATCTAATTCTTGAACCAAATGAGAGCCTGGAAAGTAATTAGCCACTCGCTAGTACATGTTGATTGTACTGATCCTCGCTCTCTATACAGGTGCGATAGATCTGGAAGGGCGTGCTACGTAAAGGGAGGCAACGCTCGCGTGTTTTGAAGCTTCGTCCGTGCATTGAAGCTTGGATCAACTGTTTTGAAGACTCCGCTGTTGAAGCATCGAAGACAGATGGAGCGCCTTCCCACCATCCCAGGTGGTTTGTAATTTTGGTTGTAAAGTTAAGGGATGAATGTATGGAATGGCTATCTCGTCGACGTTTATTTTGTAATGGAGTCAGTTTGTAAAAAGCCCGCGCGGCGCCTTTGTATCGAGTCTGTAAAATGATGTTTCATTATCAATAAAGCTTATGTTTCCTTCTCTATAATGTGTGTTCAATTTACTCTGCGCATTCTGCTGTTGTTGTGTTTCGGATAACAATTATGACTATGCCTTGTGCAAGCGCAACTTAGGCTTGCACGGCATCACGCCCGGGGGACGACTATCGATTCTACGGAATCGGGGCGTGACACATATAAATAGTGTAAAACATTCAAATTTTAAGCAAATAATCTAGAACAAAATAACATGCATCCAAAAATTAGAACAAAGACTAAAAAAATTTGGTAAATTAAATTCTAAAGATTAGGGAAAATATACCAAACAGCAGCAATGGAGCACCTAGGGTTGAAAGGTCAGACAGAGAGAGAGCAATGGTCGAAGAAAGAGAGAAAGCAGTAGCACTGGAGCACCTAGGTCAGAATAATGGTTGGAGAGAGAAAGAGAAGCAGTCCTGGAGCACCTAGGTCGGAGAAAGAGAGAAAGCAGCATCATCCAATTTTTTGATCGGAAAGAGAGAGATAGAGAGAAAGATTTCTAGGTTACTTTGATACTGAGAAGTGTGTTTTCATCAACTAAGTTCTGAATGTTTTGGGATGGACGGTCTGGATTAATCCACCCGATCGAACGGTTGAGATGAAAACATGTGGAGTTAAAGTTCCCCCCTAAAATTTGGCAATTAGCCGCCAAATGTCTGACTTTCCCGCCGATCTATTTGGGACGGTAATGTGTATTATTTGGAACATAAATTTTCATTAGTCCCAAATAGTGATCCATTTTCACAATCTGTCCCAAAAAAATACAACTTTTTGTTACTAAAAATATAGCCGTCCCTAGAACTATACTTTTAGGACTTTTTAGACTAGTGTTCCGTATAGCGTCGTCCCAAAAAGACACTTTTTTGTAGTGGTGGCTCCAACTCCAGAGGGCAGTTCCACCGAAAGAGCTGCTCCAGAAGTAATTCCTAAAGCCGAGGGAGCTGTGAAGGAGGAGGTGGCACCACAGGGCAGTTCCACCGGGAGTTCCAGTCATCCATCTCCTCTGGATATTGATCTGGCTGCCGCGGATCCTACTTATGCGCTCTGGCTGAGGGAGTTCTATCTGCCCCAGCATAGACAATAGTAGATACATATATTGACTGGATTTGTTTTGATGGATATATCTCATCTGGATATTGTGATGGATATTTGTTTTGATGGATATATCTCCTTTTGGATATTGTGATGGATATTTGTTTTCTTGTGTGTGAAGTATATTGGTATAACTTGCTGTGTGATGCATATTGTGATGTATATTTGTTTGTGTGATGTGTGATGCATATTGTGATGTTCCGAGAGGCTTGAGGAGACGACCAATTATTTTTGGTCTATTCTAGATTGTATTGTGCGGGCCGGTGTTGAGTGTTCCACCGAAGGGGTCAGCGAACTCAGGGATTAGATTCTGTATTTTGGAATGTACATTTACATTCTAGATTCTTTTTTTTAATTTTTTTTAATTTAGTGACGTTTTTATTCGTCGCTAAACTTTAGCGACGAACATAAAGGTCGCTAAAAATGTCGCTAAAGTGTTGACGTGGCAAGTAATCTGATGCCACCACATCGTCGCAAGAACGTCCCTAATGTGTCGCCAATCATCGACCACTTGAAAATGTCGCAAATAACGTCGCAAATTAGCGACGTTATAAACGTCGCTAATTTGCGTCGCCATAGCGACATTTTGCGACGTTTTTTTCGATTAGCGACACGCTTTTTTCCGTCGTTTATTAAACGTCGCTGCAAACGTCGCTAATTTAGTTTAGCGACGTTTTGGCCTAGTTTAGCGACGTTTTGTAAGATCGCTAATTTGACAAATTTTTGTAGTGCTCGCCCTCGATACAAAGCGAGGCTGGTAGTTCAAGGCTACGGTCAGCGGAAAGGCGTGGATTATGATGAGATCTTTTCGCCTGTCGTCAAGTATTCGTTTATTCGGGTGGTGCTAGCATTGCAGCCAGTCTCGACTTGGAGGTCGAACAGATGGACGTGAAGACGGCATTCCTCCATGGTGACCTTGAGGAGGAGTTATACATGGAGCAGCCAGAGGGATTCTGTGAGAAGGGTAAGTCACATTTGGTCTGTTGGTTGAGGAAGAACTTGTATGGTCTGAAGCAGGCTCCGAGGCAGTGGTACAAGAAGTTCGAGTCGTTTATGGGGGAGCATGGCTATGCACGGACGATGTCGGATCACTGTGTATTTGTGAGGATAGCGGAGTTGAAGCGCCAACTGGGCGTGGCCTTCTCTATGAAGGATTTGGGTGCAGCAAAGACTATTCTTGGGATGGAGATCAGCCGAGAGATTGAGGGTCCAAGCTGCTACACTTGTCCCAAAAGAAGTACATTCACCGGGTACTTCAGTGTTTTGGGATGGACGGTTCGAAGAAAGTGAGTTGTCCCCTTGCGGCTCACTTTAAGTTCACTGGGGAGCAGTATCCATCTACCGAGGACGAAAAAAAAGATATGGAGCGGGTTCCATATGCCTCAGCTGTGGAAAGCCTTATGTATGCTATGGTGTGTATGAGGCCAGACATCGCTCATGCAGTTGGCACAGTTAGCAGGTACCTTTCAAATCCTGGAAGGGTACATTAGAGTGCGGTCAAGTGGATTCTACGATACCTTCAAGGCACTGCCGATTGGAGACTTTCTTTTGGTGGTGACGAGCCGAAGCTGGTTGGGTATACCGACGCTGATATGGCTGAAGATGTAGACACGAGGCGATCGACTTCGGGCTATGTGATGATGTTTGCTGGAGGAGCGGTATCGTGGCAGTCGCGGTTGTAGAAGTGTGTTGCCTTGTCGACGACAGAGGCAGAGTACATTGCGGCGACGGAGGTTTGCAAGGAGTTGCTATGGATGAAAAAGCTGTTGCAGAAAATAGGGCTGAAACAAGAGCAGTATACTTTGCTTTGCGACATTCAGAGTGCTATTCACCTTGTGAAGAATCATACCTTTCATAGCCGGTCCAAGCACATCGAGACTCGGTATCATTGGATACGGGATGTGGTTGAGAAGAAGGACGCGATGCTTGAGAAGGTCCATACTGATGACAATGGAGCGGACATGGTCACGAAGGTTCTACCAAGAGAGAAGTTTGAATACTGCCGACGGTTCATCGGGATGACGAGTTCCTCCACCTAGTTGTGAAGGGGGAGATTTGTTGGAGTGGATGGGGTTCCCAACCTATGTGGAGAATACCCCGGAGAGCGACGAGCGCCATCCGTGTGTTGGAGAAGCTCGGGGAGTGCATGAATCCTATTTTGGAACATATATGGTAAGGAAATATATGATTGGATTTCCATATTTACTTTGATTATATATTTATGATTGGACCCTTCATATAGTAGCTTTCCATATAATTGGGCTTCCAATTATGGCAAGCCAATTATGATTGAATTTTTATTAAATATATGATTGATGCATATTGGAAGTTTCCATATATATTGGCCTTCCATGTATGGATTACCAAGGGCTTATAAAAGGGTGATGCATGCTAGTTGTAAAATCATCTAAAAAAACAAGAGTGCTTACAATCTTTGAGAGAGAAAGAGGATTAAGGACTACTGTGAAGGAGAGATTGCTTCGAATAATTTTTCGGCATCTCTTGTTCTTCGGAGTCCGCAATAAAAAAATTTCTTCTTTCAAGTGAGTTGTGGTGATCCGTGTTGGATCGAGAGGAGCTTGTAGAGGGTGTATTCTCTTTATTGCTTTAGTGGAGGTTTTTCAGGGTTGGACTCCGATCGTCCCGTGGTTTTTTCCGCAAGGATTTTCCACGTCAAAAATCTTTGTGTCTGCGATTGTGTTTGGCGTTTTTGGTTTGTGTGCTTTTGCTCGGTTCTCTCGCAGGACTTTCTGGTTTGGGGGAACGGTTTCCGCGCTTCGTTCTCAACAGTCGCATCACAATAGTGGAGATATATCAAAACTTTAGAATATTAATGGTGATTAAGAAAGTGTAATTACATATTCTACTAAATTATTTACGGGATGTGCGAAGAACTGAAAATACCAAGCGAACAATAGTACATGGAGGAGAGGAAAGAAACTTGCCTACGGCCTACAAAGAAAATCAGAATCACACTGTCAGCATTCATTCATCTTCTATGAACCCATGCTTTACAGTTCAGTGCATCAATTTTATTTTGTCCTCTACGTCCATTCATGGAAGCTTCCAACCGTCCATAGCATAAGGACAAATTATGTGACAACCACAGAACCACTTTGTCAGAATTTTAGGTTGTACGAAAAATGACTACTGATTCTTCCATTGTAAGCTTGTGCTTTCTTTTTTCTACTGGATTCACATGAACCGTCCATTTCACAATTTCTCTAAAAATGTATTTGAAGTAAATGTCATAATCTTAGTAACCATCTACATCAATATCCTTGAAAAGCAAAGTCTTTATCAATTAAAAAAAAAAAATCAACGAAAATGCATGCCGAACGGAAGGAAAATCGTACACGGAATCGTGCTGACGTGATCTTCCTATTAGCTCCAGCCACCCTCCTGCTAGTACCGAGTCTCACCCCCATCAATGGGGACAGCTACGTTAGTGCGATCCATCGTGCGTTGTTCTTTCCTTGGTTCGACAAGCAGCGTTGAAAAAACAATCTCAGACATACAATAATACTCGCACGCGTACATCTACAAGTGTTATCACAACTATTGTCACAAAGAGATTTATCAAAGGTAGTATAGTGATAATACTAGTAAGAAAAAGAAGAAATAAATGTGAGTCAAGTCTTTGTGCTACTAGTCAAGAATATTGACGGTCATTAATGATTGATCTTATCTAATTAAAAAAATGACTAATTATAATCCCAGCAAGCTAAATCATATGAGAAACTAAATCCATGTTACACAAATTATATTATTTTGAATTACTTAGAGTAACATCAGCATATGATAATTTTTAGTACGTAGAAGTTAGCTGTTATACAATATAAACAAGCCTACTCGTGATTTAAATGATCCTGGTATCACTTATTAAAAATAGTACATCAAATCTCACATTAGGGAAAAAAAATGAATATAAGTAATTATCTTACTATTAGAGTTTTTAAGTAATTAATATATAATATATTTCTTTCCTATTTATGTTTGTATGCTCAAAGATGAGTTAAAACGTAAGATAGTCGAAGGAGGGTTAACAAGAGGTGAAAAGAAAGTGAGGACAAATTAATTGAAAAAATGTTCTTGATCGTGTTAAAATTTGTACAACAAATTACGTGCATGTACACACTCATAGTAATCTGATTTGTTACCACTGGCCTTTAAAGTTGTCCATTTGATTAGAGTTGATATCAATTACATTTGATGAGGAGCTGGTACTATTTAATGTTTATCAATTTGATTAGGAGTCGGCATCAATGTTTATCTATTTGAACTTTCTCGTCTAAATTCGTTTAATACTCCCCTTCAAGTTGAAATATGGATGTGTCAAGATTGTCCAACTTGCACAAACGAGAATGAATTTAAAACAACTTGTTCGAATGGTTTGGTAAACATGTCAGCAATCCGTCTCCTGGTTGGTACATAAGTCGTTGTAATTGACTAAGAACATGAATTGAATATGTGATGTGGTCTCGTAATTGTGAGGTATATAAGGCGGCTAAGCAATCTTTGATTTTGTGATGGATTCTTAAGGAGGTCACCATCTATAGGAGTTAACTTTTAAGTTCTCCTCCATAGAAAACTTGGCCAACCGTGCACCAAGTAAACCAGCTTCATCTAGGATGTTAAGAGTGTACTTCCTCTATGATATGGACATGCCCTGCCCTCTTTGGAAAGAGGAACTTTCACTCCAAGAAAATGCTTGAGATGTCCAAGGTCTTTAATTCAAAAATGGGTGCGTAGAAACTTTTTGAGGGAAAAGATAGCTGAATAATCATTGCCTCTAATAACCATGTCATCCATATAAATCAATACAGTTGTAAAGGAATTTTCATACCCTAGTGAATAAGGAGCAGTCAGCTTGGATTGTTGGTATCATGCTTGTTATATGCAATAGAAGGACTTGTGAAATCAGTCACGAGAAGCCTGTTTAAGACCATACAAAGATTTATTGAGTCGATACACAATATTTTCCTCCTATCGACGAAGGCCTAGTGGTGGATGCATATAAACTTCTTCACGCACATCACCATGCATGAAAAAAAAAAAAGAATTTTAACATCAAGTTGGTGGCGAATGGCGGCAAAAGCCAATAAACAATGAACAATTCTAAACTTTGCAATTGAAACAAATGTTTCTTTATAATCAATTCTTCCCTTTGTACATGTAAAACCTTTAGCAACTAAGCGAGCTCTGTAATTCTCAATGGTGCTATTAGAGTTGTATCTAATTTTGTACATTCACTTGCAACCGATAGCTCTTTTGCTTGGTGGTAGGTAGTAAGCACCCAAGTATTGTTGTGCTTAATAGCACAAAGTTTCGAATGCATGGCCTCCCTCCATTTTGGATCACTGTCAGCATGTTCAAAAGTCATAGGTTCCACAAAGATCACTGAGTATCAATGTTTATCCATTTGATTATGAGCTGGTATCATTGTTTATCCATTTAAACTTGTTTAAATTTACATATTTAATAAAGTTTGTGTTGCTAAACATAATTTATTACAATGTAGTTAATAAAAGTTACTACTACTCAGTGACGGAGGGGCGTAGTTTGTAATAAAACAAAGATGAAATTAAAAAAAAAATACTTTGGGATCAATTTGAGAACTTTATAGAGGGTGTACCCTATGATGATGAGTTTTTCGGTTTGATGGGGATTGATGAGCTTGCTAAAAATTAGTTGGGTACGAAGAAAGAATGTATCATATCTATAGGTGTACTTGATTTTAAAGTTGGCACTAATCTTGCATGTTGTTGCAACTATTGAAAGAACATTTCTGGCGATGAAGTTTATCAAGAATACACAGATGAATTTATGAATGCTTGTTTGGTGACATACATTGAGCAAGACATTTTCGTAAAAGTTAAAAATGAGGATATTTTCAAAATATGATAACATTTGTCGGAGGTTATTGTAAACAATTATTATCGGTTATGGTGTAATGTAACTCTTATTACATGTCTTCGTCATAAAAATATTTTGTGACTAATTTATACTATTTTTTATTTATATTTTCATAATTTTTTTGAATTAAAAATTTATTAGTCAATTTTGACCATGCTATATCTAAATCCTGACTGCGCCATTTCCCACAAGCCAATCCGAGTTGCATATATCTCAGTTTGCAGCCGCAGGTAGGTACAGAGAACATTGTTCCTACCAAAATTACTTTGTATTAAGAAATCCTGAGAAATTATTTTATGTGTCAGACTCATCGTGCACCCTTCGTCCTCAGCCGCTCACATATCCCCATGCAATCTAACGGTTGACATGGAAGATGCACGGTGAGCTTGGCAGATAGAAAATTTTATCAGAAATCAGAAAATTTAAGTTTAAATCTAGCCATAATTTTGGTTAACCACTCACAATGTCATTTGGATAAAGATCCATATCCTAAACTTAGTAATTAGTGATAAACATACTTGTGATAACAGAAAGAAAGTTACTTAAAGAATAGGCTCAAGTTTTGCCTACTTCAAACCTCCAATACTTTTTCTTATTTCCATTTTTTTTGTTTAAAAAAAAAACTAATCACAATTTGTCCTAACCCCAGTCGTTCTCGGATTAGCGATAGAAATTAGCGAAACGAGAGGCTGTTATTGCCCCCGCCTCTTGGCGCTGACGGGGCTAATGGATCTGCAGAGTCGTATTTGCAAACGTCACCATTTGTTAACAAATTTTTGTAGTTGATTGTAACAAGTTTTTTGTTCACTTTGCTTCCTATCATTCTCATTTCTCCTGCTCTATATAAGCAGCAGAAGGCTCAGTTGGGTCTCTGTCTCCAGCTACATTGTTGTACTGGAGATCATTATAGTACAGGTCCGTGAGGCTGCATTGCAACAACAACAACAACAACGAGATCGAGATCGAGATCGAGATCGAGAGAGAAATTGATTGAAAGATTGATTCTTCTGTCGAACCATCGAACCAAACAATAACTTGTCAATGGAAGAAGCATCGAACAAGTACTCCATCGAGTTTCGCCGGTGGGACGAGGCAGCGTACCAGCAGATGCCGCCGACCGACGCGCATGTCGCAACCTCCCGAGGGTCCAGAATTCCTGCACATTTGAATGTGCTGGTACGTAGTTCTTTATGGATGATGGTTGATCATGTCGATCTATCTTATCTTTTATCTTTTATCTTTTAATTGAGAAGGCCTCCGCTTCACCGGTGTTGGAAAGCATTGCTTACCGGCCAAGGAAGCACGGTAAATTGGAGGGAATCGTCCAAATTCTCGGAGTTCCTTGCGATGCGGTCGTCGTCTTCCTCCAGTTCCTCTACTCTTCCAACAGGTTGGTCTCTCTTATTAAAGGATCGAAGAGCTTGACCCCTTCCTTATTTTCTAGTAGATTCATATCCTTCTTGAAGAAGTAGATCCGGTTACAACTATTCTTGGTTATTGATCTTATATAGTTCTCGACCGGGATCACCAAAAATGACAGAAAATCAAGATGTTAATTTATGAACTACACGAAAGGATGTCTGTGTCAACTAATTATGTAAGGGTCTGCTTGGCATTTTTATTATTTTATTATATTTATTTTCTCACAAAAAAATAATATAATTATTAATATCCTACCATATTTTCTCTTTCTAATCTTTTTTTCTCTTCTACTCCCTACAAGTACGATGAGTCCAGACAATCATTCTTATAGTGAATATCTTTATTCAGACGATCATTCTTGTAAATCATATTTGATTATTGACGAAGTCGAACACGGTACGATACACATACATAAAAATATCTCCAAGAATTCTATATCAAGAAGACGTCGACATAATAAATGAAACTTTGCAAATATCTATATCAAGAAGACTTCCAAAAATTCTATATCAAGAAGGCTTCGACAAAAGAAAAATAGAAACTAATTTTAAATATCTATATTCAATTTTCGGTTCGGTTCAGTACTCAAATTTCAAATCCAAACTCCGTAAGAAAAAAATCATAATTTTGAAAACTAAACTGAATCACACTTTTGATTCGGTTCCGTTCGCAACGATTTTCGGTTTGAAACGGAAAAATGCTCACCCATATTCCCCTCATCACTCTAGGTTAGGGGTGAGCATTCGATTAATTTGGTTCAAACCGAACCGAATAACCGAAAATCGAATTGGACCAAAAACAGAATAAGCAAAACCGAAACCGAATCGAATTGGTCCATAACTTAATCAAACCGAACCGAATTAAATCGGTTCAGTTTTCGGTTTATTTGGTTTTATTCTATTTTTTTGGTTATTTGCGCTTTTTTCTTTGTTAATATATATAAGAGCTAAATATACCTAAATTTATATATATATATATATATATATATATATATATATATATATATATATATATATATATATAAACTAAATTTTCTTATTCGGTTTTGGACCGAAACCGAATAAAAAAAATTTACATTTTAAAAATCCAAACCAAACCGAATCGATTCGATTTTCGGTCCAAAACCGAATAATGCTAACCCCTACTCTAGGTTATGTTGAACTGAAAAAATGCTCACCCCTGTTCCCCTCATCATTCCAGGTTATGGTTGTCTATGTTTCTAGGATTCCTAGGAAATTCTAAATGGAAAAACTATACTTTTGGTCACTGAATGTTTGCCTGACCCAAGCTTTAGTCACTCAAAGATATTTTTCAAAAATTTAGTCACTGAATGTTTGGTCGTCCAAAAAAATGGTCACTCCGTTAAATTATTTTTTGTTTTATTAACAATTTTTGTTGACATAGCATGTTATGTGTCATGTCAGTCGTTAAGTATGACGTGGCATATTCACGTCGGCTATTTGTATTTTATTTTTCAAAAAATTCGTTGTGTATTAAGTTTCTTTAAAAAAAAAATACCACGTCATAAACATTGAAACATGGCACATAACTTAATACCCAAACGAAATTTTTTGCAAAATAAAACCCAAAAATAGCCCACGTAGATGTGTCACGTCATACTTAACGACTGACATGGCACATGACATGTCATGTCAACAAAAATCGTTAATAAAACAAATAATAATTTAACATAGTGACCATTTTTTTGGAAGACCGTGACGTCAAACTTTTGGAAAATATCTTTGGGTGACTAAAACTTTGGTCGGACAAACATTCAGTGACCAAAAGTATAGTTTTCCCAATTCTAAATAGATTTTTCAGCCTACCCCCTAGACATAAAAGCAAAAGAAAATTAGCATACCACGTGCAGTGCGTACTGAAGCCAACCAACCCACAGTAGTTTATCCCTACATAAGAGCTTCTCCAACCCTATTGTGACTTTGGAAAAAAGTTAATGCCACAAAGGAATGACAAATTTTTATTCAAAAGTTCTTCTCCAATGCAATTGTCAACTCAATTGTGAAGCTTATGTGGCAAAAATTAAAGAAGACATTGTGAAGTTGATTGTCTTGTTCTATACAATGCACTTGGCAATGTCTTCTCTTCCATGTCATCAATTATGAATAAAAAATATTAGAAAAAAGAAAGAAGATGAGTAGTTGTCTTAAAAGTTGCCTTGGAAGTTGGAAAAAATATTTTTTATTATTTTCTCAATACTTTTGCATTGGAGATAGTTTTTCTATCTCATTGTCTTTTGAGATATAATTTTGTCACATAAACAAGACATTGTCTTGTGGCTCATGCCACATAGGAGCCACCTAAGACTCACAACACTTAACAAGACAATAGGGTCGGAGATGCTCTAAGAAACTTGTCAATATACAAGAAAATAGTACTCTGATCTTTCAAATTTTTTGCAAGCTTCCCTGAAACTGCAATGTGGGCTTACAGGACGTCCTTGTCATCAGAAGAGGGGAAGGAGGCCATCGAGAAGTACGGGATACAACTTATTGCCCTGTCGCACAAGTACAGGGTGGAGTGGCTGAAGCGGGGCTGTGAGGTCGGCCTGGCGCAGGGGCTGAGCGCAGACAGGGTGGTGGACGTGCTCCAGGTCGCAAAGCTGTGCGACGCCTCACGGCTCTACCGGAAGTGCATGAGGCTCGTGTGCAGGGACTTCCCCTCCGTCCAGCAGTCGGAGGCGTGGCGGTTCGTGCGGAAGCACGACCCGAGGCTCGAACTCGAGATACTGCAGTACATCCAAGATGTCGACCAGGTTAGAATGTACTGACCAGAGTGTTTCCAAGTATCTCAACCTGAATAGTTGATACGAAATAGATGGTACTGAACGTTCATACGTGATGTGTCGGATCGTACCTTATGGACTTACTCCGATTCGGATCGTACCCGCGTCACCAACATTCAACAGCAAAAAAACAAAAACCTTTTATTTCTCAATTCAAAACTGATAGTAGAGCATGTAAATTGAAATTCATCTTGACTGTGTGTGTGCATGTGCAGAGGAAGAAGAGGTGGTGGAGACAGAGAGCGGACCAGGAGATGTACAGACAGCTGAGCGAAGCAATGGAATGCCTAGAGCACATCTGCACGCAAGGCTGCACCAGCGTCGGTCCCCATGACAGGGATCCTCCGAGCAAGAGCAGGGGGTCCTGCCCCAGCTCCCGCACGTGCGAGGGCCTGCAGCTCCTCATCCGCCACTTCGCCTCCTGCGGCAAGAGGCTCTCTCCCGAAGGCGCCTGCCCCCGCTGCAAGCGAGTGCTGCAGCTCTTCCGCCTCCACTCCATCACCTGCGACCTCTCCGACTCCTGCAAAGTCCCCCTCTGCAAGTGAGTCATTCCATCTTACTCTATGTTGCACGAATGCATATATATATATATATATATATTTTTTTTTTTTTTATATATATATATGCACGAATGCATATATATATATATATATATATATATATATATATATATATATATATATATATATATATATATATATTTTGAAGCAATGGGTAATTGTGGCGAACTCGTCTCCAGAGGCTCGAACTCCGACCACTTGGGCTACATGCATCTCTCTTAACCACTAGGCTAGAGGTCATTCGTGGAGACAAGTTCGCCACAATTACCCATTGCTTCAATATATATATATATATATATATATATAATCTTGTATCTAAAATAAAACTAATATGTAACATATTTATTTTTTACTATAAAATAATTGTGGTGTAGTGGTTAGTATGTTAAACTAGCGCACTAGAGATCCTAGGTTTAATTCTTGGTTGTAATATTTTTTAATATTTACTTTTATTTCAATTTTTTTCTATTATATGAGCAACATTTTGAAAGTTTGTCTAGGGTCCCCATGAACTCAGGATCGGTCCTGGATGGCACGAATTCGTCTGACACATTCCTATTAGAAATTTTCTTTTGTCGGATATGATATTTGGCCGGCAATCTTCTGCCTGCGGGACGTAACTGTAGGCCAGGTGTCCGAATCCCATTAGCTCCTCCTCCCCTATTTGCTTGGACCTGTCACTATTGATCTGCCAATGGGAAGGCGCCACGTAGCATTGTTATCATCCTCTCTTTTTTTTACGCATTAATTTCTGTCATCACTAATTGCGTAATCTTTTTCCAATGGTTGTTGATTTAGGCAATTCAAAATGAAGACGCGAGCCGATGGGAAAGGAGACGATGGAACATGGAGGCTTCTAGCGAAGAAGGTGGTCACAGCTAGGGTCATGTCCTCTCTGGCCAAGAGGGAGAGAGTGGCACAAGTACAAAAGCCATTGCCTAGATGTAGAGGCACCAAATGAATCTTAGTTCTTTCTTCTCTTCTAATGCTTTACTAAAGCTAAAATGGGTGTCATTGTGAAGATCACTGTACTGTGCCTGTTAAAGTCCTTCCAGCTACACCAAAATTAATGGTGTGTTTGTGAAGGCGATGGTTATATATTTCTATTATTTAATATAATATGCTAGAACTGGATTTATGATGTGTTGGTAACTAAAACTACTCCAATCTATTTCTTTTTACCCGAGCACCAAGACAGGTCAAACATAATATATGTTTAATGGCTATGTCATCTATAAAAAAAACCACAATTCATATAATTCAAAATGTGCGAGATTAATTACAATATGTTGAACCATTTGTCCCTAAGTTTAACTTCTCACAAATCTCTAGAAAGAAAAAGATTAAAACTGAAATCACTCAACCAACCCTGTGATGGTCTCTCTGAACTTAGTACATGACTCGTCGAACGTATCTTCTCTTAAGACTGTCTTAAAATGCGAGTCATAAGAGTAAAGTACGGACTTTCTTTTATATTCATGTGGACTTGCGTTCTTGATTATCTCATGTGAGCTTCTTCTTAGCAACCCCCCTTAACCTCCTTGTATAGGTTAAGAAACCCTAGTCTATGATCAGAAAAATACTAAATTAGTTCAATAATAATTTTGGCCGTCCAAATTCGATCACATGGACATAATTATATACTAACTTTGGCCTACGTCTGAATCAAATTCCGACAGACGGTCTATTATACCGTGGTGTAGAGTCAAACCCTCAGAATAGGTTCTTGAACGAGTCACCCATAATCCAGTATACCGTCGTCGGTATGCCGCGACTGTTGGTTTGGTTCTGTTTGAGCCCCTATATATTTAGTCAATGATCCTCCATCATCTTTGTCGTAAGTACTCTTGTTGACACTTCACGACAAAAATGTCATTCCACACATCTAAAATCGAGACTGGAACCCAATATAAAGCAACATAATATTTTTATAAAAAATCCACTTAATAAGCACATTATCAAGAAATTGAACCTCGATTGTTCAGATGCCATGTCTAGGTGCCAGCTTGTCTCGCATCTACGTAATAGTGTCGAACTCGAGTAATCATGTGGTTACCGGAGATAGGCATAAGATCTTAGCTGGATGACGGAAGATCAGTGGATCGAGCCACGGAAGCATATTATTCCTTCCATTTATAAAATATAGTGGAAGTTGGGAACAGTTAGCCTAAAACACATGCAACACAACATACGTGTACAAAGTTATGTGCGAATTGCCGGACGTTAAAAATAGGGATATTTTAGCAAATACTTCCATTCAAAATCAATAAATTAACATATACCCCCACTTAAAAAAAAACTAGCATATACTCCTATTCCATGTGAAACAGCCAAATTTTCGTTTTAAAAGTGGGGTATAGCTTAAAATTTTAAATGTTCCATATAAAGAATGGGGGTATATGCTAGATTTTTTTTTTTTAAGTGGGGGCATATACTAGTTTATACAATTTGAATGGGGACATTTGCTGAAATATCCTATAAAAAATAGACAACTACGTAATAGTGAGAACATTTTTGACTCACTGACATGTGGGCTTGTGGTTGTGGACTCAATCGGAAAATTAATTATGAATTTGTATATCAGTTATGAGCTGGAACTGCATAGAACATGGGCCGAACTATATGCTATTCAACATGGTGTTATACTAGCTCGAGGGGTCAGTTCGAAAATTATTTCCATTGAGAGCGACTCGTTGACGGCGGTCAGAATTTTGAACGGGGAGATGGATCTCCTGCCATGGCGTATGCAGGATCTGTTTTTCTCCATTAAAGAGCTTATTGCTTCCCTACCCAAACAAGTCTCTTTCATCTTTGCTAGAAGACATTGTAACAAAGTAGCTCATTCTTTGGCTTCATTTGTAGTCAATTCGCTTGACAATTCTATTTTTTCCAGCCCTCCGGAGTTTATTACACCTTTGTTGCAGGGAGATTGTATTAATGCAGTTGAAACTGCTATGAGTTAGTAATAAAGAGTGCTTCCTTTCTTCAAAAAAAAAAAAGAGCTGGAACTGCATAGAACATGGAGTGGAGTTGAAGATGGCAAGTTGTGGAGGTTGCACATGAGAGGCCTCTTTTCGTGGGCTTGGCCTATGATTGTTACTGGCTAGACAGAACTTTCATAGAATTATCGGGTCACATTTAATTCGTAGATTTTGTTAACATATGTTCCAAGACACATGTTAATATTATTAATAAATATATATTTCTACCAGCATATTTATTTATTAATGTACATTAATTTTATATTTATTAATACTTATCAATACATAATTTAAGTTGAATATGTATTGACAAACGTGTTGTGGGAGTACCCATATAAACTGTATTTATCTACGTACTAACATGTATTCTTAGGACACATGTTAACAAAACCTTCTTTTAGACTCTAGTTATGCCTTTCTAATTTTATTTTATTTTTATAATTAAATAATGAGCTTTAACGGATTTGCTATATACAAGTGGTTGCAGTGTCTAGTGTCTACGAAGGTTCAAGACGTACATCGTCAATATACGAAATAGCAGATATAAATTGTAATGGTATAAAATGGTGTGGTGAGATTAATTAATTATCCACAAAAAGAGGTTTCCTCACCGGAGAGAAATAAGAAACGCTAATGCATTTCATCAGGGATCTAGATCATGTACGAATACATGATGCATACAAAAATATGATAAAAATACTATACGAATATTTTCAGAAATAATATATATAATATAGGTGGAGAATGGAATACATAGGTGGAGAATGGAATACATGTACGAATACATGATGCATACAAAAATATGATAAAAATACTATAGAATATTTTCAGAAATAATATATATAATATAGGTGGAGAATGGAATAATTTTCTGTGTGTATATTCATTAGAGGAAAACCTCAATTTATAGAGATTATAAAGAAAGCAAATATAGTAAGTACAACGGTAATATTACAAAGAAGGAAAGTACAACGATAATATTATAAAGAAGAAAAATACTAAAAAGGAAATTATGTAAGTGCATGACTCTATCCTTAACATCCCCTCTCAAACTCAAGATGGTTTAGAAAACATATTGAGTTTGGATATGAGAAAGTTGAATCGAGCTAAGGGTGTGTCTTTGTAAAAAAATCTGCAACTTGAGCTTCTGAAGTAATATATGGTAGGTGAATTATTCTTTTTGTAAAATGATTCCTGACAAAATGGCAGTCAACTTCAATATGTTTGGTGCGCTCATGGAAGACATCATTGTGAGCTATTTGAATATCACTCTTACTGTCACAAAACAGAGGAGTTGGCGATGAATGTTCAACGCCCATGTCAACAAGTAACCAACGTAACCATATAATCTCAGACGTAGTGTGAGCAAGGGCCATGTATTCAGCTTCAGCACTTGAGCGTGCAACTGTTGTTTGCTTCTTACTTTTCCAAGAAATGAGAGAATCGCCAAGAAATATACAGAAGCCAGTGATAGAGCGATGATCTGTGACATCTCCCGCCCAATCAGAATCAGAATAGGCACGGAGAGTGAGCGTGGAGGTAGAAGATAAGTGTAGTCCTTGATATAAAGTGCCCTTCAAGTAGCGCAAGATTCGAATAACAGCTACATAATGAACAGAGCGATGTGAAGACATAAATTGACTTACAATATGAACCGCATGACTGATATCTGATCTAGTAATAGTAAGATAATTAATACTGCCTACAACCTGACGGTACATAGTAGGATCAGAGAGTAAGGTGCTATCAGATACATGAAGTTTTTTATTCAATTCAAGTGGAGTATCTGCAGTCTTAGTATCAGTTAAACCTGCTCGAAGAAGTATTTCAGATGCATACTTTACTTGAGAAAGAAAATAACCATCGGAAGTATGATCAACCTCTATCCCAAGAAAGTAACAAAGAATACCTAGATCTTTCATCTCAAAACATGTGCTTAAGTGTAACTTTAAAGCATGAATACCTTGCAAATCATTACCTGTAATGACCATATCATCTATGTATATGACCAGAATGACAATACCTTTGCTAGATGAGCGAAAGAATATAGCATAATCATGTGTACTTTGTGTAAAACCATAATTAGTAATAGCAGTGCAAAACTTTTCAAACCAAGCTCTAGGTGCTTGCTTGAGACTGTATAGAGCCCGACGAAGTTTGCAAACCTGATGAGGAGAGTGTGGGAGACCAAGGGGTGGTTTTATTTAAACTTTTTCTTGTAGATCTCCATGAAGAAATGTATTTTTCACATCCATTTGATGCAGTTTCCATTGACGAATAGAAGCAACTGCAATCAAAGTTCGTATAGCATTCATACGAGCAACTGGGACAAATGTTTCTTCATAGTCAATACTGTATTCTTGGGTGAAACATTTTGCAACTAGACGGGCCTTATATCGATCAACAGAACCATCAGACTTTATTTTTATTTTGTAAATCCATTTACATCGTATAATAGATTTACCAGAAGGGAGATCCACAAGATCCCATGTATGAGTATCTTGTAGAGCAGTTAGTTTTTCTGTCATGGCTTGTTGCCAAAGTGTGTCAGAGGAGGCTTCACGATAGGTTGTTGGTTCATGAAGGGATAAAAGAGCAGACAAAAATCGTGGCACGGATAGTGCAGTGGCGTGCCTTGACTAGTGTATTAGTCCTGGTAGAGAAGACATGTCCATCAGTGTGTCATAATTAGGAAAACCAGACCAAGTTATGACATGACCATTATAAATAGTTTAATTATTTATTATTATTATTATTGACGTTTAAGTGACCCGGTTGTACCAAACTAGTCCAGTCTTGACCCGAATCAAACCCGGGCCCATGTAATATTGTAGAGCGACCAAAGACGTTCACGACGATAGATGCATTGTATAAATGTGCGCACTTCGTAATTTATGCAGTAGTCTAGTAAATATTTTTATTAAATAATATTTGCCCTATAAAAATCTCGATAATATTTCGATTGATGATTATAGTGAATATTTTCTTAAACATGTATTTTGGGATTTTGTAGGCTATATAGGTATGTACATGTGCATATATATGATTATATTACTGATATAAAATTAGGCTTTATATAAATATATATATATATAGGTATAGCTATCTGAGTGTATATATATAAATTATAAATATTTATATAAATATTGTTCATATTTAAAATATTGTATTGTCTGTATGGAAATTATAGTGTATATATATGTATAAATACCAGGATATATATATATATGTATAAATACCAGGATATATATATATATATATATATATATATATATATATATATATATATATATATATATATATATATATATATATATATATATATATATATATATTGATTATATAGTCATGTAAATATATTTATAATTTATTAATATATATATATATGTGTGTGTGTGTGTGTGTGTGTGTGTGTGTGTGTGTGTGTGTGTGAGTGTGTATGTATATATAAATATATATATTATATATGTGTGTATTTGTATGTATATATAAATATATTATATATGTGTGTGAATATATATATATATATATATATATATATATATATATATATATATATATATATATATATATATATATATATATATATAAATATATATATATATATATATATATATATATATATATATATATATATATATATATATATATATATATATATATATATGGGGATATATGTAGATGTGCTAATAGGAATAAAACAACAGCAAAACACAGCCAAGCCGGCCCAAGCAGGCTCAGCCCAGGCCGGGCCCACTAAATAATCCCCCACAGTAATCCCAAATCCCAGCCGCGGGCCCATCCTAAGCAAACCCAGAAACCAGCTTAGGGGGGAGCCAGGCCCGAGCCCTTACACACGCGCGAATATATATATACATCCGAGAGCTGGGAATCGAAAAAATCGAAGGGAATCCTAAACCCTAACCAACGCTTTGGTGACTCCATCGCGCGCGCCACTCTGCACGCCACCGCCGGACGCCGCCACCGCCGGCCGCCGCCACCGGCCGGCCAAGTCTGTGCGGACAGCGCGCACAAGCGCGGAGTCGACAGCAAGCATCAGTATCAGTAGTCGCCAACCCCTACTCTTAGGTAAGATTTTGACCTCCTCGCTCCATGATATTTTGATCTGTAAGTTCCTATAGGTAGCCTATATAACCCTTTAGTAGTCCAAGTAGATAGATACAAGCATAGTTCGATAACTAGTCCCCAAAATCGATACAAAGTTGTCGAAAATTTCTGCAAAAACAAGACAGTAGGACTGCCCCAAACCTCGAGTTTGAAGGAAGATTTAGAACCAACCATTAAGAATTTTAGAAATATAATTGAAGACAGTCCCAGCCAACCTATAGGGCTTCATGACCCATTTCGCAGAAGTCAATTTCATCGACTACGCGTCGAGAAATCGGATCCCAAAGTTTACCAAAAACCTATTTTAAAATCAATAAAATCCTTCGATACGACGTGTGTTCCGTCAATCCGGGCGACGTGGTCGCGAATCAAAAGCATTGAAAGGTGCGTATCGGCTTCGTGGACGTGTGGGATTTGACGGAATTCAAATTGGTCGCGTGTGCTCAACGAATTTGATGCGTATCCGTCGAAATTTATCGTATCGGCCTCTGTGCAAATTCCCTAATTACTTTGTGCACGCTCGTCAGATCGAGACAAAACTTACGCCAACAGGACCGTATCATTTTTCTGCTCCTGTATGCCAAGTTTGGTCCAATTCTGAGATAGTTGAATCGGACTGCCGTTTTGCGGGCCCCACGGTCCGATTCAACGGGAATCCAACTTTGGACATACGGTTGGGTTCATATCGAAAAATTGAACCTGTAGACATATAGTTTGATAATTTTAGAGACCATAGACTTTGGCACACTTTTTGGTGCAAAGCGAGTCCAACGGCGGACATTGTTTTGTTCGAAATTATCGTTTTGCCCGTGTGTCCAGAATTGGACTTAAGGACAGACAATCCTAGCTAATTTGACTATTCTAAAAGTGTTAGTACTATTTATTTTAGCATCTGGAGACTTCTGCATGTGTTGACTGATTGTGGCTCATTGAGTGGTATAGTATTATTGGTTTCACCAGCTAAGGACCTCCGGCAAGTACACTTTCTGATTGCTTTCGATTCATAGTAGTCTTTTTATTTCATGTTTATACATATGTCTTGCTGCTTGTTGACACGCTCGTCACACGGAGTAGTCGAAAGAAAAAATATCTTAGTAGATATGTGGACTATCCAGAACTATCCCACTACTAAAATATGCTAAATTAGCGACGTACTGTAGCGACGGAATAAAATTACGTCGCTAGATATGTTATATAGCGACTCCTTTCTATATACATCACAAAACGTCACTGAATAACGACGGCCAGCGATATTAGATAGATTACGTCGCTGAATAGCGACGTTCAGCGACATATTATTAAAATATGTCGCCATATATTAAAATGTTTGCGACGTTTAGCGACGTCTACTCTTGATGTCGCTAACATTTTTACTTAGGGCACGCTGCTTCCTTTTTTCCCCCTCACTTAAAAATTAGAAATTTTGAGCTCTCTTCCCCCCGGCGACAAATTCCCCCCCTCCCCCGTCGAGCTCCTCCTACTCCTCCTCTTCCTCAGGTAAACCCTAACCTAACTCCTCTCCCTCCTCCTCCTCCTCCTCCTTCCACGGACACACACACACACACACACACACACACACGGATACACACACACACAGACACAGACACAGTATAAAATGGGTGAAGGGCTAAAGTTTTAATGAATGGAAAATATATTGATAATAAATACGTTCTTTGATGTATAAGAATGAAATAAATATGATGAGAAGGGGAAGAGTTGTGATTGAACTCATGAATGTTTAAAAAGGACATGAGAGGGAGAGAGAGAGAGAGAGCTAAGGAGGATAGTGATGATAATGTATATAGTATTTGAGAAATAAGAGAGATGCATTGAAAAATACGAGTAATTACAAGGGAATCGAGATAGAGAGTTAGATGATATAAATCAAAATTTCTTATTGGTCTTGTGTGTGAATGTTTATCAACATTGTCTTGTAAAAAATTTTGGAATGAAATAGTTTATACTATAAAGAAGAAATTATTAACAGGGACGGGGACAAAAAATCCACTCCCAAAAGTGTTAATGGGGCGGGTTGCGGGGACGGGAACGGGGAGTACATTGTTAAACGGGGACGGGGATGGGGATAAAAATTTAAACCCGATTGGGGATGGAGTACATTGTTAGATCATTAGCTAGTATTAGAGAGAGAATTATTGTAATTGCCAAGTGTAGGTAAGGATTGGGTATCTCAAGATACTAAGTTGAGAGTAATTGAGAGTAATTGATTAGTGTGTGAAACAGTTTATACTATATGTGTGTGTGTAGAGTTGAGAGTAATTTTTGGAATGAAATAGTTTATACTATATGTGTGTGTGTGTAGAGTTGAGAGTAATTGATTAGTGTGTGATACTAAATGTATATGGGGATATAGATATTAGTGTGTGTATGCATTAGCTATAGGTTTGTGTAGTGTTTGAGAGTGTGTAAGTGTGTGTAATATTAAGGTATATATATATAATAAGGTAACAATTATGTGTGTCTATGTGAGTATAGTAGAGTGGTGTGTGAGTGTGTAGTATAGGCTTGAGTATGTGTCCAGAGGGTATTCAGTCGAGTGTCAGTCAATCTAGTATACTATTTATTTACCTCTATATCATACTAGGAGTCTTATTTAGTACTAGTTGTGGTTGTAATTAGTTGATATTATATTCAAGTCTTGTCAATAATGTCTTTGACTTTGTCATGGGGTCTTAGATATCGGTTGTAGGTGACATTATATATATATGGTCTGGCAATATCGAAACGAATCTAGTGTGTCTGAATGAGATATCGATTGTAGGTGACATTATATTCATAGGGTCTTTGACTTTGTCATGGGGTCTTAGATATAGAAATATGTATATTTGTTTTATTGTCATATGTTATTATCAGGTATGACTAGACCAGGAGGAGGAGGACACGGAGGATATTATATTAGGCAGTCCCGTCTGCCTCGGGCTGGGGATGCAGATTCCGTACCCTCATTCTCATCTGATCCGAGTACGCCAGTGTACCGTTCTGTTCCTGGTCCATTACCAGGACAGGACAGTTCCAGCAGGTTGGCGACTCCTCCCTCGTCCTCCAGCATTCCTGATCCCGCGTCCAGCATTCCTCCCGCGTCCAGCATTCCTCCTGTCGACGGCTCCATGGGGAGAGCCGACGTCGAGCATATGGAGGACGACGATCAGACTGATCTTGTCCAGGCAGAAGGTGAGAGCGACCCTCCATGCGCTCCCCCGGACGAGACGCGTATGGAGATTTGGACGGACGAGCCTACAAAGTAAGTTAATTAGCTAATATATATTTCTCAAATGATTATATGTACATATATATTCATAAAATTTATTATTGTATAGATATCGGCCTCCTGCAGTACAAAGACAGCCGGGATTATTTCTGAGGCAGAACTATGGTGGGCCTTGGATTAGCTACTCAGATGCTCCCACAGATAAGAAGGCATTTTGGTTGACCCACTTCAAGGTAAAAAATTTATTTATTTTTAAATTTTAATAATCATTTGTGTATATTATATAACTTTTCTATTTTACTTCTTGTAGAGGACCTATTTCTATCCACCACACCGGGCGGCGAAGATCGAGGCCCAATTTTTTGCCGTCGCAGGCAAGCTCATCCGTGATGCGATCCACGACCAGAAGTCTCGTGATCGCTTCGGAAAGTCGATCCATGGTTGGATCACGCCAGAGCAGTGGACTGCGATGAAGGCTAGATTCGCCGAGGCCAGGTACCAGGAGCGGTCTGACAAGGCCACGGTGGCGCGGTCGAGCGCCAGTAAGTGGTGTGGTGGCTCCATTTCGATGACGAAGCATTTTTGTCGTCTGGTACGTTTCCTATGACGGACATTATTTATATATAGTTGGATAGAATGTTTAATACTAATAATAGATAATATATTTTAACAGTTAAAAAAGGGTGAGGACCCGAACATGGTGACCGTCTTCCTGGTCACCCATCGGAGGGCTGGGGAGTTCATTGACGAGAGGACGACGCAGGCATATGTACGTTCTATTCTTTATATTAATTTACTATAATTTAGAAAACAAGAAAATAGATATCAATATAGACTTTAGCAAACACTTACACGTTAGCAAACATTGTTCTAGGCCGAGTTTGTTTGGCTACAAGAGGAGGCGGCTGCTGCTGCTAGTACGCCAGCAGAGGGAGGGGATGGTACTTTCTCTCAGCCGCCTACAGCTCTATCGCCGGACGACCTCTGGATGACCGTCGTTGGCGGTCTTCAGAAGGGTATGTACTACAGTACGGGATCCTACGACACTATTTGGCTTCAGAGTCATCATGGGCTCCCTCTGTCAGTACGCAGTCTCCAGCTTCGCAGGCGTCGTCACGGGGATGACAAATATACCTACAATGGGTTATAAGCGATGATCTGATATACAAAGGAGGTGCTGCCCAAATTTTAAAAAATATAATGTGTATTTTTATAATGATGTGTGTCTGTGTTTACAGTGTATGTGAAATGCAGTGTTCGGAACCATCGATAGTTTCGATTATTATTGTATGTTTTATCTTGGACAGAAAGAGCAACTGTTCAGGGTGTACTTCTGAGAGCTTCATTTTTACATCCTTTACTCTCTCGGGACGTCGTACAGGATCCCGAGAAGGTGAAGGACGTGAGAAGGAAGCTCTGAGAAGTGCACCCTAAACTGTTGCTCTTTCTATCCAAGATAAAATATAGAACGGTAAGCAAAACTATCGATGGTTCGAACACTACACTTCACACACACTGTAAACACAGACACACAGCATAACAAAAATACATATTATATTTTTAAAAAAAATTCAGTATTCTGCGACGGATCGACGGCGTCTAGCGACGTATGGGGACGTCGCTAATACGTCGCTAATTAGTGGCGTTACGTCGCTGAACGTCACCATGTTACTGACGTGGCAGGCATGCCATGTCATCACATAAGTAGTCGCTAAGTGTCGCACTACGTCGCTAATTTTGTGACGTAAAGTTTCGTCGCTCTCCGTCGCTAATTTTGCGATGACCCAGCGACACGGCAGTGACGTCACAAACAGCGACGTAGAGCGACAAATTTGTCATCTGCGACTAACTTTTTTACGACCTTTATTTTTCGTCGCTAAAGTCGTCGCTAATTACTATTAGCGGCGTATTTTCCATATTTAGCGACGAATCTGGACGTCGCTAATCTGCCTTATTTTAGTAGTGTCCCTCGTGTCTTTCGTGGAGAATAGCAGCTGCACACGACACGTGCAGGGTGCCAAATTTACCCCATAGTCATTCACATGTCAAAATAGATATTTCAAATCACATAGATAGTTATATTTTATTTATTTTCCTTGTCTTCTCCACCACTTGTCATGTTATCTGTTACTTTCTAGTTTTCATCTCTAATATGTTATTTTCATGTCTTGTTAATTCTATTATGTTTTCGTATTGCCGTTGGTTTGTGTGCTTGTTCTATTCCTGACTAGAAACCAACATTTTTCAGGTTTAGCCGCGATCATTCTTAACACTGGGAAGGCATGGGTATGCTGAGGTCGACCTAGATAGTGGAACTAGCTGTCTTTTCTATATTGTGAAAATTTTGTATTTTTTTTAATTTAAAATATTGTAAATGCTGTAATAAATTTAGAAATGTGAATGAGCAATAAAGTTTATTTTGAGCAACTATTTCTTGCGGGCTTGACAGCGTTCTACCGCCGACTCTGCAGCGTAGGCTGGCTTAGACACGTCTCGTATCCGAAAAATCGGGTGCGAATTGTGACAAATTTTTATGGTGGTCTATGCAGGTCAGTTTTTACAAATTATACGAACTCGTGATAGTACTTAAGTTAGTCGAACTATTGCGAGCCTGCGACTAGGAAATGCTCATTCACAACTAGGAGTAAGTCAATATTAGGAGAATGGTTAGGATTAGGAGTCCCTAATATAAATTGACCGTTGGGTAGTTAAGGTTGTCAGATAGGCCATACAATTTAGATAAAGAATTATTAAATTTAGATAGCTTGCTAGATCTCTATAGGTACACTCTTACCTTTGATGTGACGATATGATCCAATTGGATATACTATTCACCTGTAAGTTAGGCTTTCCTAGAATTAAGGCTTTAATCTTGATAAATTGTTTAATTTTCTTTTGCTCTATTTAGATATACATCTTATATCAAAAGTTAGAATTGCTTATTTTAAGTTCTATTTTGCTGTAAGGAACTAGTTTATAATTTCTGATTCTGCTATCCATATACGAATCTCGAGTTAGATTTGATTCAAAGTTTTTCCTCAGCCATTTGAAATACATAGGAAATAAAGATTAGGAAGCTCTTACTTCCCTTATCCTCAGTTATCTCCTTCCCGATCAATCTTTTACTTTAAGGATTGAGACTTATAGGTAGATGTTTACGCTTTCTATCATAGTCAACTAGTTTGAATCTCTAACAGCTTCTTGAAGTTCTTAGGAATATAGTTGGAGTAATTTTAACGATTGAGACGGCTAGACAGCAGCGCACTGTCGCCAAATTACTTGAGAATGGAGAGTGTGGGTCCACTGCAGCCAGCAGGCACGACCCACAGAATTAAAATTATTTCTAGAAATTGTAGGTTATGGAGTATTGCTAAAACTATATCCTCGTTGACCTCTTTAGATCTTTGATACCCTTGTGTCAATATAAGGTAGAGTACCTGATAGCTTATCACATCTGAATCACGGAACCAAGGGTTTACCACAGCCAGAGCATACGGGCGAGGCATAATTCTCGGTGAAATGACTTCGGATGTGATTACCAGTTTAGGATACTATAGAGAATAGAAAGATGCCCTGTGTATCCCATAAGATCCAAGGCCAATAATAGTGAAAGTTCTGTAAGTTGAGTAGCATGTCTCCCGACCTAGCATTCCATGGTCCTCGTGATCTATTGACAAGGTAATTGGCTGACACTAATAGGTTTACCTAGAATATAGAATTCAGAAGTCTATAACCCATTAGTCGACCAAGGCCTTATGGATGAAAAGATAGTAGGGTGACTGTATAAGCAAGAACACCAGGTAAGGTTTCGATTCTCTCAAAACTCGAACTACTTGTGCCTCCTTTTCAAAAATCTTGCATACTTGTATTTTTGACTATCTTGACCAATGCTGCTATTACAGCCTAGTTTTGCAAGCTTACTCTTTTATCGAGCTTGATTCAAGACATATGTTATTGGGGACGCCTACTAATATATTGTCTAATCAAAGTCGATGTACTACGGTCTGATCAACCTTAGTGCACTCGGTTCGCTCTCCTTCAGATTAACCCATGTGGATTGAGATATCGAGGTATCTAGGATCTCATCTGCGACTGCATTGACAATTCCTCTTGTAATATATATTCGCCTTTGAATCACGTAATTGTATTCAGTGACATTCTTCTTGAACTATTTATTATTTTTGTCTTTTACTGATTTGGAAAGACGAAAGCTCGTAATTGGTAGATAGATACAGAGTATCCTCATGGCTATGATAGTTGTATAAGAGAACTTTTAGGGTACATGTTATGTAGAAATCAGGCATATATACCGCTTGAGAGCAATAGCTCAGATGGTTGGGAAGAAGGGTAAGCGGCATTAATGGGTCCAGGGTTCCAACCCTATTTTTGTAGAGGGGGGAGGCTTTTATACAATTGTGCATTCTTTTCTTTCCTTTCTTATTATAGTCCCCTTTTCTCCCAACAGATTATAGTACTCTTGTATTGAATCAACTTAAGGTAAATTGGTATGGCCTATTACATTTTGGCCCATCAGTTCTAATACCCTTGCTATCTAAATTTAATACCTTGCCATTAATTTCGTAAATTAGTGTCACCAACTTAAATACATTCTTTTGTGGACATCATTAATGTCTATAACCTAACATCATGGTAGGGAATGGTCATAGAAATATTTTTTCCTCTCCTAATAAACTTCGAGTATTGTTATAAATAACCCTAGTAGCAGTAATTAATTCCTAAATTATTCTATAGGCTCCCTGGATTACTTGGACTCGATTTTCGTGACGGACTTTCACTCTCCGCTTCCGGTTATAGGCAAGTATACCTTGCCACTATGTCATTTCTTTTGCTACATTTCATGTCTTGCTACTTTATTGTTGTTTTACAATTGTGCTTCCGAGTATGACTCCGGATGCAACCAACGAGATACGTTGGTCGATACTTGCTAGCCTAGGCCATTAGAGACTACCCCTGCAGAGCGGATGCCCTAGTATCCCGCTGGACCCTAACACAAGCTTGGACACGGAAATGTGATACAGAGATGTGCTACAGAGATACAAGACACATACCACCGCATTCGATTGATCATCAGTGCGGCCAGGACGTACGATGGTATAGTTTATGCTAGATGCTTTCATTATGACATATTAGGCCCCGTACTAGGGATTGTGCGCATCATGGAGTCGACTCGCTCTAGATACATTGGGTGGGGAGGACAGTTACTAGACGAATGCGCTGCTATTGGTACTTGATGTTGACAGTGTGGCGGTTCGGACGAACCCCACTACGAGATGACCTCTGGTTAGGAGAGCTACATTCGTCGAAAGTTGTTCTCATTGCATTTACACATAGTCTTTAGAACACCCCCATAATTTTCGTACATTGTTTCATAGTGCCTTGTATATTATGAATCTTGTTACGTCCCCCTGAGGATCTGATTTCCTTCCAAGTTGGCTGATTAGGTTTGCAGAGCTCTTTGTTGGATTGTTGCTGAGCACCCATTTCATTGCAGGTATTTACCTTTCGGTAGTATATATGTTTTATTTCTATATTCCATACCTGCTTGATTACGTAGTATTTATAGACTCCTTTGTTCTCTCGAGTCTATCCGCACTACTAAAATATGCTCTATTAGCGACGTCGTTTAGCGACGGAATGAAATTATGTCGCTAACTATATAATATAGCGACTCCTTTCTAATGACGTCGTAAAATGTCGCTGAATAGCGACGTTCAGCAACATTATATAAAGAATGTCGCGGAATAGCGACGTTCAGCGACATATTAAGAAAATATGTCGCTTATATTAAAAAATTTTGCGACGGTTAGCGACGTCCACTTTTGACGTCACTAACTTTTTTACTTAGGGCACAGGACTCCTTTTTCTCCTTCACTCAAAAAATCGAACAATCGAAACTCTTTCTTCCCCCTCTCCCCCGGCGACTCCCTCCCCCCCCCGGCGACTCCCTCCCCCCCCCGTCGAGCTTCTCCTCCTCTCCTCGAGCTCCTCCTCCTTCTCTCCGGCGGTAAACCCTAACCTAATTCCTCCTCCTCCTTCTCTTCCACACACACACACACGCACACAGACACACACACGCACACAGGCACACACACACACACACACAGAGACACACACACACGAAGGGTGACACACCAAGTATTTGTGGAAATGCCCAATAGGTCATTTAGAATCCTAATTTCAGTTTTGTGCATAAATGAGGGTAGGTTAGTCATGGTTAAGGTATCCCAATTGGTTTTCATATGGATTCCTATATATATCTATGTATTTTTGACCCATAAGTCATGTATATATGTAAATATATATAAATTGGTATATATTTATGTATGTGGACTATTTTAGATAAAAGTTTATAAATATATAGTGTGTGCGGTTGTGTCTTGTGTAAGAATGAGAGAGGGGGAAGCATGGCAAGTTATTGGCTATCCATTTGGCCTTTGGTTTGTGTGTTTGTGGCTTGGATTGGTGGTTGGTTGTTTGTGGTTATGTGTGTTTGTTTGAAGAGAGGGATTAGATATTATTTTAATAGTGTGTTTGTGCTTGTGATGAGATGTGAGAGTGTATGAGTGTATCATTGTGTTTTTTTAGTGTGTGTTTGAGGAAGGGGAGGTTAGATGTGGTAGTATGGTAGTGTGAGTGTGAGTGAAGAGGGATATTGAGATAAGTGTTAGAGTGTGTGTGTGTGTGTGTGTGTGTGTGTGTGTGTGAGAAAGGTGAGAGGGATTTAGATGTGGTAGTGAGTGTTGTGTGTGTGTTAGAGAGGGTATGATAGAGTAGCAAGAGGGGGGAACAAGTGGCTGCAAAGGCAGCAGCAGCAGCAGCAGCTTGTGCTGCAGGGTAGTAGCAGCAGTAGCTGTAATGCCAGCAGCAGCTAACAGCAGTAGCAAGAGCAGTGAGGGTAGCAGCTGCAATAGTGACTAGAAGCTAGTGTCTCTTATTATGTTGGGGGGTGTGGTTTTGTTTTAGGATGAGTATTTAGTGTCTACACATAAGTTAGTATCCTAAGTTAGATATTTAGGATAGTATCTTAGGCACTAATTTAATATCTTGTTTAGGATGTTAGTATCCTAGAGTTAGATAGGTGAGTTAATATCTTAGGATACTAGAAGTTAGTATCCTAGATAGGTTAGTTAGTGTCTTGGATTGGTTAGTTAGTATCCTATTTGTCACGACCCGCACCCTAGAGTAAGGAAACGAGACATGGGTACGTCCAGCCTACGCCGCAGTGTCGACGGTAGAACGCTGTCCTAGGTCAACATTCATCTAGCAACATATCTCTAAACAGTTTATACTCCCTGAATGGGGGTGACATAGCAGTAATAAACTCAATCACAACTAAGAAAGATATAGCACGATATGAAATAGAACTCAAGAAAACAAATAGATGAAAAAGTAGTCTAAGATAATCCCAGCAAATAACCAGAAGTACGTGGTCTCAGATACAGAATGAAAGAATATATACAACTCAGAATAAAGTCTAGCTAAACATGTCTCAAGACTACATAAAGTAAGATAAGCCTAACTAATCTAGTCTAGGCAATGGGGGTGATATCCTCAGCTAGAGCTGGGTCCTCCTGAGGGTCCAGCTCGCAGGTATCATCTAAGGCTGCCCCGTAGAAGGTGTCCAGGTAGGCCTCCTCCTCGTCCTCTGTAATATTTTCAACAGGTCCAGTCAGGACAGGAGCGAGTACAGTACATCTCAACAGTTCATAGCAGGTTAGAAGATATAATCATGCAGTAAAGTAAGATACAAGTACTGAAAGAAGTGCAGTATGTAAACAGAGAGAGAAAGCTGTAATAGAAATATCTACTATAAATAGAGAACTAACATGTGGCTAGTGAGTCAGAGTACAATATAGACATGTAAATGGCATAGGAGATTCTGATGCTACACTATGGAAGAGATTCCGATACTACACTACTTGGATAGTATTCACATGTCTATTTCTACTCTCCCGTACCCCCAATCAATACACAAGGATCCAACCAGGTTATGTTATGATTCCATGCAAAGGCCCCCGAAGGGTGATACATGGATGTCCCATAAATGGGGATTCTAGGAGATTCTAGGATACCCAGTAAATAGGATAAGAGATTCTAGGAGACTCTGTGATCATAAGAGTATATGTCACAAGTGATCAAAGAACCAGTGAAGCATAGTGATACGCCATGTAAGTAAAATGCACAGAACATGTAGTACCCGATGCTCCCTAAGGATAACATCTCAAGAAGGGATCCATATAGTACCAATCCGTGTGACCAACGTGACAGTACAAGTAAAGTAATTTAATGCAGGAAATAATTTTAAGCAGGATATGAAATGATTAGAGAATGTACTCGCCTGGTATCTGAGTGTCCAATATGAAAGTACTGTCCGAGGAGTGGTGTCTGGCTCCTATTCAGAACAGCACAAGTCACAACAAGTCCAGAATGGTAAAATAAAACAATACAATACGTTCTACATGAATCTAGGTCAAACTAGGCCAAAGTCAACTCTTGGTCAACTCTGGTCAACCCTAGAAGTCAAACTAGGTCAACTATGGTCGAACTAGGTCAAACAAGTCCATTCTAGGTCTAATAAGACTAAACAAGCCTAATCTAGACTCACTAGCTAAGCAAACACAACCATAGGCCATAGGCCATAGGCTAATAGACTAGGCCATGGGCCAATAGGCAATACCATATTCAGTTCTATATCTAAACAATACATATGTAAACATACCATACAAGCTAATATAGGGTACCTATATTGATATATATAGGCTCCTAATCACATATTAGGTACATACATAATATGACATTATATATATATATATATATATATATATATATATATATATATATATATATATATATATATATATATATATATATATATATATATATTGACACATTGACACACACACACATGTGTTATATAATATAACTATAATACATAAACCTATAGGCTATATGTGTATACCATACTACCATATATGTTAATACATAAAAATATATACATATGCATAGAGAGGGGGCACTCAAGTGTTCATGTGTCCAAGTGCATGTGTGTGTGTGTATTAGTGAGAGTGATCATGGAGTGTGTGAGTGGTAGGCTAGAGTGTTAGGGTGAGAAAACATGTGTAAAATTAGTGAGTGAGATAAATGAGTGTGATACACATGTGTGGCATGAGAGTGTTGGTATGAAAACAGTGACCAGGCTAAACAGTGAAGAGGAACCATATATATACAATTCAAAGACCCAAAATCAGTTCACAATATCACTTAACAGTCCCCTCATTGCATTATCAGGTTTTCTATAAAGCTTAAGAAACCAAATTCATGACAGTGTACTCAGTGGTTATAACAACAACTCAGATATTTATAGGACAGTCCAACCACATCATAAACTCAGGTTTTCATGAAAACATGAATTTGATTCATGAACCCAGATTTCTAACACCAAAGCAAACTCAGTTTTTGGGTTCAATAACAGTGAATTTGGGTTTCAGTTATTTTAGAAACTATTAAAAATAGTCCACACACATACAGTTCAAACATCCCTCATTTTGAAATCAAGACACATCCATTCCAACCCAAAATTGACACACTAGTAGAATTCATATAGGGGGACATGTTAGGGATTTAATTATGTGGCTAATCACCACTCAACTAGCTAAAATGTATGGCAAAGTCCACATTCAAAAACTAGAAAAATTTGCAGGATAAAACTAGTTTCAGAAAAAAAAAGGTAATTAAAAATTGAAGGACAAAAATCAAACTAAAATGAAATTAAATGGTTGGTAAATTGCTAATAGCATGTGCACGTGTCATAAAAGTCACCTCGTGTCCACCATGGCCGGATACGACGTGTCCACACACGAGAACCCAACCGACAGTGCACTGGACTGAACCAGTCATGTACAGTCGAGCCAAACAAGTCGAGAGAACTCTCTCGATACAAAATAAAACCTGATAAAACTTGGGGAATGTCTTGACAGACATTGCCCCTAGGTCTCCATTGAATTTCGTGTCCAAAGACCCCGTGTCGTGTCCTGTGGAACCCCCGAGTAGCAGAGGAACGTGTGGGCTGTGGTGATTGCCGTGTCCAAGCCACGAATCCGACACAAGCAGTCACTAATATCACCCCAGTCCAAAAGGAAAATGTAAGCGATAGCAAAATAGTAATTTCCATTCAAATAGATTGCACAAATGAAATCGAAATGCCCTTTGAGGCATTTCGACAAATACCTCAGTCAAGACTCTGATACGTGTCCAAACGGACACGAAACTGATGCAATCCGATACGAAACCAATGCAGACACTTAGGGGACTCCTAGGGCTTCCTAAATATGAAAACAAATCAAAATTTTATGGAGAAATGGAGGAGTTACCTATACTTGAACTTTCAAGAAAAACCCTTTTCAATAGCTCTTCTCCTTGATGTCCCAATCCAATCAAATCACAACCAACTGAAATGAAACTTTAATGACAGCAAAAATAGGTGTATTAGAAACTATTGGAAGAGATTTGAATGAAGAAGGAAGAGGAATGGAATTCTAGGAATTAATTGAAATAGGAAACAAATCTTTCCTTAAACTTTGAGCTTTCCTAAGGAAGAGGCAACCCTAAAAATTAGGAGGGTATTTATAGGGTGATGATCCCAATAATGATGTGGTGGCCGGCCAACAATGCCTAGGGATTAGGGTTTGGTATTTGTCTTGGGCTTTGGGCTAACCTACAAGGCTATGGTTTGATTTGATTTATTAAAGGCTCTAAATCATAAGCCATGACTTATGACTTTCTAATTCCTATTGCTAACTAGAGTCTAATGACCAAACCAATGATTAGGCTAGGTTAGACTAGAGTCTATATCCTAACCAAGTCCATACTAACTAGGGTTAGCTCCTAGGTTGGTCTACAAGGGTCAACACTAGTCAAAGTCAACCTAGTCCAAACAATTTCAAAATAATTCCTAAAAATTCCCATAAATTCAAATAAATTCTAATAAATTTAAATTACCCCAAAAATTTCAAAAATATCCTCACTCTAGAAATGTGGTAGTGACACTATTTATCCTAGATAAGTTAGTATCCTAAGTTAGATATCTTAGGGTAGTTAGATTATGCTAGTATCTTGAGGGTATCAAGATAATAGGATATTAGGATATGGGCTAGAAGTTAGTACCCTAAGTTAGTATCTTGGCTAGAATTTGGTATCCTAGGATAGTTAGATATCCTAGTATCTTAAGAGTATCCTAGATTAGTCTATGGTAATAGGATACCCTATAGGGTATATCTCTATGTAAATATTAGAGTATCTTAGGAGTGTTGGTATATTGTTAGAACGGTAGAGTTAGTATCCTAAGGTATCTAAGGTATTAACAAAGTAATAAGAATTACCTATAGCCTAAGGATAAGGTATTAGCTAAGGTAATGGGTATGATGTTAAGGCAGGTGGATAGATACTAGCCTAAGGTAGATGGTAATATCTATTAGCCTAAGGTATTGAGTTATCTACTAGCCTAAGGGTAGGATATTACTAGGATATGGGATTGTCTAGTATCTAAGGTAAAGTGGATGTTAAGGTATTAGTTACCTAGACTAAGATATTAAGATTCCAACTTAAGGTATTGGTATTGGGATACCAATAGCGATAAGGTAAAGGGTACCTTGGTAGGTAATGACTAGAAATAGGATATTTGACTTAGATTTGACCTTATTTGACCAAGGTTGACTATTTTGACTGAAAGTCAAAGTAGAGTCAATATCTGACCTAGATTGGACTAAGAGTTGACAAAGTCAACTATAGGTCAACCCTTGACCTAGTTTGACCTTGTTTGACTTTGTTTGACTTAGCTTGACCTTGTTTGACTTTGTTTGACTTAGTACAACCTAGTTTGACCTAGATTGCATATCATGCACTAGAAATCATGCCTAATATTGTTATTAATAACTGTCCGCTACTAATGTGTGTCCCATAATAAGACATAATATACGAATTTGTGCCTATTAGATAATGTGTGTCCATCTTTGCAGAATTATTTCCAAATGGATATAAATTACTACTTGTGGATGATGGAACTGGGGATTCCCAGGACCCTTCCTTTGGTGTGCGTATTGATCGATAGAAAGTTAAACAGATGAAATACGTGTTCTAACCCTTCATAGGCGGAAACTAGGGTTCACGAATTATACCTGCGGTGGAAAGGAGACAAGTAATTCCTGGCAATATCGAGCGGACGACCCCAAGATCTTCTGTACGTATTCCTTCCTCGAGTTGGACGTCGTGTGGGCGACGATCTCCCAACCTTTTCTTCTCCTCGGCAGCACTCTCTTTCTCTCCTTACATGAATCACAAATTTAGAGAAAATTTCAGATTTCTAATCATCAATCTGGCAGCCAGATAATAGAGGATATATATAGGCTACGGCAGGGACCATGAGGAGAAATTAGGGTTAGGCCTCCTAACGGATCTGGATATCCCGTGTTCAGCCCGAACACACAATCCAGGCCCATTAACAATAGCTCGGTCCACTAATGAGCTATTGTTGCACTACCTCCCTAATCCCAAATTATGTTTGTGGACTCCTTTTATTATATGCTCGTTTGGCTCCCCATGTTAAGATATCGTATGTCCGTCGATCAAATTAAGTTACTGACAACTATATTGATTCGACATCTTTTATCCTTAAGTAGTACCGCTCAACTTTATTTGTCATGTCGGATATAATCTACCTGCAGGGTTTACATGACAATCCTTATGAGCTCCTTAAGAGGACATCATCAACCCGATGTATCGGAACATGGATTCCATTTATAATCAACAGCCCATCATACATACAATGTTATTACCCAATTCATAGAGGTTGTTGATCCATAATGAATCTCACTCTTTTATGAGTCAAAATAATGCACATTGTATATACATGTCCGTTATTATATCCGGATTAAGAGTACAAGCATCCATAATAACAGAGGTGTTTGTTCTCTTATGTAGTCAGTACAAAGAGAACAACCTCAAGTGGTCCTGTTCAATACACACAAAGTGTACTAGTGTAAACCTATAGTCAAGATAGACTAATACCAGATTATACTACAACCTTTCCAATAGATCGTCCAAGTCCATCTAGGTTGTGAACTATTTATATACTCCATAGGAAACTGATAATATGATCTTCTGTGTGACACCACACACCATATTATCTACAATATAGAATATTAGACATTTGCATTAACACTTGCAACAAATACAATATGCAAACATTTGCCCATATGATTCTTATTCAAAATTTAAGAAAATAAGGTTACTACAAAAGTGATGCTTTTAGTATATAACCCTAACAATCTCCCACTTATACTCAAAGCATTGCTTTTCAGTATACTGTTACAAATCTCCCACTTATACTTAAAGCCATGCTGCTACACATCTGACTCCCATTTCCTCAACATGACTGTCAAAAGCCTTAGCTGGTAAGCTCTTTGTAAAGGGATCAGCATGGTTGTCGGCTGATGCTATCTTAATCACAACAACTTTTTCTTTCTTTACGAAATCGCGTATCAGGTGGTACTTGCGCTCAATGTGTTTGCATGTCTTATGGGCTTGTGGTTCCTTCGAGTTTGCAACTGCACCACTATTATCACAATAAAGTGTAATAGACTTAGGCAAACTAGGTGCCACATCCAAGTCCAATAGAAAGTTTTTGAGCCAAACCGCTTCTTTGGCTGCCTCAGAGGCTGCCACATACTCGGCTTCCATGGTGGAATCAGCAATACATTTTTGCTTGATACTCCTCCACACAATGGCTCCACCTCCCAAAGTAAACGCATAACCTGAGGTAGATTTCCTGGAATCCCTATCTGACTGAAAATCTGAGTCTGTATATCCCAAGGGAACTAAACTATCTGTCTGGTAAACTAGCATATACTCTTTAGTCCTTTTCAGGTACTTCAAAATATGCTTTACGGCAGTCCAGTGCTCTTGTCCTGGGTTAGACTGATATCTGCTGACCATGTCTACGGCAAAGCAGATGTCTGGTCTCGTACATAGCATTGCATACATTAAGCTTCCTACTGCTGAAGCATAAGGAACTACCTTCATGTTCTCTATCTCTTTAGGTGTCCTCGGACACTGCTCCTTTGATAGAGTAATTCCATGTCTAAAAGGTAAGAAACATTTCTTAGAATTTTGCATACTAAAACGAGTTAGTACAGTATCGATATAGGAAGCTTGGGATAAGCCCAACATCCTTTTTTTGCGATCTCGTAGAACTTTGATCCCAAGGATGTGCCCTTACATAAGATAATACCTTAATATTGTTTCCAATGAGCAAGATGTCATCCACATAAAGTACTAGGAACAACACCACGTTTCTATCACACTTTCTGTATACACATGATTCATCCTGACATTGATCAAATCCATAGGATTTTATTACCTAATCAAAATAGATGTTCCAAGATCTGGAAGCTTGCTTAAGTCCATAAATAGACTTTTTGAGCTTACAAACAAGATGCTCCTGGCCCTTTTCAATGAACCCGTCTGGTTGCTTCATATAGATGTCTTCCTCAAGACTTCCATTAAGGAAAGCTGTCTTGACATCCATTTACCAAATCTTATAATCGAGATGAGCTGCAATAGATAAAAGAATCCGGATAGACTTAAGCATGGCTACAGGAGAAAAGGTTTCCTCATAATCGATATCCTCTCTTTGAGTAAAATCTTTTGCTACAAGTCGAGCTTTAAAGGTTTCAACCTTACCGTCTGATCCTCTTTTTCTCTTATAGACCCACTTGCATCCAATGGCTTTTACACCAACGGGTGGTTCTACAAGCTCCCAGACCTGATTTGAATCCATAGATTCTATTTCAGATATCATTACTTTTTGCCAAGACTCTGCATCTTTATCTTGGAGTGCTTCATTGTAGGTACAGGGATCATAATCTTGTTCCTCAGGGACGAAGTCTGACGACTCTCCCAAGAACATATATCTATCAGGTTGTATCACAACCCTCCCACTACGACGAGGCACTATTGGTTGTGGTGTAACATTTGTGACACGTTGTACAGTTATTTGTGGTTCATCCTCTTGTACTATTGGTACTGAAGTACTTGGTGTCTCACGTCTCAGTTCTTCTAGAACAACTCTACTTGTGGGTTTATGGTTCATCACATAGTCTTCCTCTAAGAATCGGGCATTGGTGCTAACAATGACCTTCTGATCCTTAGGACTATAAAATAAACCTCCTTTCGTTCCTCTTGGATAGCCTACAAACAAGCATACTTCTGTACGAGATTCCAACTTATCTGCTTTCCCATTCAGCACATGTGCTGGACCACCCCAAATGCGAACATGTTTCAGACTAGGCTTACGCCCAATCCACAGCTCTGTGGGAGTAAGAGGTACTGACTTAGAAGAACCAAGTTTAAAATATAAGCTGCAGTCTCTAAGGCATATCCCCAAAACGAATCTGGCAAATCCGAATAACTCATCATTGATCTAACCATCTCCATAAGAGTTCTATTCCTTCTTTCGGCTACACCATTCTGCTGGGGCGTTCCAGGTGCAGTCAATTGGGATACAATCCTAGCCTCTGATAAATAATCCCTAAACTCTCCAAAGAGGTACTCGCCACCACGATCTGATCGTAATGACTTGATACATTTTCTATGACGTTTCTCCGTTTCAGCCTTGTACTTTTTGAATTTCTCAAAGCACTTAGACTTACGGCGCATCTAATAAATGTATCAATACCTTGAATAATCATCAATAAATGTGACAAAATATTCAAAACCACCTCTAGCTTGGATAGTCATGGGTCCACACAAATCAGAATGAACCAATTCCAACACATCTTTGGCCCTATACCCCTTTGCCGTAAAAGGCCTTTTGGTCATTTTACCTTCCAAGCAGGATTCACAGACTGGTAGTGCCTCCACTTCCAATAAACTCAAAGGTCCATCTTCAACCAGTCTTTGAATCCTTCTTAGGTTAATATGCCCCAATCGCAAGTGCCAAAGATATGTTTGGTTCACACAAGAAGGTTCTTTTCTCTTATTTAAGTTAGATGACATATTATTCATTTTCATAACTTACATTGTGGGCAAAATAGGATTAATGACATACAAATTATCAACCAATGCACCAGAACAGATAAAATGTTTATTCTTTCTAATAACAATATTGTCATTAAAATAAACTGAATATTCATCCTTAACTAACATAGAAACAGAAACTAAATTTCTTCTAAGTGAAGGTGCATAAAGACAATCTCTCAATGTCAAAGACTTATTTCTACCAAAAGATAAAGTAACATCTCCTAATACAACGATCGATACTTTTGTAGCATCATCCATGAACAAGCATATCTCTCCATCTCTGAGCCGTCTGGTTTCCTGGAACCCCTGCAATGTATTGCAGACATGATTAGTGGCTCCTGTATCTACACACCAGGTGCCAGTAGATAACACCGCTAAACATGTTTCAACTACTAGTAAATGAGATATACCTTCTTTGTTCCCTTGTTTGAGAAGTGGACAATCAGTCTTCCAATGTCCTGACCCTTTGCACTTGAAATATTTGCCTTTCGGCTTTTTTACCGCGCCTTGAGGTTCCATGCCCTTCTTTGCTAAGTTTGCCTGTTTCTGAATGTTATTCTTCTTCTTACCGCCTTTTGGCTTAGAAGTAGAAGCCTTTTTCAGAAACAAAAACATGACCACTCTGCCTAAAGAGAGATTCAGCATCCTGTAGCTCTTTTGCAAGTTCTGCCAAACTATACAACCTTTTGTTCATGTTATAATTAAGGCAGAAATTGTCAAAACTTTTAGGCATAGTCCCGAGAATGATATCGACCTGGGTTTCCCCATCGATTTCAGCTCCAAGAATCTCTATCTCATTCAGATGACCCATCATCTTGAGAACATGATCCCTTACTGGTGTGCCCTCAGCCATTTTTGTATTCATCAAACATTTTATAGCAAACTGCCTAGCTGCTCTACTCTGATGTCCGAAGAGTTCCTTGAGGTTATACATCATGTCATAAGCTGTGGCCATGGCCTGATACTGATGTTGCAGTACATTTGACATAGATGCCAGAATATAACACCGCGCCATCTCATCTGCCTTTTTCCACTTTTATAAGCCTCTTTGACCTCTTCATCAGAGTTAGCATCAGGCTTAGGTGGGCATTCCTTAACAAGTACATATTTGTACTCCTCATCAGTCAGAACAATGTTCAAATTATGTTTCCAATCAATATAATTAGGTCCAGTAAGTTTGTTTTCTTTAAGAATCACCATAAGTGGACTGAAAGAACCCATTTTTTTGAAATCCTTAGAATCACATAAATAAAATTATGTAGGGCAAAAAAACTTTTTGAATTAACTAAATATTGATTCCCTCAAAACAATAATAAGAAATTCACCAACACCTTGAACACCATGAATTTAGCATGCCACGATAGTGTGGACGTATACAAATTCAACTTTGTTCAAGTAGATTTTTCTTATTAATTTTACTATCATGTCAATATAACTTTATGACAAATAAAATTAATATGCTGGTCTTGCTCTGGTCATACAAATAATAGCAGTGACTCCGATGGGGAGGATACCATTATTTGTATCTAAGTGTATACCATTACTTAATACTAAGTCCATTACCTTGTAATGAGTTCCTTCAGATGGAGAAGTGAACACATACTAGGTAACTTTCTACATTTATCCCTAAGGAAGTTTGTACTGGTGATCCATAATTATACTCATCCTATATGGAGGAAAGCACTAAAGCCAACACGCAAGTATAATTACATCACCTACAAATCAGTAATGGAGACCATAGGATTTATACTAAATAAAAATCCTCTCCCACTTAGTTATTTAACAATGAGGGTTTTCCTACTAGTTGATATTATGTCCATGTTGTCCATTATTAATGTAGGCTTGGTTTTTCAAAAAAAACAACCACACAATAATTAACATGCATAATTAGAAAAAGCAAAATGACAAAAATAAGAGAAAATATCCAACTATTATGGTCATCTTTGCTGCTCTGTCTTCAACTATCCGAATCCAAAATCTGGCGCTGCGCAGATCTATACGGAGTTCGTGTAGTGTTCCGAAATTCATGATACGTATTTTATACGTGTTCGTATTTCTGACCCGTATTTCTCATTTTCTTTGATTAGTTAGTTGTGGTTTATTTTCATATTTAGCATTGTGGTTTAATTGTCATTTATTGTTCATGGATTTATTTTGATTAAGTGGAGCTTGGTTTTATTCGGATAGGAGAAGGATTGGGTTGGTTCGGCTTGGCTTGGTTTACTTGGTACATCATGAACCAAGGTGAACCCCTACCTACCACCCCCATCATCATTTATTAACCCCACCCTCTTTCTCTCTCATCATTCACTCTTCTTCTTCCTCACAGTTGCTATCCACCTACCAAGAGGTTTAGGCAAGTACAACTTGCTTCTTGAGGGATCTTAAATTTTATTGTTCCATTCTCTTCTTTACATGATTATAAACCTCTTTAGAACTTGGAGTTTTTAATTTTGATGGATAGATTCTCCTAGATCTACATTTTAACTTTGAGTTCATGGAGTTTTCTTGGTTTTGATCTACAAAAACTTGTTATTTTCGAAAACTAATAGTTCCATGAGCAAGAGCACGAAATTTCGTGTGAATTTGGTTTTTGATTCACCTCATTTCGAGTTAAAATGAAGTTTTTATGGCCAAAACAAGTTTTTCTGAATTTTCATGTCGGCTGAAGAATGTGGGCTGGCGTAAAATAAGATTTTATGCAGGGAAGCTAGCGTAAAATTAGATTTTACGCAGGAAGGCTTGCGTAAAATAAAATTTTACGCTGGAAACCCTGGAATTGCGTAAATTATGCTGGATTGTATCCAGAATGTAATATTTTACGCAGGAAACCATAGAATTGCGTAAATTATGCTGGATTGTATCCAGAATGTAATATTTTACGCAGGGAACCCTGGAATTGCGTAAATTACGCTGGATTGTATCCAGAATGTAATATTTTACGCAGGGAATCCTGAAATTGCGTAAATTATGCTGGATGGTACCCAGAATGTGAAATTTTACGCTGAAACCCTCCCCTTTTACATATTTTACGCAGAATTAATTTTTTGGCATAAAAAGTGCACAGAATGACTGTTTTTGCCAAGTTAAGCTATTTTTTAGCCAGAACTTCGAAAAACTTAAAACATGAAAGTTTTAGATCTTTGTCTTACCTTTCCGAATATCTCTGGAGCACCTTAAATTGAGTTCGTATGTGGAAGTTATGCCTCGTCTCCCTGTGCCGTATGATTCTTCCACAACTCTTGCACCCTGTTTATATTTAGTTATTGCATACACGCTTATACTAGATTAATGTTAATTTTAAATAATGACATGACATGATAGTGACCCGTCGTGGCGCACTCTTGATAGTATATTTGACATGATATATATCTCGAATGCTGTTACGACGGCTAGCATGTCACAGCAGAATTGAATATCGTGGACACCGTGGGTGATTGTGTTTGTACAAAATGAACCGGTAATGTTTGCATCATGTCTAGGACAGGGATCCCTGATTACCACGGTCAGGGATACCTACAGTAATTGACTAAGGCTAATAAACTAGAATAATTCAGTAGACATGAAGAGATTCCCAGCTACAGACAATTCCGTTATCTGGGCGCATTAGTGGACTTGTAGCCTACCGCCGAGTAGGGCACATTTCCAGCACACCGTTGCGTGTTGTATTCTCCATAAACGAAAATTCGACCTGGATAACCGGATGGTCTGCAGGGATTGTGGCTGTTGGGATAATCTTATTACATCTTGCTAGTAACTAGGCCTGTGATAACCCTAGTTAGTTAATAGTATCAAGCCGTACTCTTGATTGGCCGTGATTGATTGGATGGAGTTTATCCCAGCTTAATCTTGTCCCGATCCTGTACAAGATTGTGACACGACATGATTATTGATGCTTGCCTTAACAATAACGATCGGGGGTCCAGTTCTGTTCAGGCGAAGGGTTACAACCCCGGTCCTTGTTTGGTTTAAGGGTTGTAACCTGGCTCCCGGAGCAGTTCTGTGTTCTCTCTTCGTTTATTGTCTTATTGCACCCCATGCCATGTGTTGACACAAAGTCACAGTCAACCAAATATTGACAATATTGACTAAATAATATCTGTAATAATTCAATACGACACACGTCGTCTGCATTAAGCTCAAGATAAAAGACAGCTCAGCTTCCGTGTCTCAGTTGATTCAAGTCTGTATTTTACACTTTCTTTGAGTCTAGACTAATGTAATCTGAGTCATGCTGAGCTCTTGAAACTTAGACTATAGCCTACCCAAAAATCCCAAAGCTCCACCAAACCAGAAATTCCCAAATGGTCCCCTTTGAACCACTCTGTGCTCTGGAGACAGAGTTCGGGCCAAACTCTGCCTTCACACAGAGTTCGGGCCGAACTCTGTCCCCTAGAAATCAGGAACCCTAATTTTAGGGTTAGCTGGTTGCTAGTTGTCTAACGGCCAAATATTTGAATTTTCCTACCCGAATTCTGGCCGAATTCTGCCTATAAAAACACTATAAATAGGGCATGAATTCTCTCATTCCAATCCATCCAATCTTCTCTTTTCTTCTCTCTTATAAGCTCAAATAAGACATATCCTTCCCATCTACTAGCCACAAGCCTCCTAAGTCTCGAGTGCTCAGCATCTCTCAGTTAGGATTCTTGTGCAAGAGTCGAAGAAGTCGTTTGGACAATTCCAAGCAAATCGCCACTGCGATCCTCTGTTAGAAGTTGACGTGCTCTTCTGAAGTAAAGGCACGATTGTAAACTACTATTTCATAAATAGTGGATTTGAATCCTGAGCTAGAGTTCTCAGGCCTGGACTAGTCCTACACGAGGGAAACCAGGTTAAAATCGCTGTGTTTGCGTATGCTTTTTTTTGCTCTCTATTTATTTTCCGCACTTTACTCTGATTATTTATTGTTGGTGAAAGAGTTATTTTTAATTGGTCATTTTTCTATATATACTCTATTCACCCCCCTCTAGAGTTGCCAAACTGTTCTTCAATTGGTATCAGAGCTCTGTTCTCTTTATAAGGACTAACATCCTAAGAGCTGATCCATGGCAACCACACAATCCTTGATTTCCAATCATGGTGAAGGTCAGTCCACTTATAGGCCTCCCCTATTTGATGGAACTAACTATACATATTGGAAAACAAGGATGAGCTTCTATCTTAAGTCTCTAGACTTTGACCTGTGGACTGTTGTCACTGACGGTTACAAAAAGCCCGTCAGGATAGTTGTCGATGGTGACCTCATTGAGAAACCACACGACAAATATTCTGTCGAGGAGAAGAAACAGGCAAGTCTAGATGCTAGGGCTATTAATGCTTTATTCTGTGCTATAGACAGGAATGAATTCAACAGGGTCTCCACATGCACCACTACTCATGAAGTATGGAGACTTCTAGAAGTGACGCATGAGGGAACCACACAAGTCAAGGAATCTAAAATAAGCCGTCTCACTCAAGAATACGAAGCCTTCAAGATGAAGCCAAATGAGACGATCACTCAAATGTTTACAAGATTCCTCGATATCATCAATCCTCTATTCTCGCTTGGTAAGCAGTACTCAAACCACGAGAAGATTCGTAAGTTACTCAGAGGGTTGCTAAAGATTTGGAACCCTAAGGTGACGGCCATCATAGAAGGAAACGATCTCACATCAATGTCAATGGAGACCTTGATGGGTAAGCTAATGACTCACGAGCTTGACCTCAAGGACTTCGAAGAGCCTGCTCCGAAGACCAGGGAGATCGCACTCAAAGCTCATCGACGAAGGGCTGATCACGATGAGACTGAAGACGATAACTCGGATGATGAAGACCAAGCTCTCATGGTTCGCAACTTCAGAAAATTCCTTCGCTTCAATCGAAGGAAGAAGGATTCACAAGAAGATGATGAAGAAGAGACAACCTGTTACGGTTGCAAGAAGACTGGACATATCCGAAAAGACTGCCCATTCTTGAGGAAGAGCAACCGCTATGAGAAGCCATACAAAAAGAACTCATCAAAGAAATATGCCAACACAGGAATTTGGCATGAAAGTGAAGCGAGTGACTCCGAGGAAGAAAAGGACTCTCCTCAAGATACAGCAAATGTGTGCCTAATGGCAAGTTCCAACAAGGTATCTAACGAAACTCTAGATGACTTCTCTTTTGATGAACTTGGCGATGCTTTCACTGATTTACTCGATGATCACAAAAAGGTCATCGGTAAATACAAACATGCCAAGGACAAAATCAAAAGTCTTGAAGATGAGATACAAAGAATTTCCTTACTTCTTAATAATGTTAGAAACACGACACCCACTAATGACACTGATGAAGTATCCAAGCTTAAATTAAGCTTACATGATGCTGAAGCACGTATTGAGCAACAAACTCAAGAAATCACTACACTCAACACGTTGCTTGCTGAAGAAAAGAGTAGACACAAGATTTCCATGACTAAGATATATGGCTTAAATATTAAGGTTGATGAACTGCAAGCTGTTTCTAAAAGATTAGAAACCAAATTGGGTAAACAGGTTGTTCAACCTCAAACCCAATCACATGGGCACAACACCACTCATGCTAGTCAACCACGTCATTCTCATGCAGCACATAACCATGCATTTATATACACAAACTTTCACAAACCACGTGCACGTAAGAATAATTCTCACTCAGTACACAATCATCATGCACAAAGACACAATCCACATCACTCCACACATAGGAATCATCATGCCATGCCATATAGACAAGATCATCATGCAATGCCATATAGACAAGATCATCATATGCCATATAGACAAAATCATCATGCCATGCCATATAGACAATATCAGCATGTCACACATCATAGACAATTCCATCATGATATGCCTCATAGACACCATCACCATGCCACTCATTCTATGCATAATCATCATCACCATGCTAACTCTTCACATCATGTTCATCCTCATCCTGTTGCTTACAGATATTACTCTCATGCTCCTAGTATAAATAAAAATGCTATCTGTACCTACTGTGGATCACATGGACACATCTCACCACAGTGCAGAGTTAGAAGACTGGTAGATAAAAAGATATATGCTTGGTTTTCAAAGACTAACTTTTCAGGACCCTCAAGAACTCGGGTACCAAAGGTCACATCTACTCTTGATGTAGGTGGACCTTCCCTCTTCAACTGAAAGTAAGTGGATTCTCGATAGTGGATGCTCGCGACATATGACGGGAGACGCAAAACTTTTTGCATCACTATCGATGAAGAGAGAAGGATATGTATCCTTCGATAACAATCTCAAAGGGCACATAATAGGTAATGGTATCATTGGTCATCCTCCTTCTTCTGTAATAAAGGATGTCTGCCTAGTGACCGAGTTAAAGCATAACCTGCTCAGCATTAGTCATCTTGCTGATCATGGATATGATATTAACTTTGGACAAAACAGTTGCTACATCTATGATAGGTCAACAGGAGACATTGCTTTTGAAGGGAAAAGAGAGGACAACATATATATTTTCTATCTTTCTATAAATACTAACAATGCAGGTAGATGTCTATATGCCCACAAAGACGAACGACTACTTTGGCACCAGCGTCTTGGTCATGCCAACATGGATGCTATATCCAGGCTGTCTACCAAGAAGCTAGTGAGAGGATTGCCTGATATCACATTCAAAAAGGACACGGTATGTGCCGAATGTGAACTAAACAAGGCAACTAAATCCTCATTTCATTTCATCAACTCTGTAAGTACTACTAGACCCTTGCAACTACTTCATATGGATTTATTTGGTCCTAGTAGAATAGCTAGCCTTGGTGGCAAACTTTATGCATTTGTTATTATTGATGATTTTTCGAGATTTAATTAGGTTTTCTTTCTCGCTAATAAGAGCGATGCTATTTCTGTTTTCAAAGTTTTTGTAAAGAAAGTTCAAAACGAAAAAGGCTACATGATTACTCGAATCCGAAGTGATCATGGAGGCGAATTCGTAAATTATGATTTTGAAAATTTTTGTAATGCAAATGGTTTTGATCATGAATTTTTTTGTCCTAGAACTCCTCAACAAAATGGTGTTGTGGAGCGGAAGAATAGAACTCTCGGCGATATGGCCAGAGTCATGTTGAATAAATTTTCACTTCCGAAATACTTTTGGGCAGAAGCTGTCAGTACAGCATGCCACATTTTGAATAGGGTACTGATTCGTCCCATTACGAAGAAAATACCCTATGAGCTTTGGTTTGGGAGAACCCCCAATGTTTCTTATTTTAAAGTTTTTGGTTGTAGATGTTTTATCCTTAACACCAAAGACAACTTAGGCAAATTTGATGCCAAAGCTGACGATGGTATCTTTCTTGGTTATGCCGCCAAGAGTAAGGGATATAGAGTTTTTAATAAACGCTCACTTATTATGGAAGAGTCAACAAATGTGACTTTTGATGAAGATAACAGTGCAGTAAGTACTCTTGATGATGACGTTGAGCCATCAACTTCTACTCCAATGAATACTTCAACCGAAACTGATTCTCTGGAGGGTTTGCCTAAGAAATTCTCTTTCAAACCTTCTCATCCAGAAAATTTAGTAATAGGAGAAGTTTCACGTGGAGTAACTACTAGATCATCACTAAGAGACTCTGTTGCTAGCACTGCCTTCATTTCACAAGTAGAGCCTAAAAACATTTCTGAAGCCTTTAATGATGAATTTTAGATTTCTGCTATGCAAGAAGAACTCAACCAATTCGAGAGAAGCCAAGTATGGGAACTCGTTCCTAAACCGGTTAATCACTCGATAATTGGTACTAAATAGATTTTTAGAAACAAAGTAAATGAAGATGGTTCAGTCACACGTAACAAAGCTCGTCTAGTAGCTCAAGGATACAACCAAGAGGAAGGTATCGACTACGATGAGACGTATGCTCCTGTTGCTAGACTAGAATCCATTCGGATGCTTTGTGCTTTTGCTAATTTTCAAAACTTTAAATTATTTCAAATGGATGTGAAAAGTGCTTTCTTGAATGGTTTTATTAAGGAGGAAGTTTATGTGAAACAACCTCCTGGCTTTGAAAATCACAAATTTTCCGACCACGTGTTCAAGCTAAAGAAAGCGCTTTATGGCCTCAAACAAGCCCCCAGAGCTTGGTATGAAAGGCTAAGTAGCTTCTTACTTGAGAAAGGTTTTTCAAAAGGGAAAATTGACACTACACTGTTTATAAAATCTTTTAAAGACACTATTCTGTTGATTCAAATCTATGTTGATGATATCATTTTTGGGTCTACTGATGAAACCCTCTGTCAAGAATTTGCCAAGTGTATGCAGACGGAATTTGAGATGAGCATGATGGGAGAGCTCAACTACTTTCTTGGCCTGCAAGTAAAACAAATGGCTAATGGAACTTTCATCTGTCAATCGAAGTATACCAAGGACATGCTGAAGAAGTTCGATCTTGACAACGTCAAACCAATCAGCACTCCAATGGCTACTTCAACCAAACTCGAACCAGATGAGAGCGGCAAACCTGTTGATCAACGTAAGTATCGAGGTATGATAGGCAGCTTACTTTATTTAACTGCTAGTCGTTCCGATATCATATTTAGTGTTTACCTATGTGCTAGATATCAAGCTAATCCTAAGGAATCACACATGACCGCGGTTAAGCGTATCTTTCGATACCTTAAAGGTACGATTACAGTGGGCCTATGGTATCCCAAGTCCACATCATTTGACCTTATTGGTTACTCTGATGCTGACTTCGCTGGATGCAAGGTCGACCGTAAAAGTACGAGCGGCACGTGTCATTTATTAGGAAAGGCTTTAGTCTCCTGGTTTAGCAAGAAACAGAACTCTGTCGCACTATCCACAACAGAAGCTGAATACATAGCAGCTGGGCGTTGTTGTGTACAAATTATGTGGATGAAGCAAACCCTTGAAGACTATAAGTTATCTTTCATGCATATTCCTATATTCTGTGACAACACTAGTGCCATTAATTTGACTAAGAACCCTGTCTGTCACTCACGCACTAAACACATTGAGATCAGACACCACTTTTTGCGTGATCATCAGCAAAATGGCACGATTAACTTAGAGTTTATTGACACTGATCATCAGCTAGCAGATTTCTTTACTAAGCCATTATCCGAAGAGTGCTTCAATTTTCTTTGTCGTGTACTCGGAATTTTAGATAAAGCAGTTATAAGTTGAGACTCACCTGCGTAAATGTCGAGTATATTTTGATTCTTTTACGACGAATTTGGTATGGGTACAAGCCGAAAGGGTCCTTCTGACAACAAGGCATAAAAGCCTAAGCGACACGGTGTACTAGTCCTCAGGACTACCGCTAGCTGGGATCCGGCCCCTGCAGCTAACCCATGGCAAATTTGAAATATTGAATTACAATATATTTCCTTGTTTGTTATATGGTTTGTTTCGATTTAATATTGCCTAATTTATTTTTCTAAAGTTCATTCTGACTTTTGTGTACCTCTCTATGTACTTCAATGAATTCATCATACTTTTATCCTCTCTATTTTTTTCTTCAACACTTAACCATTTTTTTTTCTTTTCAGCCTGTTTTCAGTTCTGGACCACTAATCCAGAACTCGGGCCGAACTCTGCACCTAACAGAGTTCGGGCCGAGTTCGGTCCCTATTGGTCCAGCGTCGGGATCCGCCTCTGCCGTTGGATCAGTTTAGATCATACGGTCAGAATTTCTTCCGACCAACGAAAACCCTCTCTTATATTTCGGGTTTTCATCTCTCTCCTTCACTATTACCTCCTTCATCACCTCTCCAAACTTTCTCCTACAAACCCTAACCATAGTTTTTGATCTAGAGTGCTCCATTGCTCCTCAAAATCAAGGAAAAGGGGTTTATCATCATCCTCTTCCACTGTTTGTTGTTGATTTCAGGTATATCCCCTTCTTTCTCTCCATTTCAAGTTCTCTATTTTCTTGCCAGTGGCTCCTCGCTTGCCCAATCGTGGGAAAAGGACTCGAACTGAGGGAGCTTCCTCTTCGAATCCTCCTCCTCCAATTGAGCAAGTAGTTGAACAACAACCCATTCATCCGTTGTTCAATCCGCCTTGTCCCCATGATCCGAATACATATGACGAGCGATTATTTGTGTCGCTAGACGCGTCTAATGCATGGTTTAGCGACTTTCGGACTCGTCCGGTGTTCGGGGGACATCCGATAAATTTTACAATCTTTTCTCAATATGAATCATTGTTTCGTGATCTATGTTTGGATGCGTTAGTTGCCTCAAACTTTGTCATTTACCGTAGCGCAATCCAAATGTTTTATTGCAATTTAACTTTCGATGCAACCCACATCTATTCCCGGGTTGTCGGTATTGACATTGCTTTCAATGATTCTGAGTTGGGAGATTTTCTTGATCTTTTTAATCTCGATGCTTGGGATAAACTTGTGGAAGCTCGTCAATTTTAATTTGTTGGCGATACTTCTCTTGAAGGTTTCAAGGAGGAATTATGTGCTCCTAACATAAGTCCTCACAAACTTATGGCCAAGCACCTCAACCCATATTTCTATGAACTTCATCGAATCATTTTTAACACTATCTTGCCAAAAGCTGGCTCCACTGATGAAGTTACCTACTTTGAGATATCTGCTTTGTATCACCTTCATTATCGTATCCCCTTCAATCTTTCTAGGACAATGATGGACTGGATGATAAATTGTAGGAAGAAACCAAGAGTATTGGTTTATCCTTTATATCTTCCTATGGTTTTTCGTGCGTTCATTATTCCTATTCATGACTGTCAGTTCTTGCCTGCTCCTGCTTTTCTGTCCAAGGCACGATGTTCTCAGGCAGTCGTCGCCTCTCCTGAGACTTCTGAGTAGTCTGCTGATGAGGAGCCTGACGTCCCTCCACTCGGTTAGGATGCACCACTTCCACCTGCCACTCTTGAGTCTATTCAGACTATGCTCCGGGATCGTTTTACTCTTGAGGACGATCGCTGGACCCAGCTGGATTATCGTACTACTCTACAGATGAGTGCCCTCGGCAACTCCCTGCATGATATACGGTACTCCATATCTCATCATCTGCACATTCCCATAGAGCGGGATCCTGAGCGCGCGGGCCATCGCATTGATGATCCATGGGTCATGCGTTACATGGATTCGGATGCTGCATTTTTGGGCCCCCGTCGCTCCTTCCCCGGTCCTTCAGATGCTCCAGGACCTTCTCGTGCTCCGTGATAGAGATTGGCTCGATCTGCTGCTGCTACTGATGATGATCTTAGTTGATGCTTTTTGATTTCAGTTATTTAGTTTATTATGGATTTATGTCCTTGGTTTTATGTACTCAAACTCTGGTTGTGTGTTTGACACTTGGTTTTGTGGATGACTTTTTATGCTCTTTATCATAGTTTTACTTTATCCTGGTGACTCATTTTGTTTAGTCATACACTGTTTCTTCTCTGCTTGGTGTGGTTGCATCACTCTTCATTGTCTATACTGCAGTTTATATGATCTTTCATTCATATGCAGTCTATATTGCTAACTGCCAAAAGGGGGAGAACTATGTATATTCTGGCTAGATATATTTAGTATCATATTTTTCGCTTTCGTATATCTGTGCTTGTTTGTGCTTTTTGGAGATATTATACAGGTTCAATGCATTCTTTACGGTGGAGCTGTCTCTTCTAGCTCAGCGCCGTTCTCTGATCACGGGGGAGCTCTTATTTCTAGCTCGGCATCGATTATGGGGGAGCTATGTTGCTATGATCAACTGTGTCCAGGTATGAATGTTGAATATACATATATTATTTTGTCAATTATCAATATGGGGGAGATTGTTGACACAAAGTCACAGTCAACCAAATATTGACAATATTGACTAAATAATATCTGTAATAATTCAATACGACACACGTCGTCTGCATTAAGCTCAAGACAAAAGACAGCTCAGCTTCCGTGTCTCAGTTGATTCGAGTCTGTATTTTACACTTTCTTTGAGTCTAGACTAATGTAATCTGAGTCATGCTGAGCTCTTGAAACTTAGACTATAGCCTACCCAAAAATCCCAAAGCTCCACCAAACCAGAAATTCCCAAATGGTCCCCTTTGAACCACTCTGTGCTCTAGAGACAGAGTTCGGGCCGAACTCTGCCTCCACACAGAGTTCGGGCCGAACTCTGTCCCCTAGAAATCAGGAACCCTAATTTTAGGGTTAGCTGGTTGCTAGTTGTCCAACGGCCAAATATTTGAATTTTCCTACCCGAATTCTGGCCGAATTCTGCCTATAAAAACACTATAAATAGGGCATGAATTCTCTCATTCCAATCCATCCAATCTTCTCTTCTCTTCTCTCTTATAAGCTCAAATAAGCCATATCCTTCCCATCTACTAGCCACAAGCCTCCTAAGTCTCGAGTGCTCAGCATCTCTCAGTTAGGATTCTTGTGCAAGAGTCGAAGAAGTCGCTTGGACAATTCTAAGCAAATCGCCACTGCGATCCTCTGTTAGAAGTTGACGTGCTCTTCTGAAGTAAAGGCACGGTTGTAAACTACTATTTCACAAATAGTGGATTTGAATCCTGAGCTAGAGTTCTCAGGCCTGGACTAGTCCTCCACGAGGGAAACCAGGTTAAAATCGCTGTGTTTGCGTATGCTTTTTTTTTGCTCTCTATTTATTTTCCGCACTTTACTCTGATTATTTATTGTTGGTGAAAGAGTTATTTTTAATTGGTCATTTTTCTATATATACTCTATTCACCCCCCTCTAGAGTTGCCAAACTGTTCTTCACCATGCTCGTCATGTTTTACCTTACTTCAACAGCATGATTAATTATTTATACTGGTCTTAACAATAAAGATCAGGGGTCCAGTTCCGTTCAGGCGAAGGGTTACAATCCCGGTCCTTGTTTGGTTTAAGGGTTATAACTTGGCTCCCGGAACAGTTCTGTGTCCCTATTCGTTTATTGCCCTCACTGTACCAATAGTATTTGAGACGGGTTTCTATTCAGGTGAAGGGTTACAACTCCGGTCCTTGTTTGGTTTAAGGGTTGTGACCCGGCTACTTGAATGGTTTTCTCGTACTCAGTTTACTGTGGTTATCTATATTATTAGCAATTCTTTATTTACTATCTTATTATTCTATTATTGATGTGCTGGTTTTAGTTCCTAAGTGAAGCCTCCTTTGTGGCACTTGCTCTTTCTGGGGTCTGACCCAGCTGGTTTTGTATGGCCAGATATCGGAGCAGTCCCAGAGGATCTACCTAACTTCCAGCCAGATGGTGACCACCAGGCGTAACCCTGGCAATGAGTGGGTTTCTTTTGTCCTTCCACTTTATTGTAAAATTATTCTTTTGAGGCGTTTAGCCGACGAGCACGTGTTAGCTCGATTGCACCTTTACTTACTGTCTGCCTACGGGCTGTAGCATGATTGACATATCCTAGGGTTGATCATGTACGACTGAACTCTTGCTAGTCTTGACATTCTGTACGACTAGCTTCATGATCATTCAATATGTAATGTTGGGGATGCCTTACTATTGTATATTTGGTGGTCTTACATCTTGTAATATTTACTTACTTGCTTGTGATTGAGACAATAGGCTTATTCTTGACCATAGGAGACTGATGGATTGTAGTTAAACCCTCATATATCTAGACAGCCGTGACCGTATAGTGAGGAGGATTCCATTTCATTATACGTAGCTGGCTATGTATGTCCCCGCTCTCCAGTATTCTAGTTTCTGGGGCGTTACATGGTTTTAGTGGTGGCCCATGCAGGTCTTGTCAATCAAGATATGTGAGGGTTTACCAAATAGATGTCTCAATCAGTACTCGCCCTTGATCTCTGCTCGTATCCCCTTGATTTCTGAAATTCTTGTCCTGATCACATGCTTGTAATCGTTGATCTGTCCTGGTCCTTCCTTATTGTTCCCATATCATCTTCTTCAGCGGCATTGAACCTGGACCTGCCGATCAGCAAGGCGGATCACCTTCCGTGGACCAACATCAACTAGAAGATCAGGCCCAGCACTCAGGAGCAGCATCCTGAGTCATGCCTACCGGGGATCCAGAGCCACCAGTTCAGCCAGTTCAGCCTGTAGAGCCTGATGATGGCACTTTGGTAGGTCTCATCAGGACCTTGTTAGCTTCCCAAGATCGTCGAGGTGATGCATTGCACCAGGCAGTAGAAGATGCTCTGAACAGAGGCGGTCATCCAAGGAACAGTACAGTGAACAGTTTCAAGCGCCTGAACCCCCCATTCTTCGATGGCAGCGAAGATGCTATCGCTACTGATGCATGGCTCCTGGATACTGAAGTCATTCTAGAGGCAGCCAGAACCCTGGAGGACGAGAAGGTGGCCGTGGTGCGTCTACAGTTACTGGATCTTGTCCGCAGCTGGTGGGCAGCTCAGGCCGTTGGATTGGTAGCGCCTATTGCTTGGGCAGTATTCCATGAGAGATTCCAGACGAAGTACTTCGATGCGGTGGCTCGGTATGATCTACAGACCAAGTTTACCAATCTGAAGCAAGGAGGCAGAACGGTCGACGGGTATGCGGCCGAGTTTTCCAGGCTTAGTCGGTTTGCTCCCACTTTGGTGGCGACCGAGTTTGACAGAGCCCAACGGTTCCAGCAAGGGCTCCATCTCGAGGTTTTGTTGGCAGTGGAACAGTTTGAGCATCAGACTTTTGATGCAGTGTTGAGGGCAGCTAGGAGGCACGAGTATACCTCCCACAGGATCGTAGACAGGACCGAAGGTCGGAAGCGATCTCACGGCCAGATGACCCAGTAGACAGTACCAGCCCCGACAGTCAGGGCTTTGACAATAGGAACTCCGAGGCAGGCGACCTCAGTGATGTCGGTCACGTCCCCTCCGCAACAGAAGCCGAAGCAGTCTTCCGTAATGGGCTGCACTCATTGTGGAAAGCCAGGACACGTTGTTTCGGAGTGTCGCAGAGCGCAGGGATTTTGTTTGGCTTGTGGGGCACCGGACCACAAGATAGGGTCCTGTCCGAATAGGGCCAGTTCATCATCGGCCCAGAATAATCCCTCGGTAAGGGGACCAGCCCCAGTCCAGCAGCAGCAGCAGTACCAGCCTCCGAAGCCATTGTCGCCTCAGGCCCAAGTGTTTCAGCAGCAGTACCAGCCTCCGAGGCCATTGCCGCCTCAGGCCCTAGCCTTCCAGCTACAGAGACCCCAGCAGTACGCCCAGGTTCATGCTCAGATCCAGAATCGGCAGAGAGGTATATGTGTCATATTGTCTTATTTTCTGCCATCGTTATACGGGATACATGTCATATTTCATGTATCCTAATTACAACGGTATATCCCGGCCCGAGCCATGTACTAGATCATTCAAAAACGGTTATTGGTACCAACCTTTTCATATGAGGAGAGGCCCGTGTCCCTGTTTGACCAAAGAGAGAGACCTTAAGCGCAAGACTATCAGTTTAGTTCGTGTTGCTTGAGTTCATCGCTCCTTGGGAGAGTCAAACGTGGGAGTGTGAGGATGATATCCGATCACGTTATCCCAATCGGTTTGGCTCGTAAGGTGTAATATCTTTCTTATGCCTTGCACTTCGATTCCTTGCTTGCATGTATGATTGTATGATTGATTGGTAGAGTAGATTGCTTGCGATAGTATAGCTGTCCCGACATCTCTAGCCTCTTGATTAAATTTCGAGGATGAAATTCTTTTAAGGTGGGTAGGATATAGTATCCCAAAATTCGTGATACGTATTTTATACGTGTTCGTATTTCTGACCCGTATTTCTCATTTTCTTTGATTAGTTAGTTGTGGTTTATTTTCATATTTAGAATTGTGGTTTAATTGTCATTTATTGTTCATGGATTTATTTTGATTAAGTGGGGCTTGGTTTTATTCGGATAGGAGAAGGATTGGGTTGGTTCGGCTTGGCTTGGTTTACTTGGTTCATCATGAACCAAGGTGAACCCCTACCTACCACCCCCATCATCATTTATTAACCCCACCCTCTTTCTCTCTCATCATTCACTCTTCTTCTTCCTCACAGTTGCTCTCCACCTACCAAGAGGTTTAGGCAAGTGCAACTTGCTTCTTGAGGGATCTTAAATTTTATTGTTCCATTCTCTTCTTTACATGATTATAAACCTCTTTAGAACTTGGAGTTTTTAATTTTGATGGATAGATTCTTCTAGATCTACATTTTAACTTTGAGTTCATGGAGTTTTCTTGGTTTTGATCTACAAAAACTTGTTATTTTCGAAAACTAATAGTTCCATGAGCAAGAGCACGAAATTTTGTGTGAATTTGGTTTTTGATTCACCTCATTTCGAGTTAAAATGAAGTTTTTATGGCCAAAACAAATTTTTCTGAATTTTCATGTCGGCTGAAGAATGTGGGCTGGCGTAAAATAAGATTTTACGCAGGGAAGCTAGCGTAAAATCAGATTTTACGCAGGAAGGCATGCGTAAAATAAAATTTTACGCTGGATTGTATCCAGAATGTAAAATTTTACGCTGGGAACCCTGAAATTGCGTAAATTATGCTGGATTGTATCCAGAATGTGAAATTTTACGCAGGGAACCCTGGAATTGCGTAAATTACGCTGGATTGTATCCAGAATATAATATTTCACGCAGGGAACCCTGGAATTGCGTAAATTACGCTAGATTGTATCCAGAATGTAATATTTTACGCAGGGAACCCTGAAATTGCGTAAATTACGCTGGATGGTACCCAGAATGTAAAATTTTACGCTGGAACCCTCCCCTTTTACATATTTTACGCAGAATTGATTTTTTGGCATAAAAAGTGCACAGAATGACTATTTTTGCCAAGTTAAGCTATTTTATAGCCAGAATTTCGAAAAACTTAAAACATGAAAGTTTTAGATCTTTGTCTTACCTTTCCGAATATCTCTGGAGCACCTTAAATTGAGTTCATATGTGAAAGTTATGCCTCGTCTCCCTGTGCCGCATGATTCTTCCACAACTCTTGCACCCTGTTTATATTTAGTTATTGCATACAAGCTTATATCAGATTAATGTTAATTTTAAATAATGACATGACATGATAGTGACCCGTCATGGCACACTCTTGACAGTATATTTGACATGATATATATCTCGAATGCTGTTGCGACGGCTAGCATGTCACGGCAGAATTGAATGGCCTGGACACCGTGAGTGATTGTGTTTGTACAAAATAAACTGGTAATGTTTGCATCATGTCTAGGATAGGGATCCCTGATTACCACGGTCAGGGATACCTACAGTAATTGACTAAGGCTAATAAACTAGAATAATTCAGTAGACATGAAGAGATTCCTAGCTACAGGCAATCCCGTTATCTGGCGCATTAGTGGACTTGTAGCCTACCGCCGAGTAGGGCACATTTCCAGCACACCGTTACGTGTTGCATTCTCCGTAAACGAAAATTCGACCTGGATAACCGGATGGTCTGCAGGGCTTGTGGCTGTTGGGATAATCTTATTACATCTTACTAGTAACTAGGCCTGTGATAACCCTAGTTAGTTAATAGTATCAAGCTGTACTCTTGATTGGCCGTGATTGATTGGATGGAGTTTATACCAGCTTAATCTTGTTCCGATCCTGTACAAGATTGTGACATGACATGATTATTGATGCTTGCCTTAACAATAACGATCGGGGGTCCAGTTCTGTTCAGGCGAAGGGTTACAACCCCGGTCCTTGTTTGGTTTAAGGGTTGTAACCTGGCTCCCAGAGCAGTTCTGTGTCCTCTCTTCGTTTATTATATTATTGCACCCATGCCATGCTCGTCATGTTTTACCTTACTTCAACAGCATGATTAATTATTTATACTGGCCTTAACAATAAAGATCAGGGGTCCAGTTCCGTTCAGGCGAAGGGTTACAATCCCGGTCCTTGTTTGGTTTAAGGGTTGTAACTTGGCTCCCAGAACAGTTCTGTGTCCCTATTCGTTTATTGCCCTCACTGTACCAATAGTATTTGAGACGGGTTTCTATTCAGGTGAAGGGTTACAACTCTGATCCTTGTTTGGTTTAAGGGTTGTGACCCGGCTACTTGAATGGTTTTCTCGTACTCAGTTTACTATGGTTATCTCTATTATTAGCAATTCTTTATTTACTATCTTATTATTCTATTGTTGATGTGCTGGTTTTAGTTCCTAAGTAAAGCCTCCTTTGTGGCACTTGCTCTTTCTGGGGTCTGACCCAGCTGGTTTTGTATGGCCAGATATCGGAGCAGTCCCAGAGGATCTACCTAACTTCCAGCCAGATGGTGACCACCAGGCGTAACCCTGGAAATGAGTGGGTTTCTTTTGTCCTCCCACTTTATTGTAAAATTATTCTTTTGAGGCGTTTAGCCGACGAGCACGTGTTAGCTCGATTGTACCTTTACTTACTGTCTGCCTACGGGCTGTAGCATGATTGACATATCCTAGGGTTGATCATGTACGACTGAACACTTGCTAGTCTTGACATTCTGTACGACTAGCTTCATGATCATCCAATATGTAATGTTGGGGATGCCTTACTATTGTATATTTGGTGGTCTTACATCTTGTAACATTTACTTACTTGCTTGTGATTGAGACAATAGGCTTATTTTTGACCATAGGAGACTGATGGATTGTAGTTAAACCCTCATATATCTAGACAGCCGTGACCGTATAGTGAGGTGGATTCTATTTCATTATACGTAGCTGGCTATGTATGCCCCCGCTCTCCAGTATTCTGGTTTCTGGGGCGTTACAGTTCGACCTGCCCGGTCAGGTCGCGGGGTTCGGGACAGCGCCCCGATTTTTTTTTTAGGTTTTGGCTGTCGATTCCTTCATCAAAAATCATCTGTCGGCCTCTGGATTGCTCAAAACTAGCATCTCGTCCGGCGTCAGAAACAGCCACCACCGCCATCACAATTGATCAAAAATAATTAAAATTACATCAATCCTATGCCTCCTGAAGGAGTTCACACATAATCTAGATTAAAAAATTAAATTAATAAGCACGATCAACCCTCATGATTTTAATTACATCCACAGCAATAACAACATCCACGACATGTCCGTGGTTTAAACAACACAATCAAAAACATGCATTGGACCATAATAGTTGGATCTAAGATGCCTACAAAACCGAGTTAGAACAGATCTACATCTACCGACTATTACATAGCACAAGTTTTATTGGACAACATGGACATATCAATCAATACGTAGATCCAAAGTGGCTCTGATACCAATTGATGGAACTGGGGATTCCCAGGACCCTTCCTTTGGTGTGCGTATTGATCGATAGAAAGTTAAACAGATCAAATACGTGTTCTAACCCTTCATAGGCGGAAACTAGGATTCACGAATTATACCTGCGGCGGAAAGGAGATAAGTAATTCCTGGCAATCCCGAGCGGACGACCCCAAGATCTTCTGCACGTATTCCTTCCTCGAGTTGGACGTCGTGTGGACGACGATCTTCCAACCTTTTCTTCTCTTCGGCAGCACTCTCTTTCTCTCCTTACATGAATCACGAATTTAGAAAAAATTTCAGATTTCTAATCATCAATCTGGCGGCCAGAGAATAGAGGATATATAGGCTACGGCAGGGTCCATGAGGAAAAATTAGGGTTAGGCCTCCTAACGGATCTGGATATCCCGTGTTCAGCCCGAACACACAATCTAGGCCCATTAACAATAGCTCGGTCCACTAATGAGCTATTGTTGCACTACCTCCCTAATCCCAAATTATGTTTATGGGATCCTTTTATTATATACTCGTTTGGCTCCCCATGTTAAGATATCGTATGTCCGTCGATCAAATTAAGTTACTGACAACTATATTGATTCGACATCTTTTATCCTTAAGTAGTACCGCTCAACTTTATTTGTCATGTCGGATATAATCCACCTGCAGGGTTTACATGACAATCCTTATGAGCTCCTTAAGAGGACATCATCAACCCGATGTATCGGGACATGGATTCCATTTATAATCAACAGCCCATCATACATACAATGTTATTACCCAATTCATAGAGGTTGTTGATCCATATTGAATCTCACTCTTTTATAAGTCAAAGTAATGCACATTGTATATACATGTCCGTTATTATATCCGAATTAAGAGTACAAGCATCCATAATAACAGAGGTGTTTGTTCTCTTATGTAGTCAGTACAAAGAGAACAACCTCAAGTGGTCCTGTTCAATACACACAAAGTGTACTAGTGTAAACCTATAGTCAAGATAGACTAATACCAGATTACACTACAACCTTTCCAATAGATCGTCCAAGTCCATCTAGGTTGTGAACTATTTATATACTCCATAGGAAACTGATAATATGATCTTCTGTATGACACCACATACCATATTATCTACAATATAGAATATCAGACATTTGTATTAACACTTGCAACAAATACAATATGCAAACATTTGCCATATGATTCTCATTCAAAATTTAAGGAAATAAGGTTACTACAAAAGTGATGCTTTTAGTATATAACCCTAATAGCGGAATCGTTCATGGATGTACAATCATCGTCCAGATGATATATGTGGTGTGCGGGATGAATACATAGCAGGAGTAGAGCAATTCATGCAGTTTGCTAAGGCGTTCCCTCAGTACATGGACGGCACTAAAATTAAGTGTCCGTGTGTGAAATGTCATAACGTGAAATATTATCTAGAAGTGGAAGTGACATATCATTTGTAATCGAGGGGTTTCACACCTAATTACTATCAGTGGACCGCACACGGAGAACTTGTGTCTTTAGCATCAGAGCCGGAGCCTTATGTTGAGCCGTATATGCATGCGGGACCTAATTTTGTTTCAGATAATCATGCATACGATGACGGGTGCGTGAACAAGGTTTTCGACGCTACGGGGCCTAGTTTCGTTCATGATGCAGCTGAGGAGGCACCGAATGTCGATGCTGCAAAGTTCATGAAGTTGCTGGAGAATACAAGGACTCCATTGTATCCTAGTTGTGAGGATCATTCACCGTTGGACTGGTGGGAACAACAAGGTCGGACTGGTGGGCAGTATGCAAGACCAAAGCTAGAAATACCTTTGAGGTTGATGATATAGCTTATCAAGAGGATGAACTACCTCTTGTAACAAATATTATAGAAGTGGACACGACGGAAGTTCCTCATTACACATCTAATTATGTAGAAGAAGTAGAATTATCTGAAGAGGAAGATGCAAATGAAAGTGAAGATATAGAGGAGGAGGAAGAAGAAGAAGAAGAAGAAGATGAGCTAAACGAACTAGATGAATTTTTAGAAGAGGATTAAATCTGTACGTTTGTTTTATCATCGTATTTGACACTTTAGTGACACTTCTATCATATAAATCTGTGACACTTTAGTGACACTTTTATCTTTGACTATGATATTTTTCAAAAATCTGTGATGTCTATTATATAAATATGTATTTTTGTTTTATTATCATATGTTATTATCATGTATGACTAGACCATCTGGACGACACGGAGGATTTTATATTAGGCAGTCCCATCAGCCTCGGGCTGGGGATGGAGATTCCGTACCCTCGTCCTTATCTCCGAGTACGCCATTGTACCGTTCTGTTCCTGGTCCATTACTGGGACAGGGCAGTTCCAGCATTCCTGATCCCGAGTCCAGCATTCCTGATCCCGCGTCCAGCATTCCTGATCCCGTATCCAGCATTCCTTCTGCCGACGGCTCCATGGAGGAAGCCGACGTCGAACATATGGAGGACGGCGATCAGACTGATCCTGCCCAGGCAGGAGGTAAGAGCGACCCTCCATGCGCTCCCCCGGGCGAGACGCGTATGGAGATTTGGACGGACGGGCCTACGAAGTAAGTTAATTAGTTAATATAGATTTCTCAAATGATTATATGTACATATATATTCATGAAAATTATTATTGTATAGATATCGGCCTCCTGCAGTACAGAGACAGCTGGGGTTATTTCTGAGGCAGAACTATGGTGGGCCTTGGATTAACTACTCAGATGCTCCCGCAGATAGGAAGGCCTTTTGGTTGGCCTACTTCAAGGTAAAAAATTTGTTTATTTTTAAATTTTAATAATTATTTGTGTATATTATATAACTTTTCTATTTTACTTCCTATAGAGGACCTATTTCTATCCAACATACCGGGCAGCGAAGATCGAGGCCCAATTTTCTGCCGTCGCAGGCAAGCTCATCCATGATGCGATCCACGACCAGAAGTCTCGTGATCGGTCTGGAAAGCCGATCCATGGTTGGATCACGCCAGAGCAGTGGACTGCGATGAAGGCTAGATTCGCCGAGGCTAGGTACCAGGAGCGGTCTGATAAGGCCAAGGTGGCGTGGTCGAGCGCCAGTAAGTGGTGTGGTGGCTCCATTCCGATGACGGAGCATTTTCGTCGTCTGGTACGTTTCCTATGACGGACATTAATTTATATATAGTTCGATAGAATATTTAATACAAATAATAGATAATATATTTTAACAGGTAAAAAAGGGTGAGGACCCGAACATGGTGACCGTCTTCCTGGTCACCCATCGAAGGGCTGGGGAGTTCATTGACGAGAGGACGACGCAGGCATATGTACGTTCTATTCTTTATATTAATTTACTATAATTTAGAAAACAAGAAAATATATATCAATATAGACTTTAGCAAACACTTACACGTTAGCAAACATTGTTCTAGGCCGAGTTTGTTCGGCTACAAGAGGAGGAGGCTGCTGCTGCTAGTGCACCAGTAGAGGGAGGGGCTGGTACTTTCTCCCAGCTGCCTACAACTCCATCGCCGGACGACCTCTGGATGATCGCCGTTGGCAGTCTTCAGAAGGGTACGTACTACGGTACGGGATCCTACGGCGCGTATTTGGCTTCAAAGTCATCCCGGGCCCCCTCTGTCAGTGCGCAGTCTCCGGCTTCGCAGGTGTCGTCACGAGCTCAGGATATTCATCGTCAGATCGACGAGCTGCATCGCGAGTTGCAGCAACATATTTCTGATACGGTCGAGCGACGATCCGACCCTCCGATGATCACCGGATGATTTGATGCGGTCGAACGTAGTATACAGGAGCTGATGAGTCTGCAGCAGGCTACATCTACCAGCTTGCACACGCTCACCGAGTCTACGCAGCGCACAGAGCGTAGACAGGTCGAGCTGGAGGGAATCGCAGAGGACCATGTCTGCCTCACTCTCTCAGGTATCAGCTTCGATTGAGGAGAGTACTCAGAGGATGGTGAGCACCCTTGTTGCGCATGGTGAGCGACTGCGAGAGCTGGAGCAGATACGTCCTTCCGGTCCATCGACGTCGTCGACTCCAGACATTGCACTGCCTCCTACTGCCCCTACGGTGCAGCTCACACTGGAGCAGTATGAGTACATGCTATCCCAGATGCGCGGCAGGGGTCCTCAGTGATCCAGTAGATTTTTTTATCATCTTTGTATTTATTAGCCCTATGGGCCCATTGACCGTTCTGTACACTGATTTTCATTATTATTTGACTCTGTTGGACATGTATGTTTGTTGGACATGTATGTTTATGATATTTAATTTGTTGGTATTTTTATTGACTACATGTATGATATTTAGTTGTAGACTGTTATGATGGGAGATTGTTATTTATCTATTAGTTATAGATTGTTATGATGGGAGACTGTTAATTATGATGATATCTGCGACGGGGATGACAAATATACCTACGTTGGGTTATGAGCGATGATCTAATATACAAAGGAGGTGCTGTCCAAATTTTAAAAAAATATAATGCATATTTTTGTAATGATGTGTGTCTGTGTTTACAGTGTATGTGAAATACAGTGTTCGGTTCACACACACTGTAAACACAGACACATAGCAAAACAAAAATACATATTATATTTTTTAATTTTCTTTCAGTATTCTGTGACGGTTAGCGACGTATAGCGACGGATAGCGACGGAAAGTGGACATTGTTATACGTCGCTAATTAGCGGCGGTACGTCGTTGTACGTCACCACCTTGCTGACATGGCAGGCATTGCCACGTCATCATGTCAATAGAACTAAACGTCGCTACAATGTCGCACTACGTTGCTAAGTTTGCGACATAAAGTTCTCGTCGCTCTACGTCGCTAACTTTGCGACGACCTAGCGACACGGACGGGACGTCGCAAACAGCAACGTAGGACGACGTATTGGCCATCTGCGACTAGCTAAAAAGCGACCTTCACTTTACGTCGCTAAAGTCGTCGCCAATTACGATTAGCGACGTAATTTTCATTATTAGCGACGTATCATGACGTCGCTAATTTGCCTTATTTTAGTAGTGTCGGGCAAGTATGCATGTTTGGTAGACTGCAAACTAGTATTCATATTTCCCTTTTTTTTATGCTTCTGTTATATGGATTGAGATATAGAGTTGATATAGTGATAGTTACACCATTCTAAACAGCTTATACGTATTTGATTCGGACTAGAGTCTGGTTGAATACGTAGCGGGCCTATGCCACGTGGCTCGATCCCGCGTATTTTAGGACTGGGACGTGACATCCACTTTACCGAATATGCCCTAAGCTCAAAATGGAGTAAAAGCGGACTTAAAGGCTAGTTTTGCAGAACAAACAAACAATTCGAGCAGAGCTTTTACATGCATAGTTGAGCACACATCTTCTGTGTCGCATCACATATCATGATTCCTCTGCATGAGAGTGTTAGCATAATGATTATATTAAAACAAATTATTATGATTAATCGATTAAACTTAGTATTATGAAATCACTAATAATCATGTAATCACTATTGTGTTTATACTTAAATTTGACATAGTCCTAATGTGCAATAATGATATCATACTTGTTAGCTACTATGTATATTATTTTGTTCGCCTAACATGTATTTGCAAAAAAAAGCAATAAGCAAGATAAATTATAGACGTATACAATGAAGAAATTATAATGGGCTAAAGACACTGTTAGTCCAAAAATTTCTCTGAATCGCTCATGACATGTTCGGGGCCACGAACTCGAGAGTTCCGCTGTCGACCAGCAGACGGTGGTCGAGGGGGCAGCGTCCTGTAAACCCATGTATCGGTTCTAGAAAAAAATTCTCTTCTTAAAATTATTTAGCTGTTAAGAAGTACTAATACTATTTAGTAGATAAGTAATTGAAATTAAAAAATAATAAGATACATCCATAGTTTTGTATAATAAGTAAACAATCAAATAATTACTTTCAAGTAATAGTTTGCGCAATATAAAAATAGATGATATGTAGTAGAAAATAATAGTAATAGATAATAAGAGTGATGCTATATGTGTAGTGTCCCTCCCTACATCGTGTCCCGTTCTCTGTCCACTAGGTGCGCGAGAAAGGAACATTATCGCTATCGATTCGGTCGGGACCGATAGGTCGGGATCGACCGAATCGGTCGAACGGAAACGGTTGAATTAAGATCCATTCTCCGTTATGGAATGGCTTCTTCAGAACCAAGTCCCATATTCAGCGGGCTACACCTCAAGGATTGACTCTGCGGCTGAGTCGGGAGAGACCTCCCGTTGCTCTATTTTTCATGCCGCTTACGTTGGTTTTGACTTGGTTTTCTGAATACATTTTCGTGAATATTTTCAATGGTTTTCATGGCTTGCATTTCGAACTCGCATTTTATATCGAACTTCTTGAATAATACAATGTTCTAATCGGTTATTTGTGCGATTTCAGGTAATCGCGTAGGCGACGTCTAGTGCGACCAACAAGTTCTCTCTCCTTAAGCAAACTCAAGATGAGTGGCTAACCCTTCTCTTCTCGACCCCGTCTTAGGTAAATCGATAATATTGTTGCGAATGAAAGAATAAATTCAAGGGCACGGACACGATAAAATGATCAATTTTTCAAATAGAATGTAGGCTATACCTTAATAACTAAAATTTGTCGTTGCACGGTCATAGAAAACTTTTCGACAAGGTAGAGTTTCCCCGCACGGCAACCAGGGGCCACGGGACCGTTGCGGCCATGAAAGGAAACAATTACATAAGCTGTGCTGGGCACGAGTTAGGCGGAGACTTGCAACGGGGCTCGCTACTTGCGCTAAAAGGGCCCCGTCCAACAAAAGCTAAAGGAGTCCAGGATGGCTCTGGGAGCCAGTGACCAATCACACGTAATATTGTACTTGGTATGAAAATGATAACAATTGACAGGAAAGAACATGGTAAGTATCATAAGGTACGACGCGGTCTGTGTGGGTAAGTTCCAACGTATTTCATATTATGCTTGTCATATGCTTGTTTGAAATTCATTTGGATGGTTAGAAACATTCATAAACTAAGTCGTATAAACTCTTCAACCAAATGAGAGCTTGGAACTTAAATAGCCACGCACCAGTACAAAGTGTAATGTACTAATTCTCGCTCTCCATGCAGGTACCCCGAACCACGAAGGGCATGCCACTTAAAGCTCAAGGCGACGTGAACACTTTTGAAGCCTCGTCCGTGTGTTGAAGGCTTGTTTCTGAATCCTTTTGAAGACTTCGCACTCAGTACAAAAGAAGAAAAGATGACGACTCGACTTCCCTCGATAGCAGGTGGAAAGTATAATTGTTTTGCTTGTAAAAAGGAATATAATGTATGGAACGACTATCTCATCAGCGTTCATTTTGTAAGTTAAGTCATGTTGTAAGCCGCACGACACTGATTGTAAAGGAGTCATGTAAATAAAGTTTTATTATCAATGAAAAAGTCTACTTCTATTTTAAATATGCCAATCAATTTCTCTGTGTACTCTAACTTGATGTTGTGTTTTCGGATAACCTTATGACTATGCCTTGTGCGATCGCAACTTAGGTTCGTACGGCATCATGCCCCGGGGGACGAATATCGATTCTACAGAATCGGGGCATGACATAATGGTATCAGAGCACGGCTTTACATCCTTTGGCCTCATGTTTAGAGGTTTAAACCTTTGACCTCACATCGATGAGATAAGTTATTCCATACAATGAGTCCGTAATAATTTGAGACTGATGTGTTTGCCTTCGTATTGCAGAAGTGTCGGAACCCGTAGCCGAGCAAGAACAGAGAGCTTCTAGCGGCTCAAGAAGTTCGCGGGCCATAGCTTCTAATAATACCATCAAAAGGATGTTGCGCATGGTGAAGGTGCAACAGAAACAGTCTGAGAACCGACATCAACAGACAGAGGCACGATAGGTCCAGTTTGAAGCTCGCTTCAATGCACAAGCTAAGCTACAACAAAAGCAACTAGATACTCTGCAGCAGATCATCCAGACAATTGTGGCTAACGGAAATTCTGCGACTGTGCCTACTATCACCGTGCCGACGGTCCAACCCATCAAAGTCGACACGGAGGAGCCCGAGCGTCAACCGACGGCACCGAAAAGATACAACTTTGAAGTGTCAGAATTCAAGAAAGCGTACCACACTTCTTTCAGCGGTACCGAAGGTCCTTCTATGGCAATCGATTGGTTGGAAGATCTGGAAGATCACTTCGAGCTCTTCGGCATTGAAGAATCAAAGCAAGTCGCCTGTGCACAACTTCAACTACGGTTGAACGTGCACGACTGGTGGACTGTGCACAAGCAAGCGATCCGACGCGACAACAACTCAACACCGATCTCTTGGGCCACATTCTGTAAAGCCTTTGAAGTCGAGTTCCCTCCCTCTGCTGTTCGCCAAGAGAAGAAAAATGAATTCATGCAGTTGAGGCAAGGGAACCGGACAGTAGAACAGTATGCCGCAGAATTTAACAAATTGTCTAAATTTGCTGGTGCATTTTTTCCTACAGAGGAGTGTCATGTGCGACGGTTCGAAGTGGTTCTGTGAAGCTCTATCGGTGCTCATACAGCAGTTCCGGAGTACAAGACCACGGGCGATGCTCTAAATCATGCTATCCGCCTTGAGAGCCAGTACCCTCCTGTTGCTGTAGACTTTGTACGCAATTTCAATCACATACGTCCTAGCTATACGGGGGGCAACAATCACGCGTCAATGCATCCAAATAATAGCAGCTATAAGGGTCAGAACACGTTACCTCATTGTACCAAATGTAATCGCCTCGGGCACGATACCAACAACTGCTTCGGCTTTAGAGGGGATTGCTATGTTTGCAGACAAAAGGGCCACCTCGCTCAAGATTGCATGAACCCCAGACCGATTCACAATGCTCCACCACAACAAAACCGTCAAGAGAATCGAGGATAGGTGCCACGACCTCCTCATCCCACTCAACCCAACAACCAAGACCGGCGTCCAAATGCTCAAGGGCGCATCTATGCCATGACACGAGATGAGGCATTCACCTCTGACACTGTTGTGACAGGTATATTGAATTTCAATATTGTACCTGCTCGTGAGTTATTTGATTCAGGCACTTCACATAGTTTCATATCGATGGACTTCGCCGCCGAGCACAAATTTTCTATAATATTATTAGACCTCGATCTTAGCGTAAGTATGCCTTCGGGCATGCCACTACTCACAAATTTAGCCTGTGGAAGAGGAACCATATGTATTGGGGTCAACAGATCGGTCTTGATACGATAGTTCTAGATATAAAGGACTTCGACATCATACTGGGTATGGATTAGCTTGGTCCTTGCAACGCTACCATCGACTGCACAGGAAAAAAGGTCACCTTCTGCATACCTGTAGTGCCTGAATTCTGTTATTCGTGTGGTGAACTATCGTCGACCTGCATAGTGATCTCGACAATTTCTGCTCGGAAGCTGCTTCACTTTGGATGCGAAGGCTACTTGGCGTCCGTTCGTAACATAAGACAGGATGGTACAAATGCGAGTCAGACCGACGTTATGGCAGAATTCCCAGACATGTTCCCAGACGAACTACCCGACATGCTGTCCGATCGAGAAATAGAGTTCACCATCGATACATTCCCTGACACCCGGCCGATCTCGAAAGCTTCGTACAGAATGGCCCCTGTAGAATTGAAAGAACTGAAGGCACAACTACAGGAATTACTTGACAAAGGGTTCATCCGTCCGAATGTCTCACCGTGGGGTGCGCCCGTGCTATTTGTGAAAAAGAAGGATGGATCGATGCGACTCTACATCGACTATCGAGAATTGAATAAGGCCACAGTCCGGAACAAATGCCGCCGGCCCCGTATCGATGACTTGTTTGACCAGCTCCAAGATGCAATGGTGTTTTCAAAGATTGATTTGCGATCAGGTTATCACCAACTCAAAGTCAAGCCAGATGACATGCCAAAGTCTGCCTTTCGCACTCGCTATGGCCACTACGAGTTCTTGGTAATGCTGTTCGGTCTAACAGACGCCCCTGCCGTCTTCATGGATCTAATGAATCGGGTGTTTTGTCCGTTCATTGACAAATTCGTAGTAGTCTTCATCGATGATATCCTCGTCTACTCAAAGGATCGAGCGCAACATGCAGAACACCTACGGACGGTACTCTAAACCTTTCAAGAGAATCAGTTGTATGTGAAGAGGAGCAAGTGTGAATTCTGGCTGAATAGCGTCTCATTTCTCGGGCACATCATATGTGCCGCGGGCATCGTAGTCGATCTGAAAAAAGTCGAGGCAGTTGCTATCACGACCCGCACCCGCTTTCGGATACAAGACGTATCCAAGCCCAGCCTACACCGCAGTATCTGCGGTAGAACGCTGTCTATATCTCACAAGTCATGGCAGTCTAGAATCTCATGATGATCTATATCTCATCTACAGAATAATCAAGTCACAACCAAGATCAATGAATAAGACATAAAACTGAATAATAATGAAATAACTGAATGTTTCCACGAATCAATGTTACGTCTGGTGGACACAAATCCAATACCAATAGACAAAAAAAGAAAAATACATGAAATATACTATCTGAATACCATCTGCTAATCAAGGCAACCTCGACTACAAAATACTGCGGTCTGATGCTGATCCAACCCTCTCGTCTGCTCCTGATTCAAACTTGGCTAACCTGAAGAGATCATCAGGTCCTCAGAGAACATAACAAGATACATATAAACATGCCTATCTAGCAGTTTTATTATGCGTAAGAAATAAGCAAGAAAGAAGAAAACACGACAAAATACTATGAATACGAACACTAGAACAACTACGCATAAATGAACTGCCGAGTGAACAATGAACACGAGATCAACGGGAAAAACAAACCCTCATCCTGAGTGTGGACTCACAGGTTTGAACTAAGCACTAACCCTCGTCCCGAGTGTGGACTCTCTGGTTAGCTTATGACAAATACCCTCGTCCCGAGTGTGGACTTTCTAGTGCCAATGAACACAACAAACACCCTCGTCCCGAGTGTGGACTCTCTGGTGCACTGATCAACCCTCGTCCCGTATGTGGACTCTCTGGTTGTATAAAACGATAATCAAGGATTTAGCAGTTCACTACACGCACTCGTTTTATGATACGACTCAAGCAAGGTACTGATAGGAACAACTCCAAATGTGACTATAAGGCCAAATATGAACACGGCTACATATTAATGAAAACAACTCAACAGAATATAATACGACGAGCACATGTCCATAAACAATCGAAACAGGATAATGAAATATAATGCATGAAAATAAAACTGTAGAGGGAGGCAAGGTATACTTGCCTGTGGTCCTGAGCTGCTGGCACGAGTCAGAATCTGTATCAAGATCCAAGTAACCTGTTTATGAATTGATAGAATCAATACACAATTTTGAGATTACACAAATAAGTCTATCTATTGGTTATTTAGGCTTCTAGGTTTATTTCCTATTCTATTTGTCCATTATGCTCTAAATCTAGTTTTCTCTATTACTTGGTTGCAGGTACTAAACTAGGTCACCTTTACTTATTACTCATACATTGCATCCAGGTATAAACTCATAGCTAATGTCCTCTCATCTACTTATATTCTAGTTTTTACCCTCTAGCCTTCATGAACTTACTAAGCATATGCAAGGAGAAGAGTAACTACACCTGGCATGTATAAAGACATGGCTCCTACTGGGTTGCAGGTATTAAGATATCCTATTCCTGACTGATACCCCCTTCCAAGCCTATATTTGTTTATGTCCTATCACACCTACCAACCTAACACTCTTCTTTATTCCACACATGATATTTTCTCTACTGCAGATATCTGTTATCCCCTTGCTAATGCCATATTTAGCAAAGGTTGAATCTGCCAACATTGGTTTGTCTATTATTGCCATTAATGCACGCATGCACCCACACTACAGTAGTCCAACATGCTGCACATATCAATACACCTATAACCCATAGGCACACACATACTATCACAACTTACCTACTGATATTCTCCATTCTTTCTGAATACTTGACTTGTTTCCTCCTCAAATTTCCTGACTGATCTTCCTATGTACCAGTATATAAATGTGTAGCTGCTACATTCGTGAGCAATCAGCTTAAGGGTATCCTAAACCTTCCTATTGTTGCCAACTGATACAACTAATACCTGTGTGAAATGCCAATCTGACTTAAGTGAAACTCAATACTTGATATGCTCTGACCTGTCAAGGTTATGCAATCTATATCTGTACAAATGAGTACATGTGTACCTGTCAAGTCTATGCCAATCTGTACAAGTGAGTACATGAGCCATGCATCCAGTATTTAACCCCATCTGTATTCCTGGCTATGTGCTCCTACTTGTATGTAGTTGGCAAGGATTTGAGCACCAAAGGATAACTCAGTACACGAGCAGCCCAATTCTGAGGCTGTACAAACACAACTGTAATGTAACCATACCTCCACTCTGTACTGAAATTCCAATATTGTAGGATAAGCCATTTCCTGCCTATGTGCAGAGCATAGACATGGAGAGTGAGGCCTATGGCAGCCAGGGTTTACTATTACCTAGTGTTCTTTGTTCTAGGTTGTAGGCATTAGCCAACCTATTCTTGAGTCCTACTGGTATTAAAGGGTCCATGGCACATGATGACTGGTATTGGAGACCAAGTAGACACTATTTGTACTGTGGTTTGAAATCCATCAACAGTTGCATCTATTCATAGACCATCAATTGTTATGCTAAGATATTCACTCTGTTACTAGCCTAACCTGTCATATCATATGTGTCATTCATACTTAACATTGAAACTTCTCTGGATAACCCAAAGTTCCCGACCAATTTTCAGATGTATGAGAGATTGGATCCATCACAATCACCTTTTGGTCAAATGTTCACTCGACTTGGTTTCTCTTTCTAACCCTACCTATCATCCCTGCTACTTCCTATTAAACTACTCTTTAGTCCTACCAGCTACCTATGTCTTGGATATCTTCCCTCTAGTGTCTATACCTTACTGATAATACAGGTAAGGTGTACCTTGAGTACACCAAGGCAAGAGTGCTCTCAGGACCCCTGCTCCCAATGTTGGCAACCTTGCTAACTATCTCAGATATTGGGCATAACTGAATATTGTTCAGTGGGGACCCCTTATACTGATGTCTTGACCTGTGCCCTGTGTAATCAGTCATGTATAAACTCTCCTCTTAACTTATATGCTACATAGGCCACATATGTATTCAGGATTAACTAAAGTTACTTCAATATGAAAACCAATCTGCTACAAGCCTACAATGACATCTGCAATGGGCCTTCAGCTACAGGGACTGAACCAAGCTCTGGACAGGTGGTCTAATACCTTGATACACTAGCCTAATGGGTCTTCCCTGCTGCTACATCCTTTTCTATTGAATATCTCTAGCCTAGGGTGCAGACACACCAGAACACCTAGCTACCTGTTGTCATTTAACCCACACTCATGTACATATTCATGTGCTACTCAGACTTCCATATATACACATATGTGCAAAGCACTGTAGGACACTAATCTATACATAGGATTTATCCTAAGGAGACACCCATGACCTACATGAATCGTAACCTACTACCCTTCTTGTATCTGTAGCTCCCCTTCCCAAAATTTTAAAATATTTATTTATTTATTTATTTAAATGGTAATTTTAGAATTTTGTAAACAATTAATTAGTTATTATTACGGTAGATGACTTTAGCCATGATGGAGTTTTGAAGTACAAGACGGTTAGCCATAATGATGTCCTAACTAGAAAAATCAGGCCAAGTTGTGACATGACCATTATAAATAGTTTAATTATTCATTATTAATATTATTTGACGTCTAGGTGACCGGTCGCACTAAACTAGTCAAATTGGACCCGAACTGAGCCCAAGCCATGTAGTCATGCGGTATGTCTAGTGACATTCGTGTTGATACATTTTGGTATGATTGTGTGTCATATTCCATTTTAGTGATCAAATGATTATTCTTAAATATCCTTATTTAAATATTGTTAATTAGTTCGCATTCAATAAATTTTGTATAAAATAGGCCTTGTATATTTTTTGGGATTATTAGAGGGTGCAAAATGGTATATACATAATCTTTGGTTTATTAAAATTTGTTGTTATTATTATTACTATTATTATCATTTTTATGAGGTTATATAATATTAATATTATTATATGATTATTAATGTAATTTTCGTGTATGCGAATAATTTGTATAAATAAATATACTATATAAACGTGTGTATTTGTATGTATAAATAAATATATTATGTATAAGTGTGTAAATATAAATATATTAAATATGGGTACATGTGTATATAAATACAGATATATATTTATATATATGCGTATGTGTATATATAAATATATTTATATATATAATGTATATGTGTATGTACATATGATTATATATAAATATATATGTATTTGTGTGTGTATAATATATATATATATATATATATATATATATATATATATATATATATATATATATATATATATATATATATATATATATATATATATATATATATATATATATATATATATATATATATATATATATATATATTTTAATATATGTTCTCATATACATATATATTCTCATATACATATATATATATATATATATATATATATATATATATATATATATATATATATATATATATATATATATATATATATATATATATATATGAGAATATATATGTGTATATATATACAGGGGTATGTATGTGTGTTTGTATATATATATATATATATATATATATATATATATATATATATATATATATATATATATATATATATATATATATATAAAATATATATATATATATATATATATTTTATATATATATATATATATATATATATATATATATATATTTTATATATATATATATATATATATATATATATATATATATATGTGTGTGTGTGTGTGTGTGTGTATATGAATATACATATAGTATGTATATATATATATATATATATATATATATATATATATATATTATATATATATATATATATATATATATATGTGTGTGTATATATATATATATATGTGTGTGTATATATATATATATATATGTGTGTGTATATATGAATATACATATAGTATATGTGTGTGTATATATGAATATACATATAGTATGTATGGAATATATATACAAATATATGAGTATGAATCTATATATAAATATACGTATATATAAGTATATGTGTGTATATATATGTATACGTGCATGAGTATATAAATAGATATACGTATATACTAATAACAAATAAAAAAAAGAAAAAGAAAAAAAAGAGATAAGAAATGACAGTGGCAGCCCAACCCAGGCTCAGCCCGAGCCTAGGCCTATCCCCACGAACCCAGGCCAACCCCGTTCAAACAGTACAACCCGATCCCATATACACTGTGTTTATAAACCAAGATCGAGAGGAGAGGATCGAGAGGAAACATCGAAACCCTAGACGAAATCCCAGAGCGCCAACCCTCGCCAATACTGGGCGCACCCCCCGCGCACGCGCGTGCCACCCTGGGCCGCTGCCGGCAGACGCGTGGCCGAGCACGCGCGACAAACAGGAAGCAGAGCAAGGACAGCAATAACGACAGCAACCGTGCCAACTTTGTGACGCATTTTTACGACGCACAATGGATCGTTTGTCGATCTGCAAACTCTGGTATGAATCCAATATAACCCTTTTAAAACTTGTCCAATTAGTTTGTAGGTAACTGCCATAGATTGGTCGAGAAATCGACGCAAAGTCGGAGGAAAACCTGTCCAAAAACAGGACAGGAAGCAGTCCAATCACCCACATTCGACGATCGATTCTGATCGATCCAGTGACACATTAGAAAATCTATTTGAAGAGTATTTTAGACAACATATAGGACTGCACGCCCCTTTTCGTGGATTTGGAAATCATCGACTGCATGTCGAGAACTCGAATCTCGAAGTTTGACAAAAACCTGTTTTGAAAACTAGAAAATTGTTCCACACGACGTGCGTCCCGCCAAACCGGGCGACGTGGTCGCGAACCGAAAGCATCGAAAGCTGTATAACGGCTTCGTGGTCGTGTGGGCTTTGGCGGAATTCAAATTGGTCGCGTGTGCGCGACGAATTTGATACGTATCCGTCGAAATTCATCGTATCGTGCACTTTGCAAATTTCTCAATTACTTTGTGCACGCTTATCAGAATGAGACGAAACTTGTGCCAACAGAACCGTATCATTTTTCTGGTCCTGTATGCCAAGTTTGGTCCGATTCTGAGACCGTTGATAAAATCACCGTCTTGCGGGCCCCCACGGTCCTACTTAACGGACGATTTTGTGCACGGCCCGCCGGAATCCAACTCTGGATATACGGTTGGGTTCGTATCAAAAAACTGGATCCGTAGACATGTAGTTTGATGACTTTAGAGACTGTTGACTCTGGCATACTTTTTGGTGCAAAGCGGGTCCAACGGCGGATATCGTTTTTGCCCGAAATTATTGTTTTGCTCCTGTGTCCAAAATTGGACTTAAGGACATGCAATCCTAGCTAATTTGACTATTCTGAGAACGTTGTTACTATTTATTTCAGCATCCGGAGACTTCTACATGTGTTGACTGATTGTGGCTCATTGAGTGGTATGGTATTATCGGTTTTCTCCAGCTAAGGACCTCAGGCAAGTGCACTTTCTGATTGCTTTTCGATTCATAGTAGTCGTTTTATTTTATGTCTATACATATATCTTGCTGCTTGTTGACACGCTCGTCACACGGAGTAGTCGGGAGGGGAAATATCTTAGTATACATGTGGACTATCCAGAAATATCCCAATATGTCTAATCTTGCACGATAGCAGCTGCACACGACACGTGCAGTGAGCCGTATTTACCCCCTAGCCGTTCACATGTTGAAAATGATATTTCACACCACCTAGATAGATGTGTTTTATTAGTTTTTCTTATTTTCTTCTCTATCGTGCTATGTCATCAGTTTTCTTACCAGCTTTCATATTCCATATGCTATTTTCATGTCTTGTTAATTCTATTGTGTTTTGCATTATCGTCGGTTTGTGTACTTGTTCCATTCCTGACTGGAAACCAACATTTTTCAGGTTTAGCCGCGATCATTGTTAGCATTGGGAAGGCTTGGGTATGCTGAAGATGACCTAGAAATAGAAAGCATTTGTATTAACTTCTTTAATTGTAAAACTTTGTTTTTCCTTTAAATATAAATGTTGTAAATGTTGTAATAAATTTAGAATTGTGAATGAGCAGCAGATGTTATTTCCTGAGCATTTATTTTTTGCGGGCTTGACAGCGTTTCTACCGCCGATTCTGCGGCGTAGGCTGGCTTGGACTCGTCTCGTATCCGAAAAAGCGGGTACGGGTCGTGACAAGTTTTTGTCGTGGCCCATGTAGGTCAGTTTTTGCAAAAGATTGCGAACTCGCGGTAGTACCATATTAGTCGTACTGCTGCGAGCCTGTGCCCAGGAAATGCTCATTCACAATTAGGATTAAAATAATTTAGGAGAATAACTAGGACTAGGTGTCCCCTGTTCAAATTGACCGTTGGGTAGTTAAGGTTATTAGATAGGCCATGTAATTTAGATTGCTTGCCAGATCTCTGTAGATACACTATTACTTTTGATATGACAGTGTGATTCAAAGTGGATATACTATTCGCTTGGTATGTTAGACTTTCCAGGTTTAAGGCTATAACCTTAATAACCTGCTCAATTTTCTTTTGCTCTATTTAGATATAAACCTTATATCATAAATTAGAATTGCCTATTTAAATTCTATTTTGGTGTAAGGAATTGATTTATAATTACTGATTCTTTTATTTGTATAAAATCTCGAGGTAGATTGATTCGAGATTTTTCCTCGACCATTGAAATGGAGATGAAATAGATACTAGAATGTTTGTATTTCTTCCATCCTTAGTTATTTCCTCCATGTTAAATCTTTTACTTTAAGTGTTGTGACTGATAGGACAAGTACCTACGCCTTATTTTTTTGTCAACTTGTTTGAATCTCTAGAGGCTCATGAATTTTTACGGTTATAGTTAAAAGAATGTTAGTTAACTAATAATGGTTAGGCAGCAGCGCACTGTCGTCAATTATCTGAGAGTGGAGATATGGGTTCACTGCAGCCAGCAGCACACTGGCGAGGCACAACCCATAGAAATAAAACCATTTTGAGGATCATAGGTTATAGAATATTGCTAAAACTATGTCCTAGTTGACCTCTTTAGACCTTAGATACCCTTATGTCAATGTAGGGTAGAGTACCTGATAGTATATCACACCTGAATCACGGAACCAAGAGTTTACCGCAGCCTGAGTATACGGGCGAAGCATAATTCTCGTTAAAGTGATTTCAGACGTGACTACAAGTTTAGGATACTATAAAGGATAGGGACTGCCCTGTATGACCCTAAGATTCAAAAACCAATGCTAGTGAAGTTCTATATGTTGAGTAGCATGTCTCCCATCCTAGCATCCCGTGGTCCTTGTGATCTATTAATAAGGTAACTGACTGACATTAATAGGTTCACCTAGAATATAGAATTTAGAGTTCCATAACCTATTAGTCGACCACGGCCTTAAGGATAAGAGATAGTAGGATGACTGGATAAGCAAGAACACTAGGTAAGGCTTTGATTCTCTCAAAACCCGAACCACTTGTGCCTCATTTCCAAAAATCTCGCATACTTATATTTTGACCATCTTAACCAACGTTGCAATTATAGCCTAGTTTTGCAAGCTTACTCTTTTATCGAGCTTGATTCAAGGCATATATTTATTGGGGACGCCCACTAACGTATTGTCTAATCAGAATCATTGTATCACGATCTGATCAACTAGGATGCATTTGGTTCGCTTTTCATTTAACTATCCTACGTGGATTGAGATGTAGATGTCTCTAGGATACTCATCCGTGACTGCTTTGACAATTCTTCTTGAATTATACATTCGCCTTTGAATCACGTAATTGTATTCAGTGACATCTCTCTTGAACTCTTCATTGTTTTTGTCTTTCACCGATTAGAAAGACGAAAGCTCGTAATTGATAGATAAATACAGAGTATTCCCCATGGCTATGATAGTTGTATTTGCAAGTGTAGCTACCATCGGCCAGCCCTGTGACTGGAACATTGCTTAGAATTATTCGTCCTCCCTTCGACCCTAAACATACTATCCTAATCTTCTAGTCCTTGGAATCCGAGAATGATTAGGATCGTTCCCTTGACCAAATGACAACCTAGGAGACTACCTTTTCTCAAGAGACCAAGTGTTGTGAGCCTCTAACAAGTACTGCGCTCTAACCTCTAAGGTGGGTAGGCTGTAAGCCTTCTAAATTTTTTAAGATATATCAGAATTACCTAGTGATTAGAATAAATTCCATTTGGAGAATAGTTAGTGCCTCAGGGACTCCCACTTTTCATTTAGATTATTTTGTGTCCCGACCGTATCATTAATATTCGGAGCACGAGACCAGCTGTTACCTCCCAACAAATTTCACATGCAAGATCTAGACGACTCCACCTTCATCTAGGTATATCATGTCCCACTCAAACCCGTCCCCTTGTACTCTATTTTTGGGGTACGACTTTCAGGTTAAAAGGACTAGCTATAACCCTTACCATAATACCGGTAAAACTTTCTGACTTCCACTAGAACCTCAACTTTCACTCAATTCCTTCGACCCAATAAGTGGTAGTGATCTATTCGAACCCACCACGCATATACCACTAGCATGCCACTCGATAGAGGCCTCTTGTGCTACTTAAACACAAGAGTCACCGAAGGCGCATTTTGGACTTTAAGAACTTAGCTAACCAACCCGAC
>JANAVB010024999.1:797694-847694 GCA_029216955.1 Iris pallida | reverse complement strand
ACTGTATTAATGGGTACAATGCACACCTAGATATTCTAGGTACAAGCTTCCCATCTGAAACCTGTTTCCTTAATCACTCGACCCACATGATGAATTTGATCTTATGGTTTATCCCCCTCCCTAACCTTGCCTTCTTTCAGGAATAAATGCAAATGCCTAGGCTACTATTTAGCAGAAACAAAATCCATTGACAAAACTAAAACTAAAATCGGACATTTGATTTGAGGGATGAAGGATTACTTGTTTAAGGAGTTCGAATGCTCCCAGATGCTAGAGGTTGTCCTCAATTCCAGGAAGGGCAGGGGCTGCAGAAATTAGGGTTCGACTTTGAGGGAAGGAGGTTGGCTGAACAATTCTACCTATATATAGAGCTGATCAATGTGGAGAATAGATAAGAGGCAATCATATTTGAAATTGTTTTGGTGAGGATGATCTTGAATTCAAATCGAATTCAAATACAGGGTGAGGTTTCGGTTGAAATAGCTAAAATTTGAATTAAAGGCATTTGCACATAGGTCCCTGCCAGTTCCTATATTATTCGTTTGGTCCCCTATTGTACTTTAAGTAAAACAAAGTATAAACATAACAATTATATATAAGAAAATAAAGATTGGTGTAAATTTAATAAATAAAAGAAAAAAATGGTCAAGGGGTTGACAGTTGCTGATTGGAAACGGCCCGCATCAGTTAGCGAAATTCGAAGCTTCCTAGGCTTGACGGGATACTACCGACGTTTAGTGAAGGACTTCGCGAAGATTGCATCGCCGTTGACTCGCCTCACCCAGAAAGGAGTCACATTCGAGTGGTCAGACGACTGTGAAGCTTCCTTCCAAAAGCTCAAACAACGGCTCGTTTCGGCCCCGATACTTGCTCTTCCTGAAGGGACTGAGGGATTTCAAATCTTCAGTGATGCTTCTAGCCAGGGCTTGGGGTGTGTGCTCATGCAGCAGGATAAGGTGATATCTTTTGCTTTCCGGCAGTTGAAGCCGCACGAGAAGAACTACCCCACGCACGACCTAGAACTAGTGACAATTGTGTTCGTATTGAATCTGTGGCGTCACTATCTCTATGGCGTGGCATGCAGGATTTATACAGACCACAAAAGCCTCAAGTATCTCTTCACCCAGAAAGAACTGAATTTGCGGCAGAGGCGATGTCTCAAACTGATCAAAGACTATGACTTATCAATCGACTACACGTCGGGCAAATGAAATGTTGTAGCGGATGCGCTGAGTCAGAAGTACTTAGCTTTCTTATGCATCAACGATCCACTGCTGCGTGACTTGGAAGGAATGGGCATTGAACTCCGAGTTTATTTTAGAGACGTGAAACTGGCGCAACTGCGGCTGGAACCGAGCCTATTAGAGAGATTCAAGTCTGCTCAGAAGGATGACCCATACCTGGAGAAGATACGAAAGCTGATATCGACAGAAAAAGAGTCCGACTTTGCAGAGGACGAGTCGGGAGTGTTGCGACTGAAGGGTCGGCTATGCGTTCCGAATGACGTAAAACTTAGAAAGGAGATAATGACGGAGGCACATTATGCAAAATATTCCTTGTATCTTGGTAGCACCAAGATGTATAAGGACCTCCGCGTTGTCTTTTGGTGGCACGGTATGAAGAGGGACGTAGCGCTCTTTTTGTTGAAGTGTATGGACTATCAACAAGTTAAAGTCGAGCACCAGCGACCAGGCAGGAAGATGCAGAACCTTGTCATTTCAGTGTGAAAGTGGGATCATGTCACTATAGATTTTGTTGTTGGCTTGCCGAGGACGCCGCAGGAAAATGACGTCGTCTGGGTCATCGTCGATCGACTAACCAAGTTAGGCACTTCATATCCATTGAAGTTACTTGGAGCATCGACCGCCTTGCTCAGATATACCTTGATGAAATAGTTCGGCTACACGGAGTCCCAGTATCTATCTTCTCGGATCGGGATGGATGGTTCGTAGCATGATTCTGGGGTAGTCTTCATTCAGCGTTGGGGACCAAGTTAAAGTTTAGCTCAGCTTATCATCCTCAAACTGACGGCCAAACAGATTGGGTGAACCATATTCTCGAGGACATGTTACGACTCTGTGCGATCGACTTGAAGTCAAGCTGGGACGTTCACCTACCGTTGGCCGAGTTTGCATCCAACAACAACTATCAGTCCAGCATCCAAATGGCACCGTATGAAGCCTTATATGGCCGAAAGTGCAGATCGTCCATTTGCTGGAATGAAGTCGGGGAACGGCAGATACTTGGCCCGGAACTGGTGGAGCAGACTATACAGAAGGTCAAGTTAATACGGAAAAGATTGAAAATAGCACAAAGTTGACAAAAGAGTTATGCTGACACGCATCGACGTCCCCTCGAGTTCTTAGAAGGTGACCATATTTTTTTGAAAGTAATGCCCATGCGTGGAGTTACCAGATTCGACGCGAAGAGGAAGTTGAGCCCGAGATTTGTTGGTCCGTTCGAGATATTGAAACGAGTCGCCCCAGTAGCTTACCAAATCGCTTTGTCGCCTGTGTTGTCGAATGTACACAACGTCTTCCATGTCTCACAGTTGCGGAAGTACGTGCACGATCCGAGCCATGTAGTAGATTTGGGTTAGCTGGATCTGAAGGCGAACTTGTCATATGTTGAAGAGCATGTGAAAATCTTGGAGCGCAAAGCTAAACTTCTCTGCAACCGTGCTATTCCTCTCATCCGCATCCTCTGGAGAAACCATTCGGTCGAGGAGACGACGTGGAAGCTTGAGTGAGAAATGAAGGAAAATTTTTCTTCATTGTTCTCGTGGAGGTAGGTTCTATTCTTAAGTTTCGAGGATGAACCTTTTTCTTAGTTGGTTATGGTGTAGTGCCCTGTCCCTACATCGTGTCCCGTTCTCTGTCTACGGGATGCGCGAGAAAGGAACACTGTCGCTATCGATTCGGTCGGGACCGATAGGTCGGGATCGACCGAATCGGTCGAACGAGAACGGTTGAATTAAGATCCATTTTTCGTTATGGAATGGCTTCTTCGGAACCAAGTCCCATATTCAGTGGGCTGCGCCTCAAGGATTGACTCTGCGGCTGAGTCGGAAGAGACCTCCCGTTGCTCTTTTTTTATGTCGCTTGCGTTGGTTTTGACTTGATTTTCTGAATACATTTTCGTGAATGTTTTCAATGGTTTTCATGGCTTGCATTTTGAACTCGTATTTTCTATCGAACTTCTTGAATAATACAGTGCTCTAATCGGTTGCTTGTGCGATTTCAGGTAATTGTGTAGGCGACGTCTAGCGCGACCAATAAGTTCTCTCGCCTCAAGTAAACTCAAGGTGAGTGGATAACCTTTCTCTTCTCGACCCCTTCTTAGGTAAATCGATAATGTTGTTGCAAATGAAAGAATAAATGCAAGGGCACGGACACGATAAAATGATCAAGTTTTTAAAGAGAATGTAGGCTATACCTTAATAACTAAATTTGTTATTGTACGGTCGTGGACAACTTGTCGACAAGGTAGAGTTTTCCCTCACGGCAATCCGGGGCCATGGGACCATTGCGGCCAAGAAAGAAAATAATTATATAAGCTGTGCTGGACACGAGTTAGGTGGAGACTTGCAGCGGGGCTCGCTACTCGCGCTGAAAGGGCCCCGCCTAACAAAAGCTAAAGGAGTCCAGGATGGCCCTGGGAGCCAGTGACCAATCACACGTAATATTGCACTTGGTATGAAAATGATAACAATTGACAGGGAAGAACATGGTAAGTATCATAAGGCACGGCACGGTCCGTCGTGAGTAAGTTCCAACGTATTTGTCATATACTTGTTTGAAATTCATTAGGATGGTTAGAAACATTCATAAACTAAGTCATATAAACTCTTCAACCAAATGAGAGCTTGGAACTTAAATACCCACGCACCAGTACAAAGTGTAATGTACTGATTCTCGCTCTCCATGCAGGTACCCCGAACCACGAAGGGTGTAACTCCACCTCCCAAATTTTTAGAATACTTTAGTCATTAAATAATAATGGGTTTGATTTAAATAAATTTTTTTCAAATAATAATTTTTGGGTTAAATATTTTATAAATATTTTATGATTGTTTTGGAGGGAGATCTGAACTTTTACAAAGAACTAATTTTCAGATTTTTGTTAGAATGGTACCCACCCTTTAACCAACTCTCTAACTAACTTTTTAGGAGTTTTCGTAATTATTGAAAAAGGGAAGGATTTAAGTGCAAATATTTCTGAAGAAGGAGGGACTATTTTGTTATATTTTTGGGCGGAGGGACCTAGATGCAAATGTGCATCTCTTTATTAAACAACTGGGGGAATGAGAAACTTCATTCTCTTTCAGACCAACTCCTCCGAGCCTTTCTCTTCTTCTTCAGTCTAAGCTAAACTTTAGCTTCCGGCGGTGATGGCAACGACGCCGACGATCAGCTCCCCAAGCGGTGAGCGGGCGGGCCACGGCGACGATTGAGCTTCCAATTTTGCAGCGATCTACTCCAAAAGCTTTGACCAGCTCCTCTCATCAAAGCGTGAGGATCGATCGACGACGACGATGACGCAGTGTACACCATCACGCACGAGTGGATCGACTTGTCTTCGAGTATCATTCCAATCTCAGTAAGTAATTTTGATTTCACAAGACCTACTCCTTGATGAAGGTCAGATCCTTCGATTCAATTCTCTGGACTCATTTTTCCTTTCGATCAATATTGTATAGAACTCTGTTGCTGATTGATCGAAGCATAGGATCTGGACTCATTCCGATTTGTGTTAAATTCTCGAAATTACAGTAAGTTCATCACTGAACTCTTCTTATTGATGGGTGATCTCTCCATTTCTTATGTGTCTTCGTTTTGTAACACCCAGTTTTCCAGAAGAGGGTAATTTTGAAATTTTGTAATTATAATTATTATTTAATGGTATTTATTCATGTTATGATTTTTAGTGATTTTTAATTATTTTTTTAAAACTATTTAAATTCATGACTTATGATCTGGTGTCTTGTTAGTGTTCATTTCCAGACTAAAGGGTATTTTAGTCATTTTTGTAATTTTAAGAATTATTTGGGATTATTAATTATTATTTAGATTTAATAGAATTTATTTGAATTTATGAGAATTTTAGGAATTATTTTGGATTTGTTTGGACTGGGTTGACTTTGACTAGTTTTGACCCTTGTAGACCAACCCAGAAGCTAACCCTAGTTAGTATGGACTTGGTTAGGTTATGTGACTCTAGTCTAACCTAGCCTAGCACTTGGTTTAAGTCATTTTAGCAATAGGATTAGGAAGTCACAAGTCATGACTTATGGTTTTAGAACCTTGGTTAAGTTTAATCCTCATTAGCTTTGTAACTTGGCCCAAGGCCCAATAGTTTGACAAAACCTAAGCCCTAGACTAAGTGGCCAGCCACCATATCATCCTTGGGAACAACACCCTATAAATATCTCCTAGTTTTTAGGGTTGCCTCTTTTTAGGAAAGCTCAAGCTTGAGGAAAGGTTTGTTTCTATTTCTTTCAATCCCTACAAATCCATTTCTCTTCCTTTTTCATTCAAATCTTCTCTATTAGGTTCTAATACACCCACTCTTGCTGCTACTTGTCACGCCCCAGAACCAGAATACTGGAGAGCGGGGGCAGACATAGCCAGCTACGTATAATGAAATGGAATCCACGTCACTATACGGTCACGGCTGTCTAGATATATGAGGGTTTAACTACAATCCATCAGTCTCCTATGGTCAAGAACAAGCCTATTGTCTCAATATCAAGCAATATATAACAGTTACAAGATGTCAGAACACCAAATATACAATAGTAAGGCGTCCCATACATTACATATTCGGATGATCATGAAGCTAGTCGTACAAAATATCAGGACTAGCAAGAGTTTCAGTCATACATGATCAACCCTAGGATTTGTCAATTATGTTACAGCCCGTAGGCAGACAGTAAATAAAGGTGCAATACGAGCTAACACGTGCTCGCCGGCTAAACGCCTCAAAAGAATAATTTTACAAATAGAGTGGGAGGACAAAAGAAATCCACTCGTTGCCCTGGTTACGCCTGGTGGTCACCATCGGGCTGGAAGACAGGTGGATCCTCTGGTGCTGCTCCGATATCTGGCCACACAAAACCAGCTGGGTCAGACCCCAGAAAGAGCAAGTGCCACAAAGGAGGCTTCACTTAGGAACTAAAACCAGCATATCACAATAGAATATTAGAGATAATAAATAAAGAACTGATAATAATAGAGATAACAACAGTAAACTGAGTACGAGGAAACTATTCAAGTAGCCAGGTCACAACCCTTAAACCAAACAAGGACCGGGGTTGCAGCCCTTCACCTGAATAAAAACCCGTCTCAAATACTATTGGTACAGTAAAGATAATAAACGAAGAGAGGACATAGAACTGCTCCGGGAGCCAGGTTACAACCCTTAAACCAAACAAGGACCGGGATTGTAACCCTTCGCCTGAACAGAACTGGACCCCTGATCTTTATTGCTAAGGCCAGCATAATTAATCATGGTATTATGGTAAGGTAAAACATGACGAGCATGGCATGGGATTGCATTAAGACAATAAACGAAGAGAGGACACAAACTGCTCCGGGAGCCAGGTTACAACCCTTAAAAAACAAGGACCAGGGTTGTAACCCTTCGCCTGAACAGAACTGGACCCCCGATCGTTATTGTTAAGACAAGTATCAATAATGTATGTCAATTGCACAATCTAGGATCAGGATAAGATAAGATGGAATAAACTACATCCAATCAATTACGGCCAATCAAGAGTACGGCTTGATACTTTTAACTAACTAGGGTTATCACAAGCCTATTTACTAGCAAGATGCAATGAGATTATCCCAACAGCCACAAGCCCTGCAGACCATCCGGTTACCCAGGTCGAATGTCTATTTAGGAAGAATGCAACACATGACTGTGTGCTGGAAATGTGCCCTACTCGTCGGTAGGCTACAAGTCCACTGAATGCGCCCAGATAACGGGATTGCCTGTAGCTGGGAATCTCTTCATGACTACTGAATATTCTAGTTAATTAGCCTTAGTCAATTTCAGTAGGTACCCCTGACCGTGGTACTCAGGGGTCCCCATCCTAAACATGATACAAGACAGTACTAGTTTATTTGTACAAACACAATCGCCCACGGTGTCCAAGTCTTTATACTTGTCATGTCAGGCTAGCTGTCGTAAACATACCGAGATATTATGTCAGTTTACTTGTCAAGAGTGCGCCACAGCGGGCCACTATCGTGTTCTTCTTACAAATTATGAATGAGAGAAAACTTGCATAAAATAACTAGAGACATATTCTTGCTGCTAAGGAAAACATCTACAACTCTACGTTGGGAGTTGGAAGAAATTCGAGCAATAATTCAGTCAATTAGGACATATAACAGTTATAATAGTCAAAATATGCATTATGCGGCCTATTCTGCGACATGCATGCAACTGCGACACCATATGCGCCTACTGCGACATGCGCCTTAATGCGACTCATGCGCGACATGATATGCGCCTATCGCGACATGCGCCTCATGTGGCTCAACTGCGACATGATATGCGCCTACCACGACATGCGCCTCATTGCAACATGCGCCTACTACGACATGCACCTTCTGCGACATGATATGCGGCTACTGCGACATGCGCTTCATTGCAACATGCGCCTACTGCGATATGCGCCTTCTACGACATGATATGCGGCTACTGCGATATGCGCTTCATTGCAACATGCGCCTACTGCGACATGCGCCTTCTGTGACATGATATGCGGCTACTGCGACATGCGCCTCATTGCAACATGCGCCTACTGCGACATGCGCCTTCTGCGACATGCTGTTCATGCTGCAGATGAACATAGAAATGACCAGAAATTATTTTGGCCTTAAATTTTTATCCGAAGTCGAAATCAAGCGAAACAAAAGCCAAAACTGCATGAAATTGAATTCTCTACAACATAGAAACACTAGTTTTCGAAAATAACCAAGTTTTAGAGATCAAAACCAAAAAAAACGAAAAGTTTACAAACTTAGATCTACAAGAATCCATCCATCAAATCCAAAAATGTCAAGTTCTAAAGAGGCTTAGAATCAAGTAAGGAAGAGAATGGAACAATAAAACTTGAGATCCATCATGAAGCAAGTTTGCACTTGCCTAGCTCTCTTTCTGGTAGGTGGAAGAGTAAATGGTGGAGAAGAAGAAGTGAGAAGAAGAATAAATGGAGAGAGAGAGTTAGATGGAAATATAAATGAGGGTGGTGGTGGTAGGTGGGAGTTTTCTTTTGGTTCATGATGAACCCACAAGCAAACCAAACCAAGCTAAGCCGAACCAAGCTAAGCCATAACCAATGATATGCCAAAATAACCATGCAGGAAAATACGCAATACGAGTCAAGAATACGTACACGTATACCAAGATACGTAATACGAACTATAGGCACTACAATTCTACCCACCTTAAAAAATTCCGTCTCGGAATTTAATCAAGAGGCTAGAATTGTAAGGACAGGCTATACTAATCGTAAGCTATAACAAGCAGTCTATCATGCAGTCATTTATTCAAGCAAGGAATTGAAAGCATAAGGTATAAGGAAGACATTATACCTTACGAGTCAAACAGGTGGATATCACGATCGGATATCATCCTCACGCTCCCACGTCGACTCACCCAAAGAGTGATGACCCCAAGCAACTCGGACTAACTTGATAGTCTTGTTCTTGAGTGTCTTCTCTCTTCGGTCCAATATAGACACGGGCCTTCCTCATACGAAAGGTTGGTACCAACAACCAATTCCGAATGATCCAGGATGTGGCTCGGGTCCGGGATATACCGTCGCAGTTGGGATACATGGAATACGTCATGCACCTCATGTAGCGACGGTGGAAGAGCGAGACGATAGGATACATCCCCTACTCGCTCTAGAATATCGAACGGCCCTATATACCTAGGACTAAGCTTTCCTCGTACGCCGAAATGAATAACGCCGCGGTTAGGCGAAATCCTCAGGAATACATGGTCGCCGACAGAAAACTCAAGAGGGTGCCGATGAGAATGGCCCAATGACGCTGGCGATCTTGGGCAACTCGAAGATGATCTCTGACTTTTCTGACCACTTCAACGGTCTGAGCAATCATTTTCGGACCAAGCATCTGCCTCTCTCCAATATCGTCCCAGGCTAGCGGGGATCGACACTTCCTACCATACAGTGCCTCGAACGGTGCCATCTGGATACTGTCCTGAAAACTGTTGTTGTACGAGAACTCCACCAGGTGCACATGATCTTCCCACGAACCACCGAAGTCGAGTGTACATGACCGCAACATATCTTCAAGAGTCTGGATCGTACGTTCCGACTGGCCATCTGTCTGCGGGTGATAAGCTGAACTGAACTGGAGGTGAGTTTCTAAACTTTCTTGCAAGCTACGCCAAAAGTGCGACGTAAATCTTGAATCTCTATGAAGTGATACTGACTGGTACACCGTGCAACCTGACAATCTGTCGGAGATACATCTCCGCTAGTTGAGCCGTCGACTGACCAACTCTGAACGGGAGAAAGTGAGCCACCTTCGTGAGCCTGTCTATGACAACCCAAATAGCGTCTCTGCCAGCCGAGATCTAGGCAATCCAGTCACAAAGTCCATGGCTATATGCTCCATTTCCACTCGGAAATCGACAATGGTTGAAGTAGTCCAGCTGGTCTCTGATGTTCAGCCTTAACTTGTTGGCAGACTAAACAACGAGAGACAAACGGGCTATCTCCCTCTTCATGCCATTCCACCAAAAGTGCTGACGAATATTACGGTACATCTTCGTGCCACCGGGATGAATGGAATACTGCGAACTGTGGGACTCTGCCATGATCTTCTGTCTGATATCTCCACTGGATACAAAGACGCTTACCATGTCGAAGTGTACCGTCTTCATGAATGCATAACTCTGGTCTTCGTCCTCACACTCTGCTCTAAGTCGCTGAAGCTTGGAATCTGCTGACTGTGCCATCCGATCCTCTCGACTATAGTGGACTGAACTTGCATGCTGGCCATCAATGCCACACTGGAAGGAAGGACAACTTCTATACCCATCTTCTGAAGATCGGCTAACAGTTCTGGTTGTGCTGTCAGGAAATAAACTCCTCCTCCTGCTCAATGCATCTGCAACAACGTTGGCCTTCCCTGGGTGATACTGCAGGTTAACATCATAATCCACAAGCAGCTTAGCCATTCTCTGACGCATGTTGAGATCCTTCTGGGTGAAAACATACTTCAGGCTCTTGTGGTCGGTGAAAATTTCTACCCTATCTCCGTATAGGTAGTGCCTCCACAACTTAAGTGCAAACACTACTGCTGCCAGCTCCAAGTCATGGGTCGAGTAATTCCTCTCATGATCACGAAGTTGTCGTGACGCATAAGCTATTACCTTCCCATGCTGTCAGAACACATCCTAAACCTCTGCCCGAAGCATCATAATACACTGAGAATCCTCCAGTTCCATCTGGAAGAGTGAGAATAGGAGCCGTCATCAAGCCTCGCTTCAACCTCTCAAAAGAATCCTGGCATTCTGCTGTCCAAGCAAACTGTACATCCTTGCGGGTCAACTGGGTCAATGGCGCAGAAATCCGAGCAAAGTCTGAAACAAATCGCCGGTAGTAGCCGGCCAATCCAAAAAACTACGAACTTCTGTGACTGTACTGGGCACTGGCCATGACTCAATAGCCACGATCTTCTGGGGATCTCCTCCACTCCTCCTCGGGTGATGATATGACCCAAGTACGAAATGCGATCGAGCCAGAACTCGCATTTACCAAACTTGGCATATAACTGGTGCTCTCTGAGAATCTGGAGGACAACTCGGAGATGCTGCTCATGCTCTGCTTCACTCTTGCTGTAGACCAGGATGTCGTCTAGGAACACAATCACGAACTGATCCAAATAGGGCATAAAGATGCGATTCATGAGGTCCATGAATACAGCCGGCGTATTGGTTGCTCCAAATGGCATCACAAGGAACTCCCAATGCCCATATCTTGATCTAAAAGCTGTCTTCGGGATGTCCTGCTCTCTGACTCTAATTTGATGATAGCCTGACGCAAGTCAATCTTCAAAAATATTGACGCCCTTCTGAGTTGATCAAACAAGTCATCTATCCTCGGAAGAGGGTATCTGTTCTTGATTGTCACTGAGTTAAGGTACGATAGTCAACACACAATCTGGACGTACCATCCTTCTTTTTCACAAGAAGCATCGGGGCTCCCCAAGGTGATCCACTAGCACGAATGAACCCCTTGGTTCTGAGTTCTTCAATCATCTTGTACAATATCTCTAGCTCTGATGGCACCATCCTGTAGACTCTCTCTGACACTGGGGCTGTTCGGGAATCAAGTCAATGGTAAACTCGATCTCTCGCTCTGGCGGCATCCCTGGAAGCTCTTCTGGAAAACATCCGGAAACTCTTCGACTATCCGAGGTAACTGCACTGCTGCTACTGCCATCCGCAATAATGGAGAGAAGGTTCAACTTCGCCTCGGGAGAAAGAAAACTCTGGCTCGCCTGGAATGCAAAAATAACCCTGCCAATGTGGCAGTCTATCCTAGCATACTGGTCCCTCAACCAATCCATCCCTAAGACCACATCATAATCGGCCATCGGGAACTCTATCAATCTAGCGGGAATTCTCTACCGCTAACTACGATCCGACACGAGGAAAATACTCTATCTACTCCCACAAGTTCGTTACCAGTAAGTATATTGAGCCTTACTGATAATGACTCGGGCTCCAGTCCTACCCGTGTCGCAAATTGTGCAGACATAAATGAATGCGAGGCACCAGAATCAAATAATACTGAAGCTGGAAAGGTGTTGACGAGAATAGTACTGCTACCACCTCACCTGGTGCTATTCCTTCTTCTCCATGGTCAAAGCCAGCACTTGACCATGTCCTCGGGGTGCGGGTCCCCTCTGCTGAAAATTCCTTGCCTGCTCTGGATCAGGGCTTGGGCTTGGGCATACTGTTATGGTCTCTGCTGCTGGAATGCCTGGGCCTGCATCGGCAATGGCCTCGGGAATGGGTACTGCAGCTGCTGCTGGACTGGTGCTGGTCCTCAACTGAAGGACTAGAGAAAGCGGATGAACTCCCCCTGTTTGGGCAATTCCTAATCCTGTGGTCCGGGGCACCAAAACCAAGCACAAACCCTGTGCTCTACGACACTCTGACACCACATGTCCTGGCTTCCCGCAGTGTGGACATCCCACTGCGGAAGACTGCTTCTGCTTTTGCTGCTGAGGGTGCGTCGGGGTAGAATGCTGAACCGACGTCACTGAGGCCGCCCGCTCGGAGCTCAATGGTCAAAGCCCTGGCTGCCGGGGCTGGTGCTGAAGACTGATTCATCTGGCCGTGAGATCGCTTCGACCTCCGGTCCTATCCACGATCCTCTGGGATGTATACTCATGCCTCCGGGCTGCTCTCAACACTGCATCAAAAGTCTGATGCTCAAACTGCTCCACCGCCAATAAAATCTCTAGGTGGAGCCCCTGCTGGAACCGCTGGGCTCTATCGATCTTGGTCGCCACCAAGGTGGGAGCAAACCGACTAAGCCTGGAGAACTGGTCGCATATCCATCGACCGTCCTGTCCATCTGCTTCAGATTGGTGAACCTCGTCTGTAGATCATACCGAGCTGCAGCATCAAAATACTTGGTCTGGAATCTCTTCCTGAATACTGCCCATGAAATTGGGGCCACTAATCCATCGGCTGCGCTGCCCACCAGCTGCGAGCAAGATCCAATAGCTGCAGGCGCACCAGCCACCTTCTCGTTCTCTGGAGTCCTGCTGCTTCTAGAATTACCTCTGTATCCTGAAGCCAAGCATCTGCAACGATCGCATCTTCACTGCCATCGAAGAAGGGAGGGTTCAAGCGCTTGAAGCTGTTGGCCGTGCTATTACCTGATGACCTCCTCTAGTCAAAGCATCTGCACTGCCTGGTGTAAGGCATCTCCACGGACGATCCTGGGAAGCTAATAGGGACCTGATAAGACCCACCAAAGTGCCATCATCAGGCTCTGCAGGCTGGACGGGCTGAACTGGTGGTTCTCCTTCGGTAGGCATAACTCTGGAGGCTACTCCTGAATGCGGACTTGATCTCCAAGTTGTTGCTGGTCCGCTGGAGGTGCTCCGCCTTGCTGATCGGCAGGTCCAGAAACAATGCCGCTGAAGAAGACGACATAGGGAACAATAAAAAGGACCAGGACAGATCAACGATACAAGCATGTGATCAGGTCAAGATTCTCAGGGATTTGAAAGATATGAGCAGAGATCAAGGGCGAATACTGATTGAGATATATTCGGTAAACCCTCACATATCTTGAATTACAAGACCTGCATGGGCCACCACTAAAACATGTCACACCCCAGAACCAGAATACTGGAGAGCGGGGGCAGACATAGCCAGCTACGTATAATGAAATGGAATCCACGTTACTATACGGTCACGGCTGTCTAGATATATGAGGGTTTAACTACAATCCATCAGTCTCCTATGGTCAAGAACAAGCCTATTGTCTCAATCTCAAGCAATGTAATAACAGTTACAAGATGTCAGAACACCAAATATACAATAGTAAGGCGTCCCATACATTACATATTCGGATGATCATGAAGCTAGTCGTACAAAATGTCAGGACTAGCAAGAGTTTCAGTCATACATGATCAACCCTAGGATTTGTCAATCATGTTACAGCCCGTAGGCAGACAGTAAATAAAGGTGCAATACGAGCTAACACGTGCTCGCCGGCTAAACGCCTCAAAAGAATAATTTTATAAATAGAGTGGGAGGACAAAAGAAACCCACTCGTTGCCCTGGTTACGCCTGGTGGTCACCATCGGACTGGAAGACAGGTGGATCCTCTAGTGCTGCTCCGATATCTGGCCACACAAAACCAGCTGGGTCAGACCCCAGAAAGAGCAAGTGCCACAAAGGAGGCTTCACTTAGGAACTAAAACCAGCATATCACAATAGAATATTAGAGATAATAAATAAAGAACTGATAATAATAGAGATAACAACAGTAAACTGAGTACGAGGAAACTATTCAAGTAGCCAGGTCACAACCCTTAAACCAAACAGGACCGGGGTTGCAGCCCTTCACCTGAATAGAAACCCGTCTCAAATACTATTGGTACACTAAAGACAATAAACGAAGAGAGGACACAGAACTGCTCCGGGAGCCAGGTTACAACCCTTAAACCAAACAAGGACCGGGGTTGTAACCCTTCGCCTGAACAGAACTGGACCCCTGATCTTTATTGCTAAGGCCAGCATAATTAATCATGGTATTATGGTAAGGTAAAACATGACGAGCATGGCATGGGATTGCATTAAGACAATAAATGAAGAGAGGACACAGAACTGCTCCGGGAGCTAGGTTAACCCTTAAACCAAACAAGGACCGGGGTTGTAACCCTTCGCCTGAACAGAACTGGACTCCCGATGTTATTGTTAAGACAAGTATTAATAATCATGTCATGTCACAATCTTGCACAGGATCAGGATAAGACTAAGATGGAATAAACTACATCCAATCAATCACGGCCAATCAAGAGTACGGCTTGATACTTTTAACTAACTAGGGTTATCACAAGTCTAGTTACTAGCAAGATGTAATGAGATTATCCCAACAGCCACAAGCCCTGCAGACCATCCGGTTACCCAGGTCGAATGTCTATTTAGGAAGAATGCAACACATGTGTGCTGGAAATGTGCCCTACTCGTCGGTAGGCTATAAGTCCACTGAATGCGCCCAGATAACGGGTTTGCATGTAGCTGGAATCTCTTCATGACTACTGAATCATTCTAGTTAATTAGCCTTAGTCAATTTCAGTAGGTACCCCTGACCGTGGTACTCAGGGGTCCCCATCCTAAACATGATGCAAGATAGTACTAGTTTATTTGTACAAACACAATCGCCTACGGTATCCAAGTCTTTCATACTTGTCATGTCAGGCTAGCTGTCGTAACAGCATGCCGAGATATATCATGTCAGTTTACTTGTCAAGAGTGCACCACAGCGGGCCACTATCGTGTTCTATTCTTACAATATTATGAATGAGAGAAACTTGCATAAAATAACTAGAGACATATTCTTGCTGCTAAGGAAAAGATCTACAACTTTCACGTTGGGAGTTGGAAGAAATTCGAGCAATAATTCAGTCAATTAGGACATATAACAGTTAGTAATAGTCAAAATATGCATTATGCGGCCTATTCTGCGACATGCATGCAACTGCGACACCATATGCGCCTACTGCGACATGCGCCTTAATGCGGCTCATGCGCGACATGATATGCGCCTATCGCGACATGCGCCTCATGTGGCTCAACTGCGACATGATATGCGCCTACCGCGACATGCGCCTCATTGCAACATGCGCCTACTACGACATGCGCCTTCTGCGACATGATATGCGGCTACTGCGACATGCGCTTCATTGCAACATGCGCCTACTGCGACATGCGCCTTCTGCGACATGATATGCGGCTACTGCGACATGCGCTTCATTGCAACATGCGTCTACTACGACATGTGCCTTCTGCGACATGATATGCGGCTACTGCAACATGCGCCTCATTGCAACATGCGCCTACTGCGACATGCGCCTTCTGCGACATGTTGTTCATGCTGTAGATGAACATAGAAATGACCAGAAATTGTTTTGGCCATAACTTCCTCATCCGAAGTCGAAATCAAGCGAAACAAAAGCCAAAACTGCATGAAATTAAATTTCTACAACATAGAAACACTAGTTTTCGAAAATAACCAAGTTTTAGAGATCAAAACCAAGAAAAACCGAAAAGTTTACAAACTTAGATCTACAAGAATCCATCCATCAAATCCAAAAATGTTAAGTTCTAAAGAGGCTTAGAATCAAGTAAGGAAGAGAATGGAACAATAAAACTTGAGATCCATCATGAAGCAAGTTTGCACTTGCCTAGCTCTTTCTTGGTAGGTGAAAGAGTAAATGGTGGAGAAGAAGAAGTGAAGGAGAAGAATAAATGAAAAGAGAGAGAGTTAGATGGAAATAAATGAGGGTGGTGGTGGTAGGTGGGGTTTTTCTTTTGGTTCATGATGAACCCACAAGCAAACCAAACCAAGCTAAGCCGAACCAAGCTAAGCCATAACCAATGACATGCCAAAATAACCATGCAGGAAAATACGCAATATGAGTCAAGAATACACGTATACCAAGATACGTAATACGAACTATAGGCACTACACTACTGAAGTTTCATTTCAGTTTGTGGTGGTTTGATTGGATTGGGACATCAAGGAGAAAAGCTCTAGAGAAGGGGGTTTTTCTTGAAATTTCAAGTATAGGTAACTTCCTCTTTCCTTAATGAAATTTCATTTTGTCTTCATCATTAGGAAGCCCTCAGGGTCCCCCTAAGGTCTAGATAGCTTTTGTGTCGAGTTTCTGTGGTTTCGTGTCCGTTCTGGACACATATCAGCAGTTAAGACTAGGTGCTCGACGAAATGCCTCAAAGGGCATTTCGATCGTTTTTATTCAATATTTTTGAATAGGAAGTTTAATCTTGATCCTGTTTATAGGTTCCTGTCCTTGTGTCATAGATTTCGTGTCGTGGTGTGTCATTTTTCTGCTGTGGACACGCGCGCGCACACGACCGCGCGCTGCTACAGGGATCCCCTGCCTATCGGGCCCTGTAGCGGACACGACACAAACCCTCTGGACACGAAACTTTGTGGGAGCCACGGGGCACCCACTGACACTCCATGTGTCAAGTTTCGTGGGCCCACATGGCGTATCGAGGGAGAAATCCTCGACGCACTGGTTGTTGCCTATGCAGTGCGCCTGTGTATTTATGCACTGATACGCGCGTGTCCTGTTGTACACGCTCGACTTGGACACGTTTCAGGGTGTCCTATGGATAGCCCTATAGGTAGTGAACCTGTGCTTTTGAACACGAGCTTTGGATTGATCCCTGTTGTGCACACGAGACTCGTACACACGTGCACGGTGCTTAGTTCCCTGCACTGTGTCCAGGATGTTGTTTTGGCTTTTATTTCAGTTTGGACACTTTGTGTCCACTTGGGTGGACACCAATAGATTGTGTGACACGTACCCAATGTATTTTTATGTTACCAACCTCTGAATTTACATCTTAAATCAATTTCATTAGCAATTTGCCATTTTCCATTTCCTGAAACAATGTATCAGTCATGTGTTCCAGTTTTAATATTGCATTTTGATTGAGTAATTTAACCTGAAAATCATTGTTAATAGCATGTTTTAAAACCCAAATCTGTTCTCCTATGTGTTGCCTAACTATAGTTCAAGTTTTGGGATGTTTAGTTGGGTTTTTGAATTCAAAATGGGATTTGCAAAGGGGACTGTTTCAGGAAAAACTGGAAGTTATTTCTTTTTCCTTTTTCTTCTTAACTGTTGATTTCATTTAATATATGGGTGTAAAACTGGAAACTAAGTTTGCAAACTGATTTTGGGTTCATATTGAAAGGTTTTGAATGTTCTTCATGTGGACTGAACTGGGAATTGGGTTGGTTTAATTGTGTAAACCTGAGATTTCCAATGTTTATAAAACTGAGACTGTGGGGTGTTAAGTAAATTTGGATTTCAATGTTTACAAAACTGAGATTGTTCATGTTTATAAGATCTGAGTTTGGGTTTTTGCCTTAAGGCTAAATCTGGAAAAGCAGTGTACTATAGTACATTGGTTTTCCTTGACATTTTTGAACTTTGATTTGGTGTTTCCCATATAGAATAAAACTGAGATTCCTTATGAAATGAAAACTGAGAATTTGTGGATAACCTGAGATGGTTCAACATACTTTTCTTAATCTGAGAATACATAGGTATTTGTGTGTGTTTTATATATATGTAAACATATAGGAGGGCAGTGGAGTTAAAGAGATTAGGAGCTATTTGTGTGTGTGTATGAGAAAGAGGGGAGTGTAGTTGTAGGCTGTGCATTCCAGCCTTGGAAGCCAAAACCCAGCCTTGTAACAGCCCCTAAACAGTTCCTATATACCAGTCCTAAACCTGTCCTTTAACTCTCCAAAATCAGTCCTACACACAGCCCATAGACAGCCTTTTTAGCCCCTCAAACACCCTACAACCTGTCACCAGGAAACTCCATTTCAGCCCATGTGCAGTCCATACTTCAAGCCCAAATTTCAGTCCCTAATTTCCCCCCTTAACAGCCCATACAAATACCAGGTTGGCTGTCCTTTTTAACTTCAAATTCAGTCCAGAAATCACCCTTGTGGCTGTCCCTGGATACCCATCTTGCTGTCCAATATATGCCTAAGTATGAGTATTATGAGCTATTGTGTATGTTTGTGTAAGCCTATGTACACTTAGACACATTTCATTTCACCTTGCCATGACACTATACACATTTTCCCCTCTCTATGCAAATGTATATTGTATGTATCACATACGGTGTTGTAATGTATTCACATGATAGCCTATAGGTTTATATTCTAAGTATCTTATATAACACATCAATATGTGTTTTCCTATTAGTTTATAAATAGATATATGTGTATTCCTATATTAGGGTATATTATGATATCTATGATATATATATGTGTGTATTGTATATAAATGCTTTGAGGGTTGTTTTAGCTTGTTAGCCTATTGGCCCATTGTATAGCTTGTTAGCCTATGGCCTAGTCTCTTAGCCTATGGTTGTGTTTGCTTAGCTAGTGAGCCTAGATTTGACTTGTGTAGTCTTGTTAAACCTAGAATAGACTTGTTAGACCTAGATGGACTATAGTTGACCTAGTTTGACTTCTAGGGTTGACCAGAGTTGACCAAGAGTTGACTTGGGCCTAGATTGACCTAGAATCATGTAGAATGCATAATAGGATTTCATTATATCATTTCAGACTTGTTGTGACTTGTGTTGCTCTGATTAGGAGACAGACACCTCTCCTCAGGCAGTACATCCTCTTCGGACTTTCAGTTATCAGGCGAGTATATTCTCTGATCGTTTCATACTTGTCACGATTTATATTCTCGCTCTAGATTACTTTTACTTGATGCTGTCACGTTATCATCACGGATTGGTACTATATGGATCTTCTTGGGATGTTATCCCCCTTAGCAGGCGCATCGGATACTTTATGACATGTGTTTCATGTACATCATGTATTCCTTGCTTCTGCGTTATTCATGTACACTCATGTTCTCTCATGTTCTTACATGTACGTTCATGTACTCTCATGTTCTTTCATATACGCTCATGATTTGCCCATGTGTCTCTTGTATAACCAAAACATCATGTCCGTAACATAACTTGAATAGATCCTTGTGTATTGATTGTTGGTAGGGGTGAATATAAATGGTCATGTGATTTACCCATCATGTACACTCTGTTACTTCCATGTTCTATCATGTACTACCTAAGCCAATTACATGCCATCTCGTACTCTAAATCACTAGTCACTTACAGTTCTTACTTATCATGTATATATTTCCAGTTATCAAATATCTCTCCTGTTTTCATGTACATCTTTTACAGCGTTTCATGTATCTTATTCTATTGCTTGCTTTATATTTCCTGACATGATATAAACTGCATGAGATGTATTGTGCTCGCTCCTGTCCTGACTGGACCTGTTGAAAATATTACAGAGGACGAGGAGGAGGCTGGTCTGGATACTTACTACGGGACAGCCTTAGATGACACCTATGAGCTGGACCCAGCTCTAGCTGAGGATATCACCCAGATTGCCTAGATTAGATTAGTGAGGCTTAGTTTCTTTTATGTAGCCTTGAGGCATGTTTAGCTAGACTTTATTCTGAGTTCAGAGATGTATATTCTTTCATTCTGTATCTGAGACCATGTATTTCTGGATATTTGTTGGGATTATCTTAGACTACTTTTCATCTATTGTTTCTTTGAGTCTATTTTATATCGTGCTATCTCTTCCTTAGCTGTGATTGAGTTTATTACTACTATGACCCCATTCGGGGAGTATTGAACTGTTTAGAGATATTTTGTTAGATGTATGTTGACCTAGGACAGCGTTCTACCGTCGACACTGCGGCGTAGGCTGGGCGTGGTTACGTTCTCGTACCCTCACAGTGGGTGCGGGTCATGACACGTTTTTAGTGGTGGCCCATGCAGGTCGAGTTTGTGTAGTGGTATTCGAACTAGAGTATCACTACAGCCTGCAGTAGGATTAGGATATTTCTTTGAGGTACTCAATCACATTAGGAAAAACTCTTATCTAATTCATACCATCTCAGTTCTTGCTGATATTGTTTTCCTTTGAATATAACTGTCCTCCTTTGCTACTTCGACTCGTTCTCAGTAATTATTTCTTTTGATCTGTCTCCAGGATGGTTAAGATAGGATCACCTCGCCAGGGCCAGGGGGACATCGATGGGAGGACTGCCACCTCTCATACCCAGCAGCTAGCCCCTGGTGCCGCAGACCCACTCATGCTAGCTGGGGTAGACGCTTCAGCTGCGATCGGAGGAGCCCTTCCACCAGCAGCAGGGGGTATACCTCCACCAGATCAGAGACAAGACCCGATCATTCAAGAGGATCCCTTCCAGCAGCCGCCTCCAGGATACGTGGACGCAGCTCAGATGTTCTCATATTTCCAGCAGTTCATGGACTGACAGCAGGCTCGACAGGACAGAGGCATGGAGTTGGCCGTCACGACAGCCGCAGCTCGACCAGTGGTGCAGCAGCCGAAGACACCTGGGATAGAGCAGTTCCAGAAGATGAGCCCCAGAGATTTCCTGGGGATGGAGGGGATTATATACGCTGACGAGTGGATCGAGCATATAGAGGAGATCTTCCGCCTGGCCAGGATACCAGCAGATCTTCAGATCGAGGCCGCAGCTAGTCGGATGCGAGATCTTGCTCGCACCTGGTATCAGTCAGACCCCAGGGTGGGGGTAGCTGGGCAGACTTGGGAGCAGTTCAAAGGCTTCTTCAAGAAGAAGTTCTTCCCAGATTCAACACTCAGAGCCTTGGAGACGCAGTTCGAGAGCCTAGTCCAGGGCAGTCTTTCAGTAGAGGAGTATGCAGGGGAGTTTGGCCGCCTCGGGAGGTTCGTAGAGGGCTTGAGCGAGGCGGCGAAGGCCCAGAGGTTTCGGAAGGGTCTTGTCAAGGAGGTCAAGTCCTTGACCAAGGGCAACCGGGATGCCACATTCGAGGAGATCTTGACGGGAGCCTTATTGGCAGAGGATGATCTTGAGCTTAGGCTCAAGAGGGGGCGAGACCCAGTTGGGGGCAGCAGCAGCGGAGGCCAGGCCAAGAGGCCTCACCCTCAGCACCAACAGCCGAGGCAGTTCCAGCCGCAGCCGTTCCAGCAGAGACAGCAGCAGCAGCAGAGGCAGCAGCATGTTATCTTTTGCCCTTTCTGTAAGAATTAGGGCACGATTGGGGTGAATGTCGGCTGAGGCTAGGCAAGTGCCTACTCTGCGGATCGTCAGATCATCAGTTGAGAGAGTGTCCCAAGTCTGCAGGACGGACAGCTCAGGAAGCAGGAGCTAGGGCTCCGACAGGACAATAGAGAGGGCCAGCATTGCAGACTCAGCAACAGAGGTTCGCACAGCATCAGCAGCAGGCCAGGGGAGGCCAGCAAGGACGAGCTTACGCCATGACACTTGAGGAAGCTCAGCCAGTAGGAGAGGTGCTTACAGGTTCTGATCTTCTCGATTCTATTTCCACCTTATCTCATTATACCTATCTCGAAATTCAGTTTCATCTATTTCTATCTGTTTCTTCATTATTGATAAGTTTGATCTGGTGTTTCATTATAATTTAATTTTTCTTCTGAGATAAATTGTATGGGCTAGGTCGCCTCGATTATGAGACTTTAGAATCCTCTAGGGTCATGCTAGCAGGCATAGTGAGGACATATAGTCGGATTATGGATGTATTTCTCGGGTGTGGAAATTTAAGGTTTTCGCTGCCAAGCGTGCGGCAATGCAAAAATTTTAAATACCATAGTTCTAGAGGTATGTACCATAGTTGAGGACTCTGTGATTATCGTAGCCTTGCTCACTGGTATGACAGAGATTCTGAGAATCATGGTTTTGGACAGACGCATATGATTATCTGACGGTATGTTTGAGACTCTGATTGTGGGGTGTTTGACCTAGAAGGACTACTACCATTTTAATTTCGAGGACAAAATTTTTATAAGGTGGGTAGGATTGTAACACCCAGTTTTCCAGAAGAGGGTAATTTTGAAATTTTGTAATTATAATTATTATTTAATGGTATTTATTCATGTTATGATTTTTAGTGATTTTTAATTATTTTTTTAAAACTATTTAAATTCATGACTTATGATCTGGTGTCTTGCTAGTGTTCATTTCTAGACTGAGGGGTATTTTAGTCATTTTGGTAATTTTAAGAATTATTTGGGATTATTAATTATTATTTAGATTTAATAGAATTTATTTGAATTTATGAGAATTTTAGGAATTATTTTGGATTTGTTTGGACTGGGTTGACTTTGACTAGTTTTGACCCTTGTAGACCAACCTAGAAGCTAACACTAGTTAGTATGGACTTGGTTAGGTTATGTGACTCTAGTCTAACCTAGCCTAGCACTTGGTTTAAGTCATTTTAGCAATAGGATTAGGAAGTCACAAGTCATGACTTATGGTTTTAGAACCTTGGTTAAGTTTAATCCTCATTAGCTTTGTAACTTGGCCCAAGGCCCAATAGTTTGACAAAACCTAAGCCCTAGACTAAGTGGCCAGCCACCATATCATCCTTGGGAACAACACCCTATAAATATTCTCCTAGTTTTTAGGGTTGCCCTCTTTTTAGGAAAGCTCAAGCTTGAGGAAAGGTTTGTTTCTATTTCTTTTAATCCCTACAAATCCATTTCTCTTCCTTTTTCATTAAAATCTTCTCTATTAGGTTCTAATACACCCACTCTTACTGCTACTGAAGTTTCATTTCAGTTTGTGGTGGTTTGATTGGATTGGGACATCAAGGAGAAAAGCTCTAGAGAAGGGGGTTTTTCTTGAAATTTCAAGTATAGGTAACTTCCTCTTTCCTTAATGAAATTTTGTTTTGTCTTCATCATTAGGAAGCCCTAAGGGTCCCCCTAAGGTCTGGATAGCTTTTGTGTCGAGTTTCTGTGGTTTCGTGTCCGTTCTGGACACATATCAGCAGTTAAGACTAGGTGCTCGACGAAATGCCTCAAAGGGCATTTCGATCGTTTTATTCAATATTTTTGAGTAGGAAGTTTGATCTTGATCCTGTTTATAGGTTCCTGTCCTTGTGTCATATATTTCGTGTCGTGGTGTGTCATTTTTCTGTTGTGGACACGCGCGCGCACACGATCGCGCGCTGCTACAGGGATCCCCTGCCTATCGGGCCCTGTAGCGGACACGACACAAACCCTCTGGACACGAAACTTTGTGGGAGCCACGGAGCACCCACTGACACTCCATGTGTCAAGTTTCATGGGCCCACGTGGCGTATCGAGGGAGAAATCCTCGACGCACTGGTTGTTGCCTATGCAGTGCGCCTGTGTATTTATGCACTGATACGCGCGTGTCCTGTTGTACACGCTCGACTTGGACACGTTTCAGGGTGTCCTATGGATAGCCCTATAGGTAGTGAACCTGTGCTTTTGAACACGAGCTTTGGATTGATCCCTGTTGTGCACACGAGACTCGTGCACACGTGCACGGGGCTTAGTTCCCTGCACTGTGTCCAGGATGCTGTTTTGGCTTTTATTTCAGTTTGGACACTTTGTGTCCACTTGGGTGGACACCAATAGATTGTGTGACACGTACCCAATGTATTTTTATGTTACCAACCTCTGAATTTACATCTTAAATCAATTTCATTAGCAATTTGCCATTTTCCCCATTTCCTGAAACAATGTATCAGTCCTGTGTTCCAGTTTTAATATTGCGTTTTGATTGAGTAATTTAACCTGCAAATCATTGTTAATAGCATGTTTTAAAACCCAAATCTGTTCTCCTATGTGTTGCCTAACTATAGTTCAAGTTTTGGGATGTTTAGTTGGGTTTTTGAATTCAAAATGGGATTTGCAAAGGGGACTGTTTCAGGAAAAACTGGAAGTTATTTCTTTTTCCTTTTTCTTCTTAACTGTTGATTTCATTTAATATATGGGTGTAAAACTGGAAACTAAGTTTGCAAACTGATTTTGGGTTCATATTGAAAGGTTTTGAATGTTCTTCATGTGGACTGAACTGGGAATTGGGTTGGTTTAATTGTGTAAACCTGAGATTTCCTATGTTTATAAAACTGAGACTGTGGGGTGTTAAGTAAATTTGGATTTCAATGTTTATAAAACTGAGATTGTTCATGTTTATAAGATCTGAGTTTGGGTTTTTGCCTTAAGGCTAAATCTGGAAAAACAGTGTACTATAGTACACTGGTTTTCCTTGACATTTTTGAACTTTGATTTGGTGTTTCCCATATAGAATAAAACTGAGATTCCTTATGAAATGAAAACTGAGAATTTGTGGATAACCTGAGATGGTTCAACATACTTTTCTTAATCTGAGAATACATAGGTATTTGTGTGTGTTTTATATATATGTAAACATATAGGAGGGCAATGGAGTTAAAGAGATTAGGAGCTATTTATGTGTGTGTATGAGAGAGAGGGGAGTGTAGTTGTAGGCTGTGCATTCCAGCCTTGGAAGCCAAAACCCAGCCTTGTAACAGCCCCTAAACAGTTCCTATATACCAGTCCTAAACCTGTCCTTTAACTCTCCAAAATCAGTCCTACACACAGCCCATAAATAGCCTTGTTTAGCCCCTCAAACACCCTACAACCTGTCACCAGGAAACTCCATTTCAGTCCATGTGCAGTCCATACTTCAAGCCCAAATTTCAGTCCCTAATTTCCCCCCTTAACAGCCCATACAAATACCAGGTTGGCTGTCATTTTTAACTTCAAATTTAGTCCAGAAATCACCCTTGTGGCTGTCCCTGGATACCCATCTTGCTGTCCAATATATGCCTAAGTGTGAGTATTATGAGCTATTGTGTATGTTTGTGTAAGCCTATGTACACTTAGACACATTTTATTTCACCTTGCCATGACACTATACACATTTCCCCCTCTCTATGCAAATGTATATTGTATGTATCACATATGGTGTTGTAATGTATTCACATGATAGCCTATAGGTTTATATTCTAAGTATCTTATATAACACATCAATATGTGTTTTCCTATTAGTTTATATAAATAGATATATGTGTATTCCTATATTAGGGTATATTATGATATCTATGATATATATATATATATATATATATATATATATATATATATATATATATATATATATATATGTGTGTGTGTATTGTATATAAATGCTTTGAGGGTTGTTTTAGCTTGTTAGCCTATTGGCCCATGGTATAGCTTGTTAGCCTATGGCCTAGTCTCTTAACCTATGGTTGTGTTTGCTTAGCTAGTGAGCCTAGATTTGACTTGTGTAGTCTTGTTAAACCTAGAATAGACTTGTTAGACCTAGATGGACTATAGTTGACCTAGTTTGACTTCTAGGGTTGACCAGAGTTGACCAAGAGTTGACTTGGGCCTAGATTGACCTAGAATCATGTAGAATGCATAATAGGATTTCATTATATCATTTCAGACTTGTTGTGACTTGTGTTGCTCTGATTAGGAGACAGACACCTCTCCTCAGGCAGTACATCCTCTTCGGACTTTCAGTTATCAGGCGAGTATATTCTCTGATCGTTTCATACTTGTCACGATTTATATTCTCGCTCTAGATTACTTTTACTTGATGTTGTCACGTTATCATCACGGATTAGTACTATATGGATCTCTTCTTGGGATGTTATCCCCCTTAGCGGGCGCATCGGATACTTTATGACATGTGTTTCATGTACATCATGTATTCCTTGCTTCTGCGTTATTCATGTACACTCATGTTCTCTCATGTTCTTACATGTACGTTCATGTACTCTCATGTTCTTTCATGTACGCTCATGATTTGCCCATGTGTCTCTTGTATAACCAAAACATCATGTCCGTAACGTAACTTGAATAGATCCTTGTGTATTGATTGTGGGTAGGGGTGAGTATAAATGGTCATGTGATTTACCCATCATGTACACTCTGTTACTTCCATGTTCTATCATGTACTACCTAAGCCAATTACATGCCATCTCGTACTCTAAATCACTAGTCACTTACAGTTCTTACTTATCATGTATATATTTCCAGTTATCAAATATCTCTCCTGTTTTCATGTACATCTTTTACAGCGTTTCATGTATCTTATTCTATTGCTTGCTTTATATTTCCTGACATGATATGAACTGCATGAGATGTATTGTGCTCGCTCCTGTCCTGACTGGACCTGTTGAAAATATTACAGAGGACGAGGAGGAGGCTGGTCTGGATACTTACTACGGGGCAGCCTTAGATGACACCTATGAGCTGGACCCAGCTCTAGCTGAGGATATCACCCAGATTGCCTAGATTAGATTAGTGAGGCTTAGTTTCTTTTATGTAGCCTTGAGGCATGTTTAGCTAGACTTTATTCTGAGTTCAGAGATGTATATTCTTTTATTCTGTATCTGAGACCATGTATTTCTGGATATTTGCTGGGATTATCTTAGACTACTTTTCATCTATTTGTTTCCTTGAGTTCTATTTCATATCGTGCTATCTCTTCCTTAGCTGTGATTGAGTTTATTACTACTATGACACCCCATTCGGGGAGTATTGAACTGTTTAGAGATATTTTATTAGATGTATGTTGACCTAGGACAGCGTTCTACCGCCGACACTGTGGCGTAGGCTGGGCGTGGTTACGTTCTCGTACCCTCACAGTGGGTACGGGTCGTAACATGTTTTGAATTCTATGACTAGATTTAGTGATCGGAGTGATCGAACAAATTATAGAATCGATCGTCGGATTTGATCGAGGTGAGTCAATTGATTCGGTTCGTTATTCTTTAAGTTTGAATTCGACTGATTTGGTTTCACTACTTGTATGAATTCACCAAATTCCAGTTTCTTAGGCTGATCTCTGAGATCCACGAAATCTGAGATTGGTTTGTTTATTTTTTCGGCTGGATGGAACAGAGGAAGCAAGGGAGTAGAATTTGTGTTGCTGACCATCACATGTTCGATAGATTGTCTCAACTAGAGCGTAGCAGCAATTTGAGCACGGGAGGCTGGTTTTTCAATCCATTTTGATTCGTTATCTTCAGGTACTAATTCGATTCATCTCAACTTACAGTCGTATAATTCATTGTTTCAATTTAATGAACTTGGGTGGGGTTGTGTTTGGAGCGCAGATAGTAGAGTGTAGTGTTGATCGATGGTTCGCGGTGGCTTATCTCCTACTTTAGTTTGTGTCCGAGTCGTTCTTATCCGTTGTGGCGAGCTGTGTGGAATCAAGTGTCTGATCCAGTCGTGGTAGCAGTCGTGTCCAGATTTCGTGTTGATGCTCAGGATTGAGATGGGAGTCTTATTTTAAAGATTAATTTGTGTAATTATTTCTCTACATAACTATGTAATTCTGTTTTTGTTTTGTCGATTGAAATGTGAATATGAGGATGGGATTCAACAGCAGTTGGGTTGGTATTTTTGTGAGTTCTGTTAAGTTTTAGGAATGAATGGAGTCATTTGTGCATGGTGACAGCTTGGTTATAGTTAAAGTAAGAAGGGAAATACAAGTAGTATTCCAGGATTAGAAATAGTTAAGTCTATATGTTTCTGGAATATGGTTAGGCTATAGTCACATACGGTGAGTGGACCTATGTGTAATATAAAGATTTGGTTGGCTGGTTTGAATGTGAAAAACATGTTAGACTTGGTAGTGTTATTGCTGGAACTTAAAGCAGCCTCTGGCACTTTAGCTTAGGGCTTAAATATAGTCAGTTTCATAATTGCAAATAGTGGGATTAGATATAAATTACATTGGTATATCAATAGTTATTGTTCTGAACGAACAATTGGTATTATTTCTTTTTGCAAATAACTAAAGCTCATTAGGCCTTAATTATTAACCAACTTGTACCCAAACAACAGGAGGATTTACAGCTATACTACCTACTCTTGAGTACCCAGAGCAAGGCAAGTATTTTTCTACGGTTTTGTGCATTTACATACCTTATACTCTTCTTGTGACACGTCATGACACGATATCTTGTACCCCTATATTTTCTGTTATTGTACTTACTTGTGTCGGGTGGAAAAATACACTAGGTATGTGACCAAACCCTGGTTACCATATTCATGTAGATAGCTTAGGCCTCGCATCATGCACGCGGGCCCTAAGCCGTACCGATATTCATGTACTCCTGTACATGCTCATGTACTTCCCTTAGTCGGTCACATAGGCTAGTTGTATTTCAAACATAGTGCACTTATCATGTCTTGTACTTCAGGTTCGTAGTTACATTCCTGACATTACTTCCTGTACTTTCATTTCTGTACTTTCATGTTCATTTCCTATATTTCCTAGTCATGTTCTCCTGTACTTATTTTCCATATCATGATGTTCTGTTCATTACCTAGAACTATACTTTACTCCGCTCCTGACTAGGATATGTTGCAGGTGAGATGGAGGCTTTGTGTGATTCCTGACTAGGATATGGCCGAGAGCCTGTAGATACAGTAGAACCAGCTGGAGTTGCTCTTGACTTAGAGGCTGAGGAAGCCTAGAACTTTACCCATTAGTAGACTACATTTCTTGTATTTGAGACTTTCAGACTTTATTTTAGCTGGATGAATGTAATAACTTTTAGACATGTACTTTACTTTGATTCTGGGATACGTTTATAGATGCTGTGATTTGTACTTATTCCTGTTTATCTGGTTAGATTTTCCTAGATTGGTACAGCTTACTTCATCGTGTCCAACGATGAAGGCTGGGCATGTCCGACTCGCGTCCGATTATTTGGGAGCGGGTCGTGACAAAAGGCGTGCCACTTAAAGCTCAAGGCGACGTGAACACTTTTGAAGCCTCGTCCATGTGTTGAAGGCTTGTTTCTGAATCCTTTTGAAGACTCCGCACTCAGTACAAAAGAAGAGAAGATGAAGACTCGACTTTCCTCGATAGCAGGTGGAAAGTGTAATTGTTTTGCTTGTCAAAAGGGATGTAATGTATGGAACGACTATCTCATCAGCATTCATTTTGTAAGTTAAGTCATGTTGTAAGCCTGCGCGGTATTGATTGTAAAGGAGTCATGTAAATGAAGTTTTATTATTAATAAAAAGTCTACTTCTATTTCAAATGTGTCAATCAATTTCTCTGCGTACTCTAACTTGATGTTGTGTTTTCGGATAACCTTATGACTATGTCTTGTGCGATCGCAACTTAGGTTCGCACGGCATCACGTCCGGGGGACGACTATTGATTCTACGGAATCGGGACGTGACAATATGTACCTCCAAAAAATTTATCCCTCCCTGTCTCATCGCCACGTGACACTCCCTTGTTGACCGAAGCAAATAGGGGAAGGGGAGGTTGAGGGAAGACATACGCGAATAAGAGAAGGCTACGTGGCAGAAGGACATGGAGGGATAAAATGTTGGAGGTACATATAGTATTTTCCTAATAATAAATAATGAATTGTAGCATATGTACATCAATATAAGAAATAACAAAGATCCTTGTTTAAATTAACATTATCCGCTTTTAAACAGAATCCAATTCAAATCAAATTTAACAACTACTCAAAATCAATTAAAACCTAATAGGACTAAAATACAAACGACGCTGCTATTTGGATCGTCGTGGGGCTGGCCCGTGGCCACGCGGCGCATCCCGGGGTGGGCCCACGTTAGCAGAGGGGCGATGGCTGGCCGCTACGCGGACACGGGCCAGAACTGGAGGTAAAAATAGACTTTCTGAAGTATAAATCCTACATCCATTTTATAATCGGCTCCCGTACAATAGGGACATCATTTGGTCAGAAGTTCATGGGTGCCCGAAAAGTCCACCGGTCCGAAGGGCCAAAGCCTGATAGAGCCCGGTCATTAGGGTAGTTCGATCCGGTCCATATTAGTATAGGGTCGGACTTGGACTATGCATCTGTCCGCTCGAGTCCGACCCGAGGCCTGTCCGATCAGGCTAGATTCTGTTCATTCTAATCAAATGGATGGAGTTCTAGAATCTACACGACTCCTAAACTATCATGTATTTCAAAGTAATAGATGATTTATACTTTTTGACAACAATTTAGATTGCACATATGAAACATACTCGTAACTTATTCCACTACTGCCGGCCAAGAAAACAAAATTTTAGATTGCACGTGTTAATTTTCATCTATTATAGACAATTTGGATTGAAACTTGCTTAATAAATGTCTACAATGGAGAAGTCCTCCGGACTCTTTGACTCCCACCAGCCGTACGAATCCAACTCTCCCAAGTCTGTCACCTACAAGTTTACGACCAAGACCAGTTCCAACAGTCATTATGTACTGATATGATTACCTACACCTAACATCTTCGTAGGTCAGCAACTTGGCTTCGGACTAGGAGAGTGTTCTGCATCGCTACCACCAACACATACAGGATTAGACCCACAATAATGCTAAGTCTACTACCAAATTCTTACAACCCTCTTACAACCACTCACCCATTTGCTGACATGGCTCTTGCTCCTTTCTGGAGAAATTATTCAGTGAGCCGGTGTTCAAAGGGTATATGGTTCCAGCGACATCATCTCCAATTTACCATTGTATTACTTTGCTTCTACAAAGTTGTTGTATAGCTTGCATAACTTTGTTCCTTTTTCCCTGTGAAGATGGATGGAAGTAAGGGTGTATGTCTTTGGGCTATTCAAAAGTAAGGGTGTATGGTTTTTTTTTCTATGTTTTTAAAAAATTTATAGAACTAGTCTGATCCGATTTGGCCTGAAAAGTGCAACTCTTGTGGACGGGCTTGGACTTCATAAATAATAATCAAGTCTGATTCGACCAGAAATTTCTTCAGGGCCAAATAAAATCGGCCCATGTCCTGTCCGAGCCCATACTTTATGGGCTTGGGCGGCCCGGCCTGGTCCATTGCCGATCCCTGCTGTACAATAGTATATATATAATTATTTGAATCTAGTAAATGATCCTTACACTACCATGAACATGACCTTAGCAATCAAAGTGTTAACTTAGAAAAAAAAAATTACCATCGTCACCTTCATCCGTGATGTTTCTATATTTTTCAACTTCTAAAGCTTCTAACAACCAATGGTCATCTTCACCGAGAGTGTTTTCATCTTTAATATGGATAGAACATTTTGACATATTATATTTTTACTAGATTTTTTACTGATTTACTATGATGAAAAGAAGATTTAGTGTTTTTTTGTTTGTTTACGGAAGAAAGACTATAGACAATTGTCCACTTCTCCCAACAAAAAAAAACCATAAAATTTAAAAAATAATTATAGTTTTTTTTAATAAAAAATTAGTTGCGAGGATAAACTAATAGTTTCATTTTTGAAATATATATATATATATAATTGGTCAAAGCTCCTAAATGTAAGGAGAGAGAGAGAGAGAGAAATAGAATAAAAACAATAGTGGGTTTAACAACACCCAAACTTAAGGGAATATTGTTATATAATAATAATAATAATAATAATATTATTATTATTATTTTATTATTATTATTATTATGATGTTACATTAGCCTGATCAAAAAATAAACACGAAAAAGTTGTAACATACACTATGATACAAATACATCAAAGATATGAAGATACGTATTTAGAATTACAGCTAATACAATAAACTCTAAAATGAGGTTACTGGTGCAATTAACATACCATTAATATTTAGTGTTTTAATTGTTTCCAAAATAAAAAGAACAAAGAACAAAGAGTATATATAATCAATAGAGTAAAGCCGACGCACCCACTAGTCAATTAATCCGGGCATGTTTGGTAAACGGATTTGGATTTTGAATTTGGATTTGAAAATCCAAAATTCAAATCCAAATCCAAATCATGGATTTCAAAATCCAAATCCAAGTCCAAATTCAACTCCAACCAAACATAAGATTTGGATTTATGATTAATAACTAAATTATAGTCACGATCAATAATTAAGTTATTAATTAATTATGATTAATTATAGTTATTATTAATTATAAAATTAATAATTAATAATTAATAATTAATTTATAAAATAAATAATTTTTAATTTACAAAATTTTAACAAAATTATTAAAGAATAACTAATTTTTTCCTCCCAAATCCAATCAAATCCAAGTTCTGGATTTTGTCATACTTTCTATATCCAAATCCATCTCCAACCAAACATAGGATTCCATGGATTTCTCTCCAAATCCATAAAAATTCAAATCCCACCTCCAAATACGGTTTACCTAGCTGTTTGGATAGATGTAACTCTTTGAAAGTGTGAAAGTGACACTTACGTCATGATGAGTTGCAGTTGAAAGTGTGAAAGTGGCACTTTCCAAAACGTGTTTGGATGTAGTACTTTTTGTCTCCTGCAAGTGGGAAAAAAAATGGGTTTGGTGTTTGGATGGTTGTTGAAAGTGGAGAAAAAACGAGTTCGTTTGTTTGGATGGTTGTTGAAAGTGGATATTGGGATTGTAGATATGATAACCCATAATTAAATTAATTATGGAATATTTTCAAAATAAAAATTATCAAATAACTATTGATTATTTTAATTGATATTTTAAATTTTATAAAATAAAAGAAAATCTCATAAATTAACAAAAAATATATTAAAAACAAATTAAATTAATTATCATAATTAAATGAACAAAAAAAAATTTAATTACCATAAGTATCATAATTAAATTAAATTAATTATCATAATTTAATGAAAAAATATATTAAAGATCACTTCTTATTTTTCTCAAGATCAAACAGACCAGTTCCTTTTTCTTTACCATTTTTCACTCAATTATATTATAACAATTTAACACCCAACTATTATTATTCATTATTATTATTATTTCGTATTAAATAAAAAAATTAAAATTTATTAATAATAATAATATTATTTCTTACTTACTTTTTAAAAATTAAATAATAATTAATAAATACATATTTTCAGATTCATGTTTTTAGAAATTCCCATAACACTTTTATATTAACTTACCTATTAAGTAGGTAACCAAATTAATTAAGTTAATTAAGTGTCATAACTAAAAGCAAAAACAAAAAACAAAATAAAACCCACTCACACCCTCTCCCCACACCGATCATTTCTCTTTCCCTCAAAAAAAAAACAAAACAAAACAAAACAAAACAAAACCACTCCTCTCCCTCAACCCGGAGACCTCCATCCCCCACTTCGTTCCTACGCCGGCAACATCTCCCGCCTCCGCACCATACTCGACGCCGGCGTGAGCCAGGACCCCGCTGGAGATCTGCGGCCTTCGTCGACGCCGGAGCCGCCGGCAGAGGCTGCAAGTCCCACCAGGACCCTGTTGGAGATCTCCCGCCTCCGCACCGTCCCCACCGTCCCCGCCGTCTCCCGCTTCCGCACGAGTCCATAGGTGGAGGGGGGCTTGAGGAGTGAAACCCCCCTTCTTCCGCTCTTTTTCCTGCCGAGTTCATGGGAGTTCCCTCTGAAAAATGGTGGAGGTGGAATTGAGTAAAATTGGGGGGGACAGGAACTGTCTCATATCACATCAGTGTAAATTTTAGGTTTTTTCTTGTGGCAACCAAACGTCTGAACTGAGAACAGTTCAGCTGAGTTACAATTTTTTTTTTCCACTTTCAGTCCAGTTCCTATCAACCAAACAGCCCTATCGGATCTACTTTGCAGATCCACCACCACAAAACCCGAATCCGAACTGTCCTCCTCCACCTCCCCATGGACGCTGCGTCTCGGCCGGCCGTCATCGTCGACAGCGGCACGGGGTACAATACTTATTCTCAGATCTATCGCTTTTATTTTTCAAAACGGTCCCTGTTATATATTTGTATTTACAGTATCACATGGACCCATCGATGATCAAATTCAAATATTCGGCTTCCTCCTAAACTTCAATTAAAATTGTCAACTTGCGATTTGTGTATCGGTATGCTTGCGTATTGTATCGTGTATCTCGCGTGGTGTGTCCGTATGATACAGTGTGAGTCTAGGAGTCCCCAGACCCTCCAGTTCCGGTCCGAAGCCGTCGCGTAAGTTTCTGCCAGTAATTAAAACCTTTGATTACTGGTGCACCCTTCTTTAACAAGAAGGGTGATGAGGAACCGCGCCATCTCGGGTGACGAAGCGGTGAAGACTGCGTCACAATGGCGATTCGAGCGATTTGATGGATGGGATGAGCCACGCCAAACATCAAAAGGATAACCCAAATGTCTACTACGTCATTCTGACTTTATAGTTTCTAGTTGTGGCAAGCTTGCGACTCGCCGACAGAGCTATTTCAAGTAGTCTTGGAGTTTGTATGCTTTTTTTTTTTTTTTAGTCTTTCATCCGGAGTAATATCCATTTGTAATGAGACTTGTTTCGTTAATTATTTAATGAAACGTCGGGAAAAACTTATTTCCATCGTTTTATCTCAAAAGAAATTTTGTTAGGCTGTTGAAGTTTGCTTTTTCTTAGTTAGAGTACGTCCTTTCTTGATTTTGAGGCCTCCTCGGGTGATCTATGTTGCACGGCTACTCCTTGGGAGGCCCATATCAATATCCGACATGTAGTTTACACGATACTTCTTTGACAACCCTAGATAAGCCTCACCTATGTTTAGACTCCAAAAGGGCCCAAACATAGTTGACATATTCGTGATCTTCACAAACATAATTGACATATGATAAAGCAACATTAATTGTTAGTAGAACTTTTGGAAACCTTATTTACTATCCAAATCATGCTTAAACATAGATATTATTAGGATCTAATGTATAAAACATATATCCCAAGATTTTCTAAAATTCCACATCATTTGTATAATGTCCTTATCGGAGTCGGTGTGCGCATCTATGCAACAGGTACTTCATAGGCTAGAGATTACCTTGACTTTTCTCAGTAGGAATTATCTATTACATAGATCTAAGAGACATCATTGTCGGGTTTGCACACAACCACATAAGTTGTACACCAGTAGGATAAGATAGAGTTATAGAGTTATATTAATTGATATGAGGACTATAAAGAGTCTAGATGGGAAGGTAAGATGATACAATTTTCTATAGGGAATTGCATTCATATCGATGACACATTAAGCCAAAGAGTGAAAAGGAATGACTATTCCTGTTTCGAACCATATGTCAACTCTCTACTCAATCTGATTCTTGTTGAATTAATTACCACGGTTTTATTTCCAGCTTATTCCTGTTTGAAGAATCTTGTTCATAGTCGGAGAACCAATTTTCGCTTAGGCATTAATACTCATAGTACCTAGATAATATGATTTCAGTCTCTGTAGTGATTTGTTTTGGCAAGGCGAATTTTAATTTGTGTTTTTATTGACTAATTATAACTTAGGTATACCAAGATCGGATTTGCTGGCAATGTTGAGCCTTGCTTCATCATCCCCACCGTAGTTGCTGTCAACGATTCTTTTGTGAATCAGAAGACAAGGAACTCTAGCAAGGCAAATTGTTTAGCACAATACAGTGCAGGTGTAATGGCTGATCTGGACTTCTTTATTGGAGAGGACGCATTATCACGGTCTCGCTCAAGCAGTATATACAATCTAAGTTATCCTATTCATCAGGGACAGGTAGATGTCTATTCCTAAGATTATACATACATTCACCAAGTGTAAACAACTATTACCAACCTCTATTGGGCAAGTAAGGCGTACCTAGGAACAGCATGGCATTTAGTATAAAGGATGTGATTCTATAAGAGTTACCTACTTCCCTCTCTGAAAATTGCTTTGCAGTGTGGAAATGTTTGTAGTACAATTCAATTGAGAGAATATTATTCATCTGTCAATAACACATTTGACGACTTGTGTAATGCGGATGAGAGTCGAGTCTTTCTTTTTCGAGTCTTCAAGAACAACAATGACTATTTGGTTGCTCTTCTTAAACTGTTGTAGGCTTTTCAGTAATTATATTATTATTTGAGGTTGCAGACGGAGAATTGGGATACATTGGAAAAATTCTGGCAGCAGTGTATTTTTAGTTACCTTCGCTGTGACCCTGAGGATCATTATTTTCTTTTGACTGAGAGCCCACTCACAGCTCCTGAACACCGTGAATACACTGGAGAAATCATGTTTGAAACATTTAATGTTCCTGGCCTGTATATTGCAGTTCAGCCTGTCCTTGCCCTTGCTGCTGGATACACCACTTCCAAGGTTTGTTCAGACAGTCTAGTTGTTTTTTGTTTCCTAGAAGTCATCTTCCATCTTTGTAAACTTTTGTTATGAAATCTTGCAAGAATTGTGCTTCTATAATTTAGAAAATCTTGAGAATTTCTTTATATTTCTTACTGTTCTGCTTTCGAGGATATTATTCTTAAGAGCTTATTTCTCATGCTCTCAGCAATAAAGAACATTATGACCATTAGCCGTGATACCTCTTCTGCTCCCAACATTTGTTTATATTCATGAATTCCATATTGCTACAAATCATTATTGTTAAGAATTGTATTTTCCTTATTATCTGTGTAGAGAATGCACATATCACATGGTCAAATGTAATCACTTATAAGTGTTTCCCTTATTAATTTTATTTTGAGTTTCCATTGTAGATTATGACACAAACAAACATGCTTTATGCAGGGCCGCTTTGTTTGGTTCTTTATTTTGTTCCTTTTTTTTTTTTTTTTTTATGGTTTGAGTTGTCCATGGTCCTAGGGTTAGACAAATTTAAATAATAGACATCTCAATATCCGTACTATTTACTACTACATTGTCCCCAACAAAAGCATCATCGATTATAGTCTGAATACCCTTATTTAATTTATAAGTGATCTCCGTAAAGGTCAGTGAGGCAAATGGGGTAATACATGAACACACATATATTTGAAATATCAACTAATCATATCGAATATAAGAGAGAATATTTTTAGAAAAAAGTTTTATGACTTTGAGCTAACAATATTTTTTTGCATCTACGGCCTGCTAATAATTAAGAGTAAAACTAGGACACAATTTCTTACATAAATGTAATATAATAAGCCGATGTACATATAATTTCTAATAATTTAATAGTTCAGATATTAAGATCATTCTATGATCTTATATTACTTGCATGGATTAGTCCCCTTCCCTCTTGTTGTCTCCATATATATCATTGAACACGGCACACGGTCCATCTTGACCATCCAACCGATTTTCAATGCAGTTCATCATGATCTACACATCCTTGATTGTCCATGAATCAGAAATTGAGTAGGTTTGATAGTCTAACACATGCACCATGTGAAAACAAAGCGAAAAAATGGATGGCTTTCAGTCATTGTATGATTTCTTCCCTGACACTTTCTAAGTAAAGATAGCACGCTTATGCTTGATACCATGATGACTTGAAAATGACTTCTTCCTTGAATACTCTTAGTTTCATTGAAGTAACCTTATTTTCTCATGCTATTATTTCAGTGTGAAATGACTGGTGTTGTAGTTGATGTTGGAGATGGGGCTACTCACATTGTGCCAGTTGCAGATGGTTATGTGATTGGAAGTAGCATAAAATCTTTTCCTATTGCTGGCAAGGATGTTACTCAGTTTATCCAGCAGCTATTGAAGGTACATGGCACTTTCTTTTACCCCACTTAACCTAAATAAGGTTCATTAGGATTGTGAGACCTATTTTCTTCTGTGAACTTGATGTTCACGCACATTCATGCAATACTTGTTTCAGAAAATTTGCTTCAACGATACAAATTTTGACAAAATTGGCTAAAAGATAAGTAGTTTTGAAAAATTGAGAATGAGAATACATTCCGATGGACCGGCTGGCGGAAATTGGGCATGTCCAATTTTCGGCAGACCGTCTGGCGGAAATAGAGCATTTGCTTTTGTTTTTTAATTTGGTTTAGTTTGTTTTGGTTTATCTTTTAGTTTGATTTGTTTTAAACTTTTAGTTTGATTTAATCTATTAGTTCATTTATTATTATCTATACTATAGATAATAACAAAATATATTAGTTAATATTTTTATAAGTAATCATATATTAACTAATATATTTTGTTATTATATATATATATATATATATATATATATATATATATATATATATATATATATATATATATATATATATATATTTTATAACAAATTAATATATACAAATAAATATATTAATATGTCTAATAAAAAATAAATTAGTTATTATACAAAATAATTTTATATATTTATTTTTATTGTATATATTTATTTGTATACTAATATCTTAGTTTGTTATTATCTATATTAATATATTTACTTTACAAGTTAATTTGTATATATTTTTTATATATTTATTTTTATTGTATATTTTCATTTGTATATTAACTAATATGTATAATAACAAAATATATTAGTTATTATACAAATTAATTTGTATATATTTATTTGTATACTAATATAATAGTTTGTTATTATCTATATTTATTTATTATTATCTATATTAATATATTTATGTGTACATATTAATTTGTTATTAATACAAATAAATATATATAAATAAAAATATGCAAATTAATTTGTTTATATATATATATATATATATATATATATATATATATATATATATATATATATATAAACAAAATCTATTACTTAATATATATTTATTACATACAAAAAAAATATTAACTAATATTTTTTTATTATCTATAGTATAGATAATAACAAATTAACTAATAGATTAAAACAAACTAAATGATTAAACTAAATCATGCTAAAAGATAAACCAAACCAAACTAAATCAAATCAAACAATAAAATAAAAAATCAAATGCTCTATTTCCGTCAGACGGTCTGGCGGAAATTGGACGTGCCCAGGCGGTCTGGCGGAATGTATTTCCATTCTCAATTTCTCAAAACTTCTTATCTTTTAATCAATTTTGTTAAAATTTGTATTGTTGAAAGGAATTTTCTGTACTTGTTTTGCATGGTTTTTGTTTACTAAATGACTTCAATCTAAAAACTTTTTCTTGTGATGCATGAAATGAGCTTCATATAGGACTTATTTCTGGATGATACATGAAGTGACTTATTCAGTATCGTTTTCTCTCATAGATCTGTTAATCAGCTGGTTTGATTGAGTGGTTAAGAAGTTGGATATAAAATATTCTTCTTCTTGTGAGCATTATACCTACTGTTGACAAATGAACGCATTTGTAGGTGTCCTGCTGCACAATTGGTGAAGTCTCTTTGCTTTTATACAAATCTGGTTGAATCTTGCTCTCTCGAAAAGCACAATCTAAGAAATTACCAGTGAAAAATATTGAAAATTAGCGTTCTTAATTACTCTTTCATGGAAGAGAATGTAATTGCTATTGGTTCTTTGATTTATCCTGCCACAAAGATGTTTGTTATCCCCTATAGTAGACTACCCATCTAACCTCTTCATGTAGACTCTTTTCTATTCTAGGAGAACTTGCTCCTTGGTTTGTATACGATTGAACTGCTTGACCAGAAAATGTAGGTCTACCACCCGCCAATTAAATGGCCTGGAGGTTGCAGTACGGCACTCTCTCTTGCTCATATGCCTTAGTAATTTGCAACAAATATAGAGTGTTGACATCAAATCGATAGCCTGACCATAAAACCTTGATTAATTCTTGCATGGAGATTTATCAATGTTGAATTGTGGTTCATAACCGTCTGCGTTTCAATGTGAGAAGGCCTGCAGAACCATCTTGATGAGGACGATGACGACGAGTGTTCTACAATTGCTCATCGTTGAGATCTTTAGACCTCTGTATTTGGACTGTTTTTCCTCACCTGTTCACATGAGGTTCGTTTAGTGGGCTTGTTTGTTAGTCTGCAGATAGCTAGTTGTGGGGCTTTCAAGAAAAAAGAGGAAGGTTTCCACTTGTTTCCCACATAAGGGCAGTTTTTTCTTTGACGGTTCTCACCCTCAGCCACTGGAAACATCACTCCTTGTCCGACTTTGCATGTGTTAAGCATGCCGTCAGCGTTTACACAGGATCATACTACATTCTTGCCAATACATTATCCTCATTCTTCTTTGTATTGTAATCTACTATATCTCTAATGAATAATATAGCCCATAAGTAAAGGCTCCTGTCATGATGAATCTTCTGATGCATTAGAGATGAGTATAAATGCAACTTTAGTAAATCTTGTGCTATGAACGCATAAGCAGGTAAAGAGTACATGTGCAGAGCTCCTATGGAAGTAATAACCCTAAATGGGCTCGGGCAAGATCTACTTAGACGGAGATCAATCTCCCTGTCAAATCTCTCTCCCTCTCTTGCCATCAGTAGTTGAATAATAGCCAAAGTCCTTGGCAAACTGTAACAAATGATTCAATGTGAAAGGCTGGCATGATGGTGTATTCTCTTTTATGGACACTATTCTCAAAAATCATTCTAACCTTCGTCTTTAGACTGATTTCTTTCCTTCTGCTGCCCAAATTTCCTCATTGGCAGATATATGCACTTAAAAATTTAATTGAATATATAACTGTTGATGAGATTCTCTCATCTGTAATGCTTGAGATGGGTGTGAGGCCTAGGAAGCACGAATCTTTCATCATTCTGGTGTGATACCTGTAGACCTATCAATGGTAACAAATAATCCGTTAACCCGTCCTGATTTGTAACTAAAAAGTTGGCTTTGGAGTTACAATAAAACCCGACTGAATTTAGGGTTTGGGTAACATATGAAAACCAAAAATATTTCAGGTCAGTTTTGGGCTTCGGTTATATATGTTGTATCTTGGACGGAAGATGAAAGAATTGTATCATTTTTAAGCATTTACTTATGGTTTATTATACTTCACTTGCCTTGAACAATCAACTCTGGTATTATGCTTTTTACATCGCTAGCCTCTGAAAACTGCTCTGTGCACGAGTTTGTAAGCTGATATCTTCTTCTAATTGAGCTTAGTTTTGGGTATAAAATACTTATTCATAATCGGCAACACTTTTGATATTTTATGTAGGAAAGAGGAGAGAATATACCACTTGAAGACTCTTTTGAGGTAGCTAGGAAGGTGAAAGAAAAGTACTGTTACACTTGTTCAGATATTGTCAAGGTAATATTGTATATTCTTAATTTACTACATATTAGACATAATTGTATTATTTTTATATTCTCATCAAATATAAGTTGTAAGAAGATTTTATGGTTGTGTTAGACAAGTTATTATGCCTTGTTGGTTTCATTTTAATAGTCATCATCTTTTATTTTAAGTCATGTTAATTAGATTGGAAGTTGATAATTTAAACATTTTGTACTCTTTGTACCCTTTTTTAATGCATATTTAGAAGTTAGCTTATTACAATACTAATAGAAGTTACATATACTAATGCTCTTGTATACTTTAGCACAAAACTGGCTTGCTAATTAAGTTAAATTGGAGCTGATATAATATTTCTCATGATCTCAGGAGTACAATAAACATGATAAGGAGCCCACTAAGTACATCAAGCAATGGAGTGGTGCTAAACCAAAGACTGGAGCACCGTACACTTGTGATATTGGATATGAACGATTTCTTGCGCCCGAGGTTGGCTTCTTATGTTTTCTTTTATGTGCAAAAATGGAGTTGCTTCCTTTCCTGTAGTCAGCTGAATGTTGCCTACTGAAGAATTTATTAGCGTTTCTTTCATTTGTTGAAATCTATTCATCATATGATATGTACAACTATGAATACTACACAGTTTTATTTTCTATAGATTACATCTACATGTCATCTTCATCATCCATGCTTTCTTCCATAGAATGGGGCCGGCTATGGAGTAAGAGCATTTACAAGTCAAGGTAGCTATGTGCATGAGAGGGTTGTGCCATAAAACCTAAAGGCCAGTTGGCAGTAGGTAGACCTACTTTTTGGTTTTGCAGTTTAAGTATGCAAACAAGAAGCATCCCAAATTCCCCTAGACTATAAGACTCCAGACGAAAAGAGGTAAGTGGATATTGTCACAAGGAATTGCATTCATCTCTATGACATCAAGCCAAAGAATGAAAGGATTAGGAATGACATTCCCAAGGTAGGTCTACCTAAATGTGCCCCACCAAAATTGCAAATCTAAGATGGTTGAGTGACAAGAGCAAGGGATCCATTTTTGTTTTAGCATGACTCTGGATTAATTATGACCTAACCAATGGAGGTGTATGCTTCTTGAGAATGACATCGTGGAGAAGTGAAATGGTGAGAGTGGATGCCTTTCTTTCTTTTCTTTCTTCTGTCTTGTCTAATTTGAAATTACTTTAAGGTTATATTTTGATCATCTGCATGGAAGTTCTACCTGCAATCTCCACCTTACTTTTTTTTCCTGTATGCTCTGTCTAACATGAATTGCTTTTAGGTCAAATTTTGATCATGCATGGAGCAGTCACGTGCAACCTCCTCCACAATCTGTTTGTATTATTGTACTGGTAGTGCTTGCTGGATGCTGGGCCGACTAGCATTTTGGAGGCCCTAGACAAGTCTAAAAAATGAGGCCTTCATCCCTCTATATAATTTTTTTTATAAATCCAAAATCCACAAATCCAATAAATCCTAAAATGAGACTGTAGACATTTTTTTCAAGTAGCCATGGACATATATGTCCAGGCCCATACATTTTTTTTTGCCTTGGACTAGTCTAAGTTGCTGCTTCAAAAACAAAAACTAAAATTTTTTAAAAAAAAATGAGGCCCTCTTGGGGGAGGAGGCCCTAGGCGGCTGCCTAGCCCGCCTCCCCCTGGAGCCGGCCCTGGCTGGATGTGTTGTTCATCTGCTACTTAGCTAGTGTGACCTATGTTGTTCTTTTGTCAAGTGTCTTGTATACCCATTGGTGCCACATTAACCTTTTTCCTACTGTTGCTTACTTTTTGCTTAGGAGATTTGTCTTCTGATTTTCTATTTTCATACAGTTATTTTCTTCAAATATGCACTTTTGGTGATCTTTAGTTATTTTTTTCACATTCATCTAGAATCTTCGTACTTTATTTTCTGCAATCACAAATATATAGTAGCGCGCATTATTTTATAGTTTATTAATCGAGTTTATATATACACCACCTATTCCTCTAGCTAGATGGTAATTCTGGGGAAAATAAATAACATGACTATAAAAGGGAGTGTCTCTTAAATAAAGGGAATAATATGTATTAATCCTGCACCACACTCCTTTTTTTTTAAAGAAAACAGGCAATTTTATTGAATAGGAATGAGCCAAGGCTCAAAGATGGCGTCGGAAGATAGCCTGGACACCTACAAAAGGAAGTACGTCTGGTCGAAATCCAGACGGACCAAAAAGATAGAAAATAAAAGCTGGCGCGGAAGCATCCCGAGCGACCAAACAAGGGATTGGAGCAGGGCTCCTACAAAAGATAGGAAAAGAATCCCTAAAGGTGAAAGCCTAAAAACAGCCATAAAAACACAATAAAAGTCCCACACACTAGGGACTAAGAAGTAGACCCGCGCAGATCCTTGTCTTTGGGGGTCTTAGGAAGATTAGGCTGTTTTTGGCCAAACGGCCTTTTTTGGATCGTAAGTACCTTGGTTCCTCTTCCACTGGATCCCAATTTCCAAGGGTGGATTGGGGGTCCCGGTTCGGAATGAGAAAGACTCAGCTTTGCTCGCTCAGCTCTAGCAATCCCCCATTTCCAACATCCTATCACACAACTTACGACTGAAGTTGGGTTGGCGAGCAAGAGATTTTAAGAAGGCACGCTCCTTGACGGCCGCCTCCTGAGACCGGACCCTAGCTATCCGGGAGGTATACTTCGCAATCATATCTTGCTCATAAGAGATAGCTTTCTCCACCGTCTGAATTCTGTCCAAATACAAGAGATTAAAATCAGGTTGACGGGCCATACGAGTCATGAGTTTAATCTCCTAAGACCTGTAATCAGCAATTCGGAGAATATAATCTTGAAGGACAGGGGGGAAATCCTTAAGCTGGGTTAACACATCGGAAGGGGAATCAATAGGATGGGAGGTCTCCCGGGGTTCTTGTCTCCATCCCCTGATCTGCACTTGACCACGGCGAAGCAGGTGGGTTCTCGTCCGACGGTGCCTGCTGTCGGGGGGTCAATTAGGAGGTAGAGGGAGAGCTGCCATTGGTAACATTGTCCTCAGCGACTGTCGCCACCACTTTAGCGACAATTTCGATATCTACATCATCTTCGGCCTCTTCTACTACATCTGAGGCTAGAATCATCATCTTCCTCACCAGCATCTTCCTCAGCATCGGAAGAATCATGTGGTTGGACGAATCAGTATGACTGCATGATACCGATAGGTTGTTCGGCTCTCGTGGCTCTGCCACAATACCTGGTGCCCTGTCGGCCCCAATCTGGATGTCTGTGTGGGTTGTCTCCTTGGTGTTCGGTGAGTTCCGTGGTCAAGATATCCAATTTATTGGTTAGGTTTAAGGAAGGGATTTTGGTGTGTGAGTTGGCACTCTTCAGGAGAGAGTGGCGGTCTTCTGGGAACGATCTTGTCCCCGGGAACTCCCTGCACTATCATCAAAGCGCATATGGGAGTTTGGCAATGTCAGAAGCGGTAGTATCTGACTTTGTCCAGACGTGTTAATCTTATGGTCCTTGTGGCTTATCTTCTTCTTCAACGTCGGGTGTGCTCTGAAGCAGAGATCGGAAGAGTGGCCTCTCAGGTGGCAGTGTTTACAGTATATGACATTATTATCGTAGATGATTTGTTGGGTATGCACCTTGTTCCCAAGAAGGATTTTGACGGATTTCGGCAATTCCGTCGAAACATCTAGCTCCATGCACACTTTGGCAATTGGCTTTCGTTAAGTTGCGAGTTTCCTCCGCCATGGCCACGAAGGTCCCAAAGGAGTTTGCAATATGCTTCATCGCCGCAGGGACAAAACAGATGAGGTGGATGATTAGGGAATGTGACCCAAACGGAGACAATTGGCGAATCTTCCGTTGTGTTGAATTCCTGGGACCATTTGATGATTTTCATGGATTGTGAGTCAATCTGCTGGTTCCCCTTATCCGGACAGCCGTGTGGTCTGTTTCAGAGGAGAGATGTAACAGGATATGTTTGGGATCCATTGGAGCCACTCTGTAATCCGATACTAGCCTCCAGCTGGCCAAACTTCTTGGACCCGGGGTAGCTTTGGGCATCCACTGAAATTTAAGGACAAAAGTGAAGGGGAATAGCTCTACACAGCGAGGAAACTTCTACAGTGGAGAATGGCACCCTAATGTCTTGAGCGACAGATGGCGAGTACTCCAGGTCCGGAAGATCAATGTCTGGGATCACCGGGGAATTCAGGATTTTCTGACAGGTCTCACCAGATCTGCAAAGGACGAAGCAGATGGGGCCGCCAACCTAGGGGATGCCCCAAGGGGGAGAGGTGCAGCTTAGTTTCCTGCGCCAACCAACCGGTCAGAGCAGGAAGTGCCGGAGCCATAACCATGGCCAATCGATGTATGCACGACGGCCACAAAAGTGGGCGTGCCGGGCCGTTGAACCCCAGGTTGCGTGTGGGGGATAAGGAGTGGATGCGCACGGGAGAGGGCCGCTCCAGATTGGAACGCGCAGGATGAGCGCGCGCTAGAGAGGCGCGCACCAGTGAAGTCAGCGCCAGCCACGGGGCCAGCAGGGGATGAAGGTTAAACCAGTTGCGCGGAGTCAGGTGGCGCAGAACAGCGCCAAAGGAGTGAGCAGGGAGGGGCGCACAACTTGCGTGCAACTTGTGCGCCACTGGGCGCAGGATGGGCAGCGCAACCAGGAGAGAGTTGGGTGGGCGGGATATGGTGAGCCAACTGCCCGAGGGTGGGAGGAGGTGGGCGGGAGACCCAAACGACTGCTGCACAAACGAGGACAGTAAAGGGGGAGGGCCACCACGAGCAGGCGGAGGGATATATCCGGCCGCGGGAGGGCCCAAGCCGGTAGCATCTGAGAGGAGGAGGACGTCCATCTCCTGCCAGGGAGGAGGAGACGACGGCTGGGCGTCGTGGCCGACCCGGAGAAGGGACCCCCAGCCCGACCAAGGCCAGTAGGTCCGGGGGCCACGGTGCCAAGGCCAGGCGAGGCATGGAGGGGCCTCCAGCGGAGCGGGGGGGGCGCGGTCGGGGGGACCCGGGCAAGGGGTCCCCGCCCATGACAAGATCGAAACACGTCGGAGAAGAAACCAGAGGCGAGAATCACCACGCGAGCGAGAGGAGCGAAAATGTGTATATCCACACACACACTCCATTTTGGGTGAAACTATTGGGGTGTCATGCATTCAGATCAATATTATGTACATATATTCAACCAGAATGAGCCAATTTATTTGTCCTGGTCCATATACATTATATGATGATGTGTCACTACCTCGTAATGTAAATTCTAATGCAAAATCACAAATCTACATCTAACACTTAACTTTAATAGATTTTTATATACAATTCTTAAATTCATGAAATAAAAGTTCTTTTTTCTTAAAATAAATTAGAGAGAATTAGGATTTTGAAAACTCAAGCATGTAATTTGAGATATTCAGTCTGATATCGTGCCATTTCTCTTAGGTAGTACCTTTGTCTTCCTTGATCTCAATAATGCTCTGCAATGGGGTCGATCCTCGAGAAATCAATCCTCTTGTCTTGAGCAAAGAAAAATCATGAGTTGTTACGACTCTTATTAAGCAGTTGGGAGGTTGAAACCACTTCCCAAAAGAACAACTCCTGTAGAACGATTTCAATACACTTGGTATATGCCTCATTTATCGTTCCATTTTGCACAGAATAGAACTAAGATCACCAGCATGAGCCATCATGTGGATCCAAAGCATGGCCGTGGCGAAACTTTTGAAAATTGTCATAGGTTACTAAAATTATAAAGATGCAACCCCATCCTCATTATTGGATCCTGCTTCCATCACTGGAGGAACCTGTTATAGTTTCGATTGTGGCACATTTTAAAATATAGTAGCAGAGATGAGCAGTTCCTTCTTTTTATCTGTTAACAATTGAATTGTGTTTTTTCCAACTTCTGTTGCTCATTTTTATTTGTATGTCATCTGCAGATTTTCTTCCATCCTGAGATTTATAGTAGCGATTTACTACTCCTTTACCTGTTGTTATTGACAAGTGTATTCAGTCAGCTCCCATTGACACCAGAAGAGCTCTGTACAAGGTACATAAAAACTTTTTTACAAATTCCTGCATTCTCTTTCATAATTTTCTCTCTTGAACTTGTCTCAGAACATAGTGCTGTCCGGAGGATCAACCATGTTCAAGGATTTCAATAGAAGGTTACAACGAGATTTAAAGAAGATAGTGGACGCTCGGGTTGTTGCATCAGAAGCTCGACTTGGCGGAGGAGTAAAAGTAAGAACACAAAACTCTCTGGGATATATAAATGAAAAAAAAAAAAAAAAAAAAAATATATATATATATATATATATATATATATATATTATAATGCTGCCTTATTCCTTTTTGGTTTCAGGCCAAACCCATTGAAGTCAATGTAGTAGCCATCCTATCCAGAGATTTGCTGTTTGGTTTGGAGGCTCTGTACTTGCATCTACACCAGAATTTTATGGGGTATATTCTCCTGTCTAAATTTTTTCTTTTATATGTCAATGAATGAATATATAGAATATTAGGGAGAGAGAGAGAGAAAAGTAAGATTGTATGCTGCAAGAAATCAAGCTACAATATATATTGGTTTTCTCTAACAAATGAGCAATACATGGGATCCGTTGTTCCTGAGGTAATTACCCATTGTGATAGGTAATTTAGCTAGATACTAGAGAGGTTCTATTCTTGGTATGAAGGACAAGAATCATCGATAATGAGAACATAGAAAGAATGGTAGATGAACCAAATTCGAAGTAGGATTTTTTTTTTTTAATAAAGAATGGTGATAGCGCATAATTGCCTAAGTTGTGCCTGTAAGATTCACAATGAGGAAGAGCTCGGGTAAATTGCAGAGAAGAAAGACTAAATGGAAGGTTTCTTCAAAAATTGTAACGAAAATGACTTATTTTAATATGTTATAGATAATGAACAGATCTACTGTGTGTACTGGAGTAACTAGACATGTCACATGTTGGATAAGACCTCAAAATCATTCTCTTATTTTTCCCTTATCACCTTAACCTTATGAGAGATCATTGGGAAGGACAAATTTCTTGGTGAATGCCTGTATGTTTCATCCTTCCCCGGTAAGGCATGCTCTCTCTTCCTCCTGTGTCTGCATCTGTTGCTTTCATTCGGAGCAAATAAGGTTTGGTAAACTGTGTTACAGCTTTATCCAGAATCAAAAAAAGACATTTATTGTTGTCGAACTAAGAATTGTTAGGACTATTAAAGGTGCGTAGATACAATTTATTCATCATAAGAGTTAACGGAAGGTTAGCAGCCTAAAATTTAATATACTCGATTATGCTTCTCTACATATGATCGATCTTAGATATGACCACTTGATGCGGAAAGTCTAAGAATTATTGTGCTTTTTTCCCTCTTTGAGTTGTCATTTCCTATCCATACAAAGTAATATAGAGCTCTGTTTTATGCAGGCATGCCACACAAAAGCAGAGTATGAGGAGCATGGGGCAAGCATATGCCGGACAAATCCAATCTTCAAAGGAATGTACTAATATGATGAGAAAGTCCCTTTTGAATTTCGAAGTGCACCTGCTGCTGAGACGAACAATTAGCACTCCTGTAGAGTTGTATAATAGGTGTTTGTGTCATTTTATAAAGTTTCCGGTATTATTCTTATTTCTTTCTCCATAAGGCGAGCTGAGTCTTATTAACTCGTAGAATACTAAGTATTTACTTGCAGCCGTTCACTTATGTAACAATAAATGATTGGGGCTGAACAACATATTTGGTCATAGAATTAGCTTTTTACTGAGGCAAACTGCATTTTTTGCTATTTTTGTTCCTGATAATAAAGCTCGAGACTTCGATGGCAACATTTGTTACATCAGAACCCGAATTGTAACCGTCTTTGTCGTCTATGAACTTTGATTTTTTTTTCTTTTTCTTTTCTGAGGCAGTTTGTATTGCCAGTAACTCCTGTCCCGAGTGGATTAGAGGAAGGTTCGAGTATATTGCATGTCAAAAGGCGCGAAAGAAATTAACAAGAAAAAAGGGTTCATTAGTCTCAGATGTCCTTACAGGTCCTTAATAGGCCACATTTGGTTACGAAATCAGGACCTTGGGGAGAGAGAAAAAAAAGCCATTCATTTCATGTGTTCCTGTGTGAGCAAAATAATTTCCAAAGTGAAAAATGGTTTTTCATCCATCCCAAGAATTCACTTTTCCATCCGAGGATTCTTTCCTTGCCTTTTTCAAACATCGGGAAAAAAAAAAATGAAAAAAAAAGAACAAAAAATATATTTTTCCTTACTTTTCGCGAACCAACGAGACCATAGTTCCCCTCGATTATGGTAAGCAAACACAAAGACGCAAGAAAAACTATTCAGCGGTGTCCATCGTCATATGTGTCAACCCCTGATTTTAAAATTTTTGTTTATTAGTGATAATTGGCCATTAATGATATTTTGGCATTAAATGTTTTATTATAATTATTAGGAATTTTTCCTGTATTTTTTAAAATGATTTTTAAATGGTTTTAAATACATAAATACCTTTTTGCAATAAAATGAATTGTTTTATATAGGTTTTGCAATTTTAGAATTATTTAAACGTGTTTGCAATTTCCTATTTGTTGTTTGGCAAATTTAATTTGCATAACCTTAGGAAAAGGACCTAGACGAAATTTCCTAAATCCTAAGGGGTTTTTGCTAACTACCCATCTCTCCCCACCGCCTCAACCCAATTTTCCGGCGGCTAAACCCTAACCCTAACCCTAATCCGACGACTCCACCGCCTTCATCGACCTATAAAAACCCCCTCGGCCTTCCCAACTCGACCACCACCATCTCGACCACTCACGACCAGAGCTCCGTCGCGTTTT
>JANAVB010024999.1:669034-797681 GCA_029216955.1 Iris pallida | reverse complement strand
ATAAATTATTATTATATTTTATTATTATTATTATGATGTTACATTAGCCTGATCAAAAAATAAACACGAAAAGTTGTAACATACACTATGATACAAATACATCAAAGATATGAAGATACGTATTTAGAATTACAGCTAATACAATAAACTCTAAAATGAGGTTACTGGTGCAATTAACATACCATTAATATTTAGTGTTTTAATTGTTTCCAAAATAAAAAGAACAAAGAACAAAGAGTATATATAATCAATAGAGTAAAGCCGACGCACCACTAGTCAATTAATCCGGGCATGTTTGGTAAACGGATTTGGATTTTGAATTTGGATTTGAAAATCCAAAATTCAAATCCAAATCCAATCATGGATTTCAAAATCCAAATCCAAGTCCAAATTCAACTCCAACCAAACATAAGATTTGGATTTATGATTAATAACTAAATTATAGTCACGATCAATAATTAAGTTATTAATTAATTATGATTAATTATAGTTATTATTAATTATAAAATTAATAATTAATAATTAATAATTAATTTATAAAATAAATAATTTTTAATTTACAAAATTTTAACAAAATTATTAAAGAATAACTAATTTTTTCCTCCCAAATCCAATCAAATCCAAGTTCTGGATTTTGTCATACTTTCTATATCCAAATCCATCTCCAACCAAACATAGGATTCCATGGATTTCTCTCCAAATCCATAAAAATTCAAATCCCACCTCCAAATACGGTTTACCTAGCTGTTGGATAGATGTAACTCTTTGAAAGTGTGAAAGTGACACTTACGTCATGATGAGTTGCAGTTGAAAGTGTGAAAGTGGCACTTTCCAAAACGAGTGTTTAGTAGTACTTTTTGTCTCCTGCAAGTGGGAAAAAAATGGGTTTGGTGTTTGGATGGTTGTTTGAAAGTGGGAAAAAACGAGTTCGTTTGTTTGGATGGTTGTTGAAAGTGGATATTGGGATTGTAGATATGATAACCCATAATTAAATTAATTATGGAATATTTTCAAAATAAAAATTATCAAATAACTATGATTATTTTAATTGATATTTTAAATTTTATAAAATAAAAGAAAATCTCATAAATTAACAAAAAATATATTAAAAACAAATTAAATTAATTATCATAATTAAATGAACAAAAAAAATTTAATTACCATAAGTATCATAATTAAATTAAATTAATTATCATAATTTAATGAAAAAATATATTAAAGATCACTTCTTATTTTTCTCAAGATCAAACAGACCAGTTCCTTTTTCTTTACCATTTTTCACTCAATTATATTATAACAATTTAACACCCAACTATTATTATTCATTATTATTATTATTTCGTATTAAATAAAAAATTAAAATTTATTAATAATAATAATATTATTTCTTACTTACTTTTTAAAAATTAAATAATAATTAATAAATACATATTTCAGATTCATGTTTTTAGAAATTCCCATAACACTTTTATATTAACTTACCTATTAAGTAGGTAACCAAATTAATTAAGTTAATTAAGTGTCATAACTAAAAGCAAAAACAAAAAACAAAATAAAACCCACTCACACCCTTCCCCACACCGATCATTTCTCTTTCCCTCAAAAAAAAAACAAAACAAAACAAAACAAACAAAACCACTCCTCTCCCTCAACCCGGAGACCTCCATCCCCCACTTCGTTCCTACGCCGGCAACATCTCCCGCCTCCGCACCATACTCGACGCCGGCGTGAGCCAGGACCCCGCTGGAGATCTGCGGCCTTCGTCGACGCCGGAGCCGCCGGCAGAGGCTGCAAGTCCCACCAGGACCCTGTTGGAGATCTCCCGCCTCCGCACCGTCCCCACCGTCCCCGCCGTCTCCCGCTTCCGCACGAGTCCATAGGTGGAGGGGGGCTTGAGGAGTGAAACCCCCCTTCTTCCGCTCTTTTTCCTGCCGAGTTCATGGGAGTTCCCTCTGAAAAATGGTGGAGGTGGAATTGAGTAAAATTGGGGGGGACAGGAACTGTCTCATATCACATCAGTGTAAATTTTAGGTTTTTTCTTGTGGCAACCAAACGTCTGAACTGAGAACAGTTCAGCTGAGTTACAATTTTTTTTTTCCACTTTCAGTCCAGTTCCTATCAACCAAACAGCCCTATCGGATCTACTTTGCAGATCCACCACCACAAAACCCGAATCCGAACTGTCCTCCTCCACCTCCCCATGGACGCTGCGTCTCGGCCGGCCGTCATCGTCGACAGCGGCAGGGGTACAATACTTATCAGATCTATCGCTTTTATTTTTCAAAACGGTCCCTGTTATATATTGTATTTACAGTATCACATGGACCCATCGATGATCAAATTCAAATATTCGGCTTCCTCTAAACTTCAATTAAATTGTCAACTTGCGATTGTGTATCGGTATGCTTGCGTATTGTATCGTGTATCTCGCGTGGTGTGTCGTATGATACAGTGTGAGTCTAGGAGTCCCCAGACCCTCCAGTTCCGGTCCGAAGCCGTCGCGTAAGTTTCTGCCAGTAATTAAAACCTTTGATTACTGTGCACCCTTCTTTAACAAGAAGGGTGATGATGAGGAACCGCGCCATCTCGGTGACGAAGCGGTGAAGACTGCGTCACAATGGCGATTCGAGCGATTTGATGGATGGGATGAGCCACGCCAAACATCGAAAGGATAACCCAAATGTCTACTACGTCATTCTGACTTTATAGTTTCTAGTTGTGGCAAGCTTGCGACTCGCCGACAGAGCTATTTCAAGTAGTCTTGGAGTTTGTATGCTTTTTTTTTTTTTTTATCTTTCATCCGGAGTAATATCCATTTGTAATGAGACTTGTTTCGTTAATTATTTAATGAAACGTCGGGAAAAACTTATTTCCATCGTTTTATCTCAAAAGAAATTTTGTTAGGCTGTTGAAGTTTGCTTTTTCTTAGTTAGAGTACGTCCTTTCTTGATTTTGAGGCCTCCTCGGGTGATCTATGTTGCACGGCTACTCCTTGGGAGGCCCGTATCAATATCCGACATGTAGTTTACACGATACTTCTTTGACAACCCTAGATAAGCCTCACCTATGTTTAGACTCCAAAGGGCCCAAACATAGTTGACATATTCGTGATCTTCACAAACATAATTGACATATGATAAAGCAACATTAATTTTAGTAGAACTTTTGGAAACCTTATTTACTATCCAAATCATGCTTAAACATAGATATTATTAGGATCTAATGTATAAAACATATATCCCAAGATTTTCTAAAATTCCACATCATTTGTATAATGTCCTTATCGGAGTCGGTGTGCGCATCTATGCAACAGGTACTTCATAGGCTAGAGATTACCTTGACTTTTCTCAGTAGGAATTATCTATTACATAGATCTAAGAGACATCATTGTCGGGTTTGCACACAACCACATAAGTTGTACACCAGTAGGATAAGATAGAGTTATAGAGTTATATTAATGATATGAGGACTATAAAGAGTCTAGATGGGAAGGTAAGATGATACAATTTTCTATAGGGAATTGCATTCATATCGATGACACATTAAGCCAAAGAGTGAAAAGGAATGACTATTCCTGTTTCGAACCATATGTCAACTCTCTACTCAATCTGATTCTTGTTAAATTAATTACCACGGTTTTACTTCCAGCTTATTCCTGTTTGAAGAATCTTGTTCATAGTCGGAGAACCAATTTTCGCTTAGGCATTAATACTCATAGTACCTAGATAATATGATTTCAGTCTCTGTAGTGATTTGTTTTGGCAATGCGAATTTTAATTTGTGTTTTTATTGACTAATTATAACTTAGGTATACCAAGATCGGATTTGCTGGCAATGTTGAGCCTTGCTTCATCATCCCCACCGTAGTTGCTGTCAACGATTCTTTTGTGAATCAGAAGACAAGGAACTCTAGCAAGGCAAATTGTTTAGCACAATACAGTGCAGGTGTAATGGCTGATCTGGACTTCTTTATTGGAGAGGACGCATTATCACGGTCTCGCTCAAGCAGTATATACAATCTAAGTTATCCTATTCATCAGGGACAGGTAGATGTCTATTCCTAAGATTATACATACATTCACCAAGTGTAAACAACTATTACCAACCTCTATTGGGCAAGTAAGGCGTACCTAGGAACAGCATGGCATTTAGTATAAAGGATGTGATTCTATAAGAGTTACCTACTTCCCTCTCTGAAAATTGCTTTGCAGTGTGGAAATGTTGGTAGTACAATTCAATTGAGAGAATATTATTCATCTGTCAATAACACATTTGACGACTTGTGTAATGCGGATGAGAGTCGAGTCTTTCTTTTTCGAGTCTTCAAGAACAACAATGACTATTTGGTTGCTCTTCTTAAACTGTTGTAGGCTTTTCAGTAATTATATTATTATTTGAGGTTGCAGACGGAGAATTGGGATACATTGGAAAAATTCTGGCAGCAGTGTATTTTTAGTTACCTTCGCTGTGACCCTGAGGATCATTATTTTCTTTTGACTGAGAGCCCACTCACAGCTCCTGAACACCGTGAATACACTGGAGAAATCATGTTTGAAACATTTAATGTTCCTGGCCTGTATATTGCAGTTCAGCCTGTCCTTGCCCTTGCTGCTGGATACACCACTTCCAAGGTTTGTTCAGACAGTCTAGTTGTTTTTTGTTTCCTAGAAGTCATCTTCCATCTTTGTAACTTTTGTTATGAAATCTTGCAAGAATTGTGCTTCTATAATTTAGAAAATCTTGAGAATTTTTTATATTTCTTACTGTTCTGCTTTCGAGGATTATTCTTAAGAGCTTTTTCTCATGCTCTCAGCAATAAAGAACATTATGACCATTAGCCGTGATACCTCTTCTGCTCCCAACATTTGTTTATATTCATGAATTCCATATTGCTACAAATCATTATTGTTAAGAATTGTATTTTCCTTATTATCTGTGTAGAGAATGCACATATCACATGGTCAAATGTAATCACTATAGGTGTTTCCCTTATTAATTTATTTTGAGTTTCCATTGTAGATTATGACACAAACAAACATGCTTTATGCAGGGCCGCTTTGTTTGGTTCTTTATTTTGTTCCTTTTTTTTTTTTATGGTTTGAGTTGTCCATGGTCCTAGGGTTAGACAAATTTAAATAATAGACATCTCAATATCCGTACTATTTACTACATTGTCCCCACAAAAGCATCATCGATTATAGTCTGAATACCCTTTTTAATTTATAAGTGATCTCCGTAAAGGTCAGTGAGGCAAATGGGGTAATACATGAACACACATATATTTGAAATATCAACTAATCATATCAATATAAGAGAGAATATTTTTAGAAAAAAGTTTTATGACTTTGAGCTAACAATATTTTTTTGCATCTACGGCCTGCTAATAATTAAGAGTAAAACTAGGACACAATTTCTTACATAAATGTAATATAATAAGCCGATGTACATATAATTTCTAATAATTTAATAGTTCAGATATTAAGATCATTCTATGATCTTATATTACTTGCATGGATTAGTCCCCTTCCCTCTTGTTGTCTCCATATATATCATTGAACACGGCACACGGTCCATCTTGACCATCCAACCGATTTTCAATGCAGTTCATCATGATCTACACATCCTTGATTGTCCATGAATCAGAAATTGAGTAGGTTTGATAGTCTAACACATGCACCATGTGAAAACAAAGTGAAAAAATGGATGGCTTTCAGTCATTGTATGATTTCTTCCCTGACACTTTCTAAGTAAAGATAGCACGCTTATGCTTGATACCATGATGACTTGAAAATGACTTCTTCCTTGAATACTCTTAGTTTCATTGAAGTAACCTTATTTTCTCATGCTATTATTTCAGTGTGAAATGACTGGTGTTGTAGTTGATGTTGGAGATGGGGCTACTCACATTGTGCCAGTTGCAGATGGTTATGTGATTGGAAGTAGCAAAATCTTTTCCTATTGCTGGCAAGGATGTTACTCAGTTTATCCAGCAGCTATTGAAGGTACATGGCACTTTCTTTTACCCCACTTAACCTAAATAAGGTTCATTAGGATTGTGAGACCTATTTTCTGTGAACTTGATGTTCACGCACATTCATGCAATACTTGTTTCAGAAAATTTGCTTCAACGATACAAATTTTGACAAAATTGGCTAAAAGATAAGAAGTTTTGAAAAATTGAGAATGAGAATACATTCCGACGGACCGGCTGGCGGAAATTGGGCATGTCCAATTTCCGGCAGACCGTCTGGCGGAAATAGAGCATTTGCTTTTCGTTTTTTGATTTGGTTTAGTTTGTTTTGGTTTATCTTTTAGTTTGATTTGTTTTAAACTTTTAGTTTGATTTAATCTATTAGTTCATTTATTATTATCTATACTATAGATAATAACAAAATATATTAGTTAATATTTTTTATAATAATCATATATTAACTAATATATTTTGTTATTATATATTATATATATATATATATATATATATATATATATATATATATAATATATTATATATATTTATAACAAATTAATATATACAAATAAATATATTAATATGTCTAATAAAAAATAAATTAGTTATTATACAAAATAATTTATATATTTATTTTATTGTATATATTTATTTGTATACTAATATCTTAGTTTGTTATTATCTATATTAATATATTTACTTTACAAGTTAATTTGTATATATTTTTTATATATTTATTTTTATTGTATTTTCATTTGTATATTAACTAATATGTATAATAACAAAATATATTAGTTATTATACAAATTAATTTGTATATTTATTTGTATAAATATAATAGTTTGTTATTATCTATATTTATTTATTATTATCTATATTAATATATTTATGTGTACATATTAATTTGTTATTAATACAAATAAATATATAAATAAAATATGCAAATTAATTTGTTTATATATATATATATATATATATATATATATATATATATATATATATATAAACAAAATCTATTACTTAATATATATTATTACATACAAAAAAATATTAACTAATATTTTTTTATTATCTATAGTATAGATAATAACAAATTAACTAATAGATTAAAACAAACTAAATGTTTAAACTAAATCATGCTAAAAGATGAACCAAACCAAATTAAATCAAATCAAACAATAAAATAAAAAATCAAATGCTCTATTTCCGTCAGACGGTCTGGCGGAAATTGGACGTGCCCAGGCGGTCTGGCGGAATGTATTTCCATTCTCAATTTCTCAAAACTTCTTATCTTTTAATCAATTTTGTTAAAATTTGTATTGTTGAAAGGAATTTTCTGTACTTGTTTTGCATGGTTTTGTTTACTAAATGACTTCAATCTAAAAACTTTTTCTTGTGATGCATGAAATGAGCTTCATATAGGACTTATTTCTGGATGATACATGAAGTGACTTATTCAGTATCGTTTTCTCTCATAGATCTGTAATCAGCTGGTTTGATTGAGTGGTTAAGAAGTTGGATATAAAATATTCTTCTTGTGAGCATTATACCTACTGTTGACAAATGAACGCATTTGTAGGTATCCTGCTGCACAATTGGTGAAGTCTCTTTGCTTTTATACAAATCTTGTTGAATCTTGCTCTCTCGAAAAGCACAATCTAAGAAATTACCAGTGAAAAATATTGAAAATTAGCGTTCTTAATTACTCTTTCATGGAAGAGAATGTAATTGCTATTGGTTCTTTGATTTATCCTGCCACAAAATGTTGTTATCCCCTATAGTAGACTACCCATCTAACCTCTTCATGTAGACTCTTTTCTATTCTAGGAGAACTTGCTCCTTGGTTTGTATACGATTGAACTGCTTGACCAGAAAATGTAGGTCTACCACCCGCCAATTAAATGGCCTGGAGGTTGCGGTACGGCACTCTCTCTTGCTCATATGCCTTAGTAATTTGCAACAAATATAGAGTGTTGACATCAAATTGATAGCCTGACCATCAAACCTTGATTAATTCTTGCATGGAGATTTCTCAATGTTGAATTGGTTCTTATCCGTCGCGTTTCAATGTGGGAAGGCCTGCAGAACCATCTTGATGAGGACGATGACGACGAGTGTTCTACAATTGCTCATCGTTGAGATCTTTAGACCTCTGTATTTGGACTGTTTTTCCTCACCTGTTCACATGAGGTTCGTTTAGTGGGCTTGTTTGTTAGTCTGCAGATAGCTAGTTGTGGGGCTTTCAAGAAAAAAGAGGAAGGTTTCCACTTGTTTCCCACATAAGGGCAGTTTTTTCTTTGACGGTCCTCACCCTCAGCCACTGGAAACATCACTTCTTGTCCGACTTTGCATGTGTTAAGCATGCCGTCAGCGTTTACACAGGATCATACTACATTCTTGCCAATACATTATCCTCATTCTTCTTTGTATTGTAATCTACTATATCTCTAATGAATAATATAGCCCGTAAGTAAAGGCTCCTGTCATGATGAATCTTCTGATGCATTAGAGATGAGTATAAATGCAACTTTAGTAAATCTTGTGCTATGAACGCATAAGCAGGTAAAGAGTACATGTGCAGAGCTCCTATGGAAGTAATAACCCTAAATGGGCTCGGGCAAGATCTACTTAGACGGAGATCAATCTCCCTGTCAAATCTCTCTCCCTCTCTTGCCATCAGTAGTTGAATAATAGCCAAAGTCATTGGCAAACTGTAACAAATGATTCAATGGAAAGGCTGGCATGATGGTGTATTCTCTTTTATGGACACTATTCTCAAAAATCGTTCTAACCTTCGTCTTTAGACTGATTTCTTTCCTTCTGCTGCCCAAATTTCCTCATTGGCAGATATATGCACTTAAAAATTTAATTGAATATAACTGTTGATGAGATTCTCTCATCTGTAATGCTTGAGATGGGTGTGAGGCTAGGAAGCGCGAATCTTTCATCATTCTGGTGTGATACCTGTAGACCTATCAATGGTAACAAATAATCCGTTAACCCGTCCTGATTTGTAACTAAAAAGTTGGCTTTGGAGTTACAATAAAACCCGACTGAATTTAGGGTTTGGGTAACATATGAAAACCAAAATATTTCAGGTCAGTTTTGGGCTTCGGTTATATATGTTGTATCTTGGACGGAAGATGAAAGAGTCGTATCATTTTTAAGCATTTACTTATGGTTTATTATACTTCACTTGCCTTGAACAATCAACTCTGGTATTGTGCTTTTTACATCGCTAGTCTCTGAAAACTGCTCTGTGCACGAGTTTGTAAGCTGATATCTTCTTCTAATTGAGCTTAATTTTGGGTATAAAATACTTATTCATAATCGGCAACACTTTTTGATATTTTATGTAGGAAAGAGGAGAGAATATACCACTTGAAGACTCTTTTGAGGTAGCTAGGAAGGTGAAAGAAAAGTACTGTTACACTTGTTCAGATATTGTCAAGGTAATATTGTATATTCTTAATTTACTACATATTAGACATAATTGTATTATTTTTATATTCTCATCAAATATAAGTTGAAAGAAGATTTTATGGTTGTGTTAGACAAGTTATTATGCCTTGTTGGTTTCATTTTAATAGTCATCATCTTTTATTTTAAATCATGTTAATTAGATTGGAAGTTGATAATTTAAACATTTTGTACTCTTTGTACCTTTTTTAATGCATATTTAGAAGTTAGCTTATTACAATACTAATAGAAGTTACATATACTAATGCTCTTGTATACTTTAGCACAAAACTGGCTTGCTAATTAAGTTAAATTGGAGCTGATATAATATTTCTCATGATCTCAGGAGTACAATAAACATGATAAGGAGCCCACTAAGTACATCAAGCAATGGAGTGGTGTTAAACCAAAGACTGGAGCACCGTACACTTGTGATATTGGATATGAACGATTTCTTGCGCCTGAGGTTGGCTTCTTATGTTTTCTTTTATGTGCAAAAAATGGAGTTGCTTCCTTTCCTGTAGTCAGCTGAATGTTGCCTACTGAAGAATTTATTAGCGTTTCTTTCATTTGTTGAAATCTATTCATCATATGAAATGTACAACTATGAATACTACACAGTTTTATTTTCTATAGATTACATCTACATGTCATCTTCATCATCCATGCTTTCTTCCATAGAATGGGGTCGGCTATGGAGTAAGAGCATTTACAAGTCAAGGTAGCTATGTGCATGAGAGGGTTGTGCCATAAAACCTAAAGGCCAGTTGGGTAGGTAGACCTACTTTTGGTTTTGCAGTTTAAGTATGCAAACAAGAAGCATCCCAAATTCCCCTAGACTATAAAGACTCTAGACGAAGAGGTAAGAGGATATTGTCATAAGGAATTGCATTCATCTCTATGACATCAAGCCAAAGAATGAAAGGATTAGGAATGACATTCCCAAGGTAGGTCTACCTAAATGTGCCCCACCAAAATTGCAAATCTAAGATGGTTGAGTGACAAGAGCAAGGGATCCATTTTTGTTTTAGCATGACTCGGGATTAATTATGACCTAACCAATGGAGGGTATGCTTCTTGAGAATGACATCGTGGAGAAGTGAAATGGTGAGAGTGGATGCCTTTCTTTCTTTTCTTTCTTCTGTCTTGTCTAATTTGAAATTACTTTAAGGTTATATTTTGATCATCTGCATGGAAGTTCCACCTGCAATCTCCACCTTACTTTTTTTCTGTATGCTGTCTAACATGAATTGCTTTTAGGTCAAATTTTGATCATGCATGGAACAATCACGTGCAACCTCCTCCACAATCTGTTTGTATTATTGTACTGGTAGTGCTTGCTGGATGCTGGGCCGACTAGCATTTTGGAGGCCCTAGACAAGTCTAAAAAATGAGGCCTTCATCCCTCTATATAATTTTTTTTATAAATCCAAAATCCACAAATCCAATAAATCCTAAAATGAGACTGTAGACATTTTTTTCAAGTAGCCATGGACATATATGTCCAGGCCCATACATTTTTTTTTGCCTTGGACTAGTCTAAGTTGCTGCTTCAAAAACAAAAACTAAAATTTTTTAAAAAAAAATGAGGCCCTCTTGGGGGAGGAGGCCCTAGGCGGCTGCCTAGCCCGCCTCCCCCTGGAGCCGGCCCTGGCTGGATGTGTTGTTCATCTGCTACTTAGCTAGTGTGACCTATGTTGTTCTTTTGTCAAGTGTCTTGTATACCCATTGGTGCCACATTAACCTTTTTCCTACTGTTGCTTACTTTTTGCTTAGGAGATTTGTCTTCTGATTTTCTATTTTCATACAGTTATTTTCTTCAAATATGCACTTTTGGTGATCTTTAGTTATTTTTTTCACATTCATCTAGAATCTTCGTACTTTATTTTCTGCAATCACAAATATATAGTAGCGCGCATTATTTTATAGTTTATTAATCGAGTTTATATATACACCACCTATTCCTCTAGCTAGATGGTAATTCTGGGGAAAATAAATAACATGACTATAAAAGGGAGTGTCTCTTAAATAAAGGGAATAATATGTATTAATCCTGCACCACACTCCTTTTTTTTTAAAGAAAACAGGCAATTTTATTGAATAGGAATGAGCCAAGGCTCAAAGATGGCGTCGGAAGATAGCCTGGACACCTACAAAAGGAAGTACGTCTGGTCGAAATCCAGACGGACCAAAAAGATAGAAAATAAAAGCTGGCGCGGAAGCATCCCGAGCGACCAAACAAGGGATTGGAGCAGGGCTCCTACAAAAGATAGGAAAAGAATCCCTAAAGGTGAAAGCCTAAAAACAGCCATAAAAACACAATAAAAGTCCCACACACTAGGGACTAAGAAGTAGACCCGCGCAGATCCTTGTCTTTGGGGGTCTTAGGAAGATTAGGCTGTTTTTGGCCAAACGGCCTTTTTTGGATCGTAAGTACCTTGGTTCCTCTTCCACTGGATCCCAATTTCCAAGGGTGGATTGGGGGTCCCGGTTCGGAATGAGAAAGACTCAGCTTTGCTCGCTCAGCTCTAGCAATCCCCCATTTCCAACATCCTATCACACAACTTACGACTGAAGTTGGGTTGGCGAGCAAGAGATTTTAAGAAGGCACGCTCCTTGACGGCCGCCTCCTGAGACCGGACCCTAGCTATCCGGGAGGTATACTTCGCAATCATATCTTGCTCATAAGAGATAGCTTTCTCCACCGTCTGAATTCTGTCCAAATACAAGAGATTAAAATCAGGTTGACGGGCCATACGAGTCATGAGTTTAATCTCCTAAGACCTGTAATCAGCAATTCGGAGAATATAATCTTGAAGGACAGGGGGGAAATCCTTAAGCTGGGTTAACACATCGGAAGGGGAATCAATAGGATGGGAGGTCTCCCGGGGTTCTTGTCTCCATCCCCTGATCTGCACTTGACCACGGCGAAGCAGGTGGGTTCTCGTCCGACGGTGCCTGCTGTCGGGGGGTCAATTAGGAGGTAGAGGGAGAGCTGCCATTGGTAACATTGTCCTCAGCGACTGTCGCCACCACTTTAGCGACAATTTCGATATCTACATCATCTTCGGCCTCTTCTACTACATCTGAGGCTAGAATCATCATCTTCCTCACCAGCATCTTCCTCAGCATCGGAAGAATCATGTGGTTGGACGAATCAGTATGACTGCATGATACCGATAGGTTGTTCGGCTCTCGTGGCTCTGCCACAATACCTGGTGCCCTGTCGGCCCCAATCTGGATGTCTGTGTGGGTTGTCTCCTTGGTGTTCGGTGAGTTCCGTGGTCAAGATATCCAATTTATTGGTTAGGTTTAAGGAAGGGATTTTGGTGTGTGAGTTGGCACTCTTCAGGAGAGAGTGGCGGTCTTCTGGGAACGATCTTGTCCCCGGGAACTCCCTGCACTATCATCAAAGCGCATATGGGAGTTTGGCAATGTCAGAAGCGGTAGTATCTGACTTTGTCCAGACGTGTTAATCTTATGGTCCTTGTGGCTTATCTTCTTCTTCAACGTCGGGTGTGCTCTGAAGCAGAGATCGGAAGAGTGGCCTCTCAGGTGGCAGTGTTTACAGTATATGACATTATTATCGTAGATGATTTGTTGGGTATGCACCTTGTTCCCAAGAAGGATTTTGACGGATTTCGGCAATTCCGTCGAAACATCTAGCTCCATGCACACTTTGGCAATTGGCTTTCGTTAAGTTGCGAGTTTCCTCCGCCATGGCCACGAAGGTCCCAAAGGAGTTTGCAATATGCTTCATCGCCGCAGGGACAAAACAGATGAGGTGGATGATTAGGGAATGTGACCCAAACGGAGACAATTGGCGAATCTTCCGTTGTGTTGAATTCCTGGGACCATTTGATGATTTTCATGGATTGTGAGTCAATCTGCTGGTTCCCCTTATCCGGACAGCCGTGTGGTCTGTTTCAGAGGAGAGATGTAACAGGATATGTTTGGGATCCATTGGAGCCACTCTGTAATCCGATACTAGCCTCCAGCTGGCCAAACTTCTTGGACCCGGGGTAGCTTTGGGCATCCACTGAAATTTAAGGACAAAAGTGAAGGGGAATAGCTCTACACAGCGAGGAAACTTCTACAGTGGAGAATGGCACCCTAATGTCTTGAGCGACAGATGGCGAGTACTCCAGGTCCGGAAGATCAATGTCTGGGATCACCGGGGAATTCAGGATTTTCTGACAGGTCTCACCAGATCTGCAAAGGACGAAGCAGATGGGGCCGCCAACCTAGGGGATGCCCCAAGGGGGAGAGGTGCAGCTTAGTTTCCTGCGCCAACCAACCGGTCAGAGCAGGAAGTGCCGGAGCCATAACCATGGCCAATCGATGTATGCACGACGGCCACAAAAGTGGGCGTGCCGGGCCGTTGAACCCCAGGTTGCGTGTGGGGGATAAGGAGTGGATGCGCACGGGAGAGGGCCGCTCCAGATTGGAACGCGCAGGATGAGCGCGCGCTAGAGAGGCGCGCACCAGTGAAGTCAGCGCCAGCCACGGGGCCAGCAGGGGATGAAGGTTAAACCAGTTGCGCGGAGTCAGGTGGCGCAGAACAGCGCCAAAGGAGTGAGCAGGGAGGGGCGCACAACTTGCGTGCAACTTGTGCGCCACTGGGCGCAGGATGGGCAGCGCAACCAGGAGAGAGTTGGGTGGGCGGGATATGGTGAGCCAACTGCCCGAGGGTGGGAGGAGGTGGGCGGGAGACCCAAACGACTGCTGCACAAACGAGGACAGTAAAGGGGGAGGGCCACCACGAGCAGGCGGAGGGATATATCCGGCCGCGGGAGGGCCCAAGCCGGTAGCATCTGAGAGGAGGAGGACGTCCATCTCCTGCCAGGGAGGAGGAGACGACGGCTGGGCGTCGTGGCCGACCCGGAGAAGGGACCCCCAGCCCGACCAAGGCCAGTAGGTCCGGGGGCCACGGTGCCAAGGCCAGGCGAGGCATGGAGGGGCCTCCAGCGGAGCGGGGGGGGCGCGGTCGGGGGGACCCGGGCAAGGGGTCCCCGCCCATGACAAGATCGAAACACGTCGGAGAAGAAACCAGAGGCGAGAATCACCACGCGAGCGAGAGGAGCGAAAATGTGTATATCCACACACACACTCCATTTTGGGTGAAACTATTGGGGTGTCATGCATTCAGATCAATATTATGTACATATATTCAACCAGAATGAGCCAATTTATTTGTCCTGGTCCATATACATTATATGATGATGTGTCACTACCTCGTAATGTAAATTCTAATGCAAAATCACAAATCTACATCTAACACTTAACTTTAATAGATTTTTATATACAATTCTTAAATTCATGAAATAAAAGTTCTTTTTTCTTAAAATAAATTAGAGAGAATTAGGATTTTGAAAACTCAAGCATGTAATTTGAGATATTCAGTCTGATATCGTGCCATTTCTCTTAGGTAGTACCTTTGTCTTCCTTGATCTCAATAATGCTCTGCAATGGGGTCGATCCTCGAGAAATCAATCCTCTTGTCTTGAGCAAAGAAAAATCATGAGTTGTTACGACTCTTATTAAGCAGTTGGGAGGTTGAAACCACTTCCCAAAAGAACAACTCCTGTAGAACGATTTCAATACACTTGGTATATGCCTCATTTATCGTTCCATTTTGCACAGAATAGAACTAAGATCACCAGCATGAGCCATCATGTGGATCCAAAGCATGGCCGTGGCGAAACTTTTGAAAATTGTCATAGGTTACTAAAATTATAAAGATGCAACCCCATCCTCATTATTGGATCCTGCTTCCATCACTGGAGGAACCTGTTATAGTTTCGATTGTGGCACATTTTAAAATATAGTAGCAGAGATGAGCAGTTCCTTCTTTTTATCTGTTAACAATTGAATTGTGTTTTTTCCAACTTCTGTTGCTCATTTTTATTTGTATGTCATCTGCAGATTTTCTTCCATCCTGAGATTTATAGTAGCGATTTACTACTCCTTTACCTGTTGTTATTGACAAGTGTATTCAGTCAGCTCCCATTGACACCAGAAGAGCTCTGTACAAGGTACATAAAAACTTTTTTACAAATTCCTGCATTCTCTTTCATAATTTTCTCTCTTGAACTTGTCTCAGAACATAGTGCTGTCCGGAGGATCAACCATGTTCAAGGATTTCAATAGAAGGTTACAACGAGATTTAAAGAAGATAGTGGACGCTCGGGTTGTTGCATCAGAAGCTCGACTTGGCGGAGGAGTAAAAGTAAGAACACAAAACTCTCTGGGATATATAAATGAAAAAAAAAAAAAAAAAAAAAATATATATATATATATATATATATATATATATATTATAATGCTGCCTTATTCCTTTTTGGTTTCAGGCCAAACCCATTGAAGTCAATGTAGTAGCCATCCTATCCAGAGATTTGCTGTTTGGTTTGGAGGCTCTGTACTTGCATCTACACCAGAATTTTATGGGGTATATTCTCCTGTCTAAATTTTTTCTTTTATATGTCAATGAATGAATATATAGAATATTAGGGAGAGAGAGAGAGAAAAGTAAGATTGTATGCTGCAAGAAATCAAGCTACAATATATATTGGTTTTCTCTAACAAATGAGCAATACATGGGATCCGTTGTTCCTGAGGTAATTACCCATTGTGATAGGTAATTTAGCTAGATACTAGAGAGGTTCTATTCTTGGTATGAAGGACAAGAATCATCGATAATGAGAACATAGAAAGAATGGTAGATGAACCAAATTCGAAGTAGGATTTTTTTTTTTTAATAAAGAATGGTGATAGCGCATAATTGCCTAAGTTGTGCCTGTAAGATTCACAATGAGGAAGAGCTCGGGTAAATTGCAGAGAAGAAAGACTAAATGGAAGGTTTCTTCAAAAATTGTAACGAAAATGACTTATTTTAATATGTTATAGATAATGAACAGATCTACTGTGTGTACTGGAGTAACTAGACATGTCACATGTTGGATAAGACCTCAAAATCATTCTCTTATTTTTCCCTTATCACCTTAACCTTATGAGAGATCATTGGGAAGGACAAATTTCTTGGTGAATGCCTGTATGTTTCATCCTTCCCCGGTAAGGCATGCTCTCTCTTCCTCCTGTGTCTGCATCTGTTGCTTTCATTCGGAGCAAATAAGGTTTGGTAAACTGTGTTACAGCTTTATCCAGAATCAAAAAAAGACATTTATTGTTGTCGAACTAAGAATTGTTAGGACTATTAAAGGTGCGTAGATACAATTTATTCATCATAAGAGTTAACGGAAGGTTAGCAGCCTAAAATTTAATATACTCGATTATGCTTCTCTACATATGATCGATCTTAGATATGACCACTTGATGCGGAAAGTCTAAGAATTATTGTGCTTTTTTCCCTCTTTGAGTTGTCATTTCCTATCCATACAAAGTAATATAGAGCTCTGTTTTATGCAGGCATGCCACACAAAAGCAGAGTATGAGGAGCATGGGGCAAGCATATGCCGGACAAATCCAATCTTCAAAGGAATGTACTAATATGATGAGAAAGTCCCTTTTGAATTTCGAAGTGCACCTGCTGCTGAGACGAACAATTAGCACTCCTGTAGAGTTGTATAATAGGTGTTTGTGTCATTTTATAAAGTTTCCGGTATTATTCTTATTTCTTTCTCCATAAGGCGAGCTGAGTCTTATTAACTCGTAGAATACTAAGTATTTACTTGCAGCCGTTCACTTATGTAACAATAAATGATTGGGGCTGAACAACATATTTGGTCATAGAATTAGCTTTTTACTGAGGCAAACTGCATTTTTTGCTATTTTTGTTCCTGATAATAAAGCTCGAGACTTCGATGGCAACATTTGTTACATCAGAACCCGAATTGTAACCGTCTTTGTCGTCTATGAACTTTGATTTTTTTTTCTTTTTCTTTTCTGAGGCAGTTTGTATTGCCAGTAACTCCTGTCCCGAGTGGATTAGAGGAAGGTTCGAGTATATTGCATGTCAAAAGGCGCGAAAGAAATTAACAAGAAAAAAGGGTTCATTAGTCTCAGATGTCCTTACAGGTCCTTAATAGGCCACATTTGGTTACGAAATCAGGACCTTGGGGAGAGAGAAAAAAAAGCCATTCATTTCATGTGTTCCTGTGTGAGCAAAATAATTTCCAAAGTGAAAAATGGTTTTTCATCCATCCCAAGAATTCACTTTTCCATCCGAGGATTCTTTCCTTGCCTTTTTCAAACATCGGGAAAAAAAAAAATGAAAAAAAAAGAACAAAAAATATATTTTTCCTTACTTTTCGCGAACCAACGAGACCATAGTTCCCCTCGATTATGGTAAGCAAACACAAAGACGCAAGAAAAACTATTCAGCGGTGTCCATCGTCATATGTGTCAACCCCTGATTTTAAAATTTTTGTTTATTAGTGATAATTGGCCATTAATGATATTTTGGCATTAAATGTTTTATTATAATTATTAGGAATTTTTCCTGTATTTTTTAAAATGATTTTTAAATGGTTTTAAATACATAAATACCTTTTTGCAATAAAATGAATTGTTTTATATAGGTTTTGCAATTTTAGAATTATTTAAACGTGTTTGCAATTTCCTATTTGTTGTTTGGCAAATTTAATTTGCATAACCTTAGGAAAAGGACCTAGACGAAATTTCCTAAATCCTAAGGGGTTTTTGCTAACTACCCATCTCTCCCCACCGCCTCAACCCAATTTTCCGGCGGCTAAACCCTAACCCTAACCCTAATCCGACGACTCCACCGCCTTCATCGACCTATAAAAACCCCCTCGGCCTTCCCAACTCGACCACCACCATCTCGACCACTCACGACCAGAGCTCCGTCGCGTTTTCCACTCCCAAACTCGACCGACACCCAACTCCGGCGACCCTGTTCCACCACCACCGCTCGCCGTCGTCGACCCAAAACCACCGTCGACGTGTTCGCCACGCCGAGGCGAACTCAGCGCCACCGGAGCGCCACGACGCCGACGCCCCCAGCGCCGATCGCCCACTCTTCCACGCTCGAGTTCGCCGGACACGTACGTAGCAGTCTCCATTTCGTATCGTACGTGTCTCGTTTTCGAGTATGTTTGTTCGCCAGGACACGACGACCCCAGCCCCGTACTCGGACACGCGTAGATCGTGTCGTGCGTGTCGTGCAGTGCATGGACACGCCGACACGTGTCAGATTTCATATTCTCGTGTCCTGGACTGTATGGACACGAGACGAACTGAATAATTAGCTATCGGGTTTAAAACGTGTTATCGGGTTTTAAAACCCATTAAACCACTTATTTATCGGGTCTGGGCTCTTCCCAACCCGATACTTTTGTTTAGGTTTAAATAATCTCAACCCCCGTTCTAACAGCCACCCAACCCACCCACTGGCCAGCGCGCAATCAATAAAACCCCCCCCTTGGTTAGCCCGAGTTCGAGCCCCCCCCCCCATGCTGCTGTTCTTTTCTTTCTTTTCCTTTTCTTTTTTCTTTTTCTTTTGTTTTAATATAATTATATATTATATATATATATGTATACATATATTGTATATATGTATATATGTTTATATACATACTATATTTAGGTATATATAGTTGCTGTTTTTATAAATATATATATGAATATACTTCATTATTTTATGTATATATATATATATAATATATATAATATATATATATATATATATATATATATATATATATGTGTATTATGTATACATATATATTTAGTACATATATTTCCTTATGTATTATATTATTAATATATACTATTATATTATATATATATATATATATATATATATATGTATACATTAATTTGTATAATATATATATATATTTATATAATATATATATATATATATATATATATATATATGTATATAAATAATATTTCTATATGTATGTATATATACATATATTGTATATATATATTATATATAATATATATATATTAATATATAGTTGAGCATTTTCCTATATATAAATATCCCTATATTTATATATATATATATATATATATATATATAATATATATATATATATATTATTTCCTATGTGTATTTTACTTAGCTTAGTGTAAATTATTTATAAATAATGTTCATACTTTTATAGTTACTATGTAAAACTTTACCATATTAAAATAATAATATTTATTTTGACTGTTACCAAATTATATTTTTTATTGTATTTAATTACTGCAACCATTTGGTGTCCAAGCCTAGCATGGATTTTTGGGACCAAATGTGTTTTCACACATTCAAGGCCTGCACAAGTCATATTGGACTTGAATCATGGTCTTGGGTCCTGTATTTGAACCTTGGTTCATTTATATACATGGACAAAATATACAGATAATTAATTATTTAATTTCAGAATTATGTAACTTGCTGTTTTTGGATTTTTATAAATATTTAGCTTGCTGTAAAATTCTGGAAAAATAGTATTTAGATTCTCTGTTAATTTAGACAATTTAATATAATTTTTAGCATTTTGTTGACAGTTTTGCCCCTGTTTTGCCATATCAAACCAGAACTCATTTTCTATATATTTATGAAAACTGATTTTTATAAAATACTTCTGTTGGGTAATAAATCCTAGAAAAATTATAATAAATTTCTATAATTAACAAGGTTTCTGTCAGTATATTATTTTGCATTTATTGGAGATTCTAGTATTTTCTAAAATTGTTAGAACACAGTGCACAGAATGTTTATTTTACCAATAATTATGACTAAGTCATGACTTGTGATTTTTGTGTATTTCTAGTATTTGGATTGCTAACCAGCCTTAATATGGGAGACCCATATGTTAGTTTAGATGCCAAATCACTTCACTTTGAACCCCTAGGCTAAGTTCACCTAGCCAATGTCCAATTTGGCCTTCTCACATCACTAGTGTATTTATATTGTCTTGTAACTTAGAGTCTGAGTATATATATGTTTTCAGTGCCAGGACACTCTACATCTTAGCTTTATTGTCATTGCATTGCTTTGCTCCAGGCAAGTACATCTACAAACTCATTTACTGTCTTTTAATGTTAAGTACATGTGACAACCTTGTGAATTACCATTAATCCAGTTACAAGTCTTTTGTTAATTGTACATGTTAAAACACTGTTATTTGATAAAAGAATGTTAATCAACCCATGTGAATGCTGATCCTTGGAGTAGCAAGTCAAATCATAACACATTTCATACTATTGCCAGTTCCCACCATGCTTTACACTATTTCCCGTATCTTTTACATGATGATTACTGGGTTATGAGAGAGTTGATAGTATAGTTACTGGACTCGTGGAATGTACTCACTTACATTGTAGTATGCTAATTGTGTAGTTTCTGGACTTGTGGAATGTACATACGTACATTGCAGTAAACTAGCAGTGCAGTTTCTGGACTTGTGGAATGTACATACGTACATTGCAGTAAACTAAGAATGTAGTTTCTGGACTTGTGGAATGTACATACGTACATTGCAGTAAACTAGCATAGCACCTATTGACCGATCTCATACCTGCTCCAGTTTTAATACATAATGTACAATATGCCACAATTGACAAGAGTGTCTTAAAATGATAATCAAGATATACCATGATTTCCCGCTTTATATGATTTACCATGATTCCAGTATGTCTATTTTTCAGTCTTATCATACCATGTTCCTGTTGTACATCTCTTGCATTATACATTCAGTACTTTAGTAGTAGAGGTTGTACTTGCTCCCGTCCTGACAGGATAACGTTGTAGGTATTTTGACCGAGGAAGAAATGCTTTGTGACCCGTACTATGGAGCTCCAGTTGAGGATATTCCAGCAGGGAATCCTGCTTAGCTGCTTAGTTTGACTTAGTGTTGGGTTATTATCACAGACGCTGTTTTGTACCTTTAAACTGGACCTTGTCTCCAGTACTACTTTGGTTGTGTACTATTTATAACAAACTTAGTGGTTTTTCATCTATCTATATAGAAGCTGTGTTGTGATCATTCTTAAACTATCTTAATTATTAGCACATTTATCATTATTACCTGACTGTCTAGAACAGCTTACTACGCTCTAATCAAGCGTAGGCTGGACATGGCTCGGCCCGGCCCAACAATTTGGGAATCGGGTCGTGACATGTTTTTAGTGGTGGCCCACGCAGGTCCTGACTAAAGTTGTTTGGTTACGTTACTGTACCAAGCACGCCTGCAGAAATTAAGGATAACTAGATAACACTATGAACAACATCTAGAACACCTAGAGGAATTTTAGGATTGCAACATAGGAAAACTCATCACAGCGTAGGACCGGGTAGTGTAACTAAATTGTTTGCTTATGACTGTTTGCTTTATTCTTATAATTCCTTTGTCTTTTATAAATAGATGGACCCTACACACTCTCCCGATTCCGCCACCTCAGGTGACGGTACACCTTCATCACCTCCCCCTACCACCCGGATAGGTCCATTAGACTTTGCACCTCCACCACCTCCTACCCCGCAGACCCAGATGCCTCCATCCCCACCTCCTATTATACCTCCCCAGACTATTGTTTCCCTTGACGGAACCCAATTACTGGCTTGGATCCAGGGGCTCCTGAATACTCAGCATACCCCCGTCTCGCAACCTATAGAACATCAATTGAGGCTAGGTAGCATCAAGAGTTTTATGAACCTAAAACCGAAGGAGTTTCTTGGGACGGAAGGCATAGTTGTAGCTGATGACTGGTTAGATTCCGTAGAGAGGAAGCTCATAGGGGCTAGATTACCTGACGACCTTTGGGTCGAGGCAGCAGGATTTTTGTTAGCAGACCTGGCAGGGGTCTGGTTCAGAAATGAGACGATGTTCATTGGCGGCAGAGGAAACTGGGAGCAATTCAAGATCCAGTTCAAGAGGAAGTTCTTCTCCACCACCGCTAGAGTTGCCATAGGATTGCAATTCCAGAACCTGCAACAGGGGAGCCGTACAGTCGATGAGTACGCAGGTGAGTTTAGCAGACTCAGTCGTTTTGCCCCGAGCTTAGTAGCCGACCCGGAGGAGATGGCTCGCAGATTCTGCCATGGTCTTGTCCCGGACATTAGCATCTTACTAGTGGCCAACGGGATCACAGACTACTACCAGCTACTGGAGAGAGCCCGAGGTATCGAGGAGCGTCTTTTGTCTTGCAAGAGGCCAGCTACCACACATCATGACGGGCCGTCCAAGCGCCAGACTTTCCAGCAGAGGACGACTACCCAGCACCAGCAGGCCTATTCTCCACCAGCTCATCCTCAGCATCAGTTATCATTTGCCCGAGATCCGGGGCAACAGCAGCAGAAGTGGGTCTCTTGTGCCTTCTGCAAAAAGCCAGGGCACGATGTCTCCATCTGTAGGAAGAAATTGAGCCAGTGTCTTGCTTGCGGGTCTTCCACCCATATGATTCGGGAGTGCCCGAAGGCGAAGCCATTTACCAGAGGACCTTCAGGGAGAGCATACCCTTTAGCCATCCAGGCAGCAGTACCAGTGCAGGGCCCAGAGCCAGAGCCAGAATACTTGACAGACGGTGCCACAGGTTGGATTTATTTGCTTATGACTGTTTGATTCTAGTGCCTCATTAAGTTACCTATCACCAGACTCATGCCAAACCATCATTTAGTAACTGCACCCATGAGACCAAGCCATTGACCAGTAGACCTGTTTCATAGACGTTCCATCATTAGGAGATAGCCTTAGTCATCGCTGTAATTATTTTAAAAACGTTAGTTGCCTCGCGTGTCTTCAGTTCTTGTAAATTTCGAGGACGAAATTTTTCAAGGATGGAAGACTTGTCAACCCCTGATTTTAAAATTTTTTGTTTATTAGTGATAATTGGCCATTAATGATTATTTTGGCATTAAAATATTTTATTATAATTATTAGGAATTTTTCCTGTATTTTTAAATAATTTTTAAATGGTTTTAAATATATAAAATACCTTTTTGTAATAAAATAAATTGTTTTATATAGGTTTTGCAATTTTTAGAATTATTTAAACGCTGTTTGCAATTTTCTATTTGTTGTTTGCAAATTTAATTTGCATAACCTTAGGAAAAGGACCTAGACGAAATTTCCTAAATCCTAAGGGGTTTTTTGCTAACTACCCATCTCTCCCCACCGCCTCAACCCTAATTTTCCGGCGGCTAAACCCTAACCCTAACCCTAATCCGACGACTCCCACCGCCTTCATCGACCTATAAATAACCCCCTCGGCCTTCCCAACTCGACCACCACCATCTCGACCACTCACGACTAGAGCTCCGCCGCGTTTTCCCACTCCCAAACTCGACAGACACCCAACTCCGGCGACCCTCGTTCCACCACCACCGCTCGCCGTCGTCGACCCAAACCACCGTCGACGTGTTCGCCACGCCGAGGCGAACTCAGCGCCACCGGAGCGCCACGACGCCGACGCCCCCAGCCGCCGATCGCCCACTCTTCCACGCTCGAGTTCGCCGGACACGTACGTAGTAGTCTCCATTTCGTATCGTACGTGTCTCGTTTTCGAGTATGTTGTTCGCCAGGACACGACGACCCCAGCCCCGTACTCGGACACGCGTAGATCGTGTCGTGCGTGTCGTGCAGTGCATGGACACGCCGACACGGTGTCAGATTTCATATTCTCGTGTCCTGGACTGTATGGACACGAGACGAACTGAATAATTAGCTATCGGGTTTAAAACGTGTTATCGGATTTTAAAACCCATTAAACCACTTAGTTATCGGGTCTGGGCTCTTCCCAACCCGATATTTTTGTTTAGGTTTAAAATAATCTCAACCCCCGTTCTAACAGCCACCCGAACCCGACCCACTGGCCAGCGCGCAATCAATAAAACCCCCCCGCTCGGTTAGCCCGAGTTCGAGCCCCCCCCCCCCCCCCCCCCCCCCCATGCTGCTGTTTCTTTTCTTTTCTTTTCCTTTTCTTTTTTCTTTTTCTTTTGTTTTTATATATAATTATATATGTATATATGTATACATATATTGTATATATGTATATATGTATTATTATACATACTATATTTAGGTATATATAGTTGCTGTTTTTATAAATATATATATGAATATACTTCATTATTTTATGTATGTATATATATATATATATATATGTGTATTATGTATACATATATATTTATGTACATATATTTCCTTATGTATATATATTATTATATATATACTATTATATATATATATGTATACATTAATTTTGTATATATATATATATATGTTATATAAATAAGTATTTTCTTATATGTATGTATATACATATATTTGTATATATATATATATATAATATATAGTTGAGCATTTTCCTATATATAAATATCCCTATATTTATATATATATATATATATATATATATATATATATATATATATATATATATATATATATATATATATTATTTCCTATGTGTATTTTACTTAGCTTAGTGTAAATTATTTATATAAAATAATGTTCATACTTTTATAGTTACTATGTAAAATTTTACCATATTAAAATAATAATATTTATTTTGACTGTTACCAAATTATATTTTTTATTGTATTTTAATTACTGCAACCATTTGGTGTCCAAGCCTAGCATGGATTTTTGGGACTAAATGTGTTTTCACACATTCAAGGCCTGCACAAGTCATATTGGACTTGAATCATGGTCTTGGGTCCTGTATTTGAACCTTGGTTCATTTATATACATGGACAAAATATACAGATAATTAATTATTTAATTTCAGAATTATGTAACTTGCTGTTTTTGGATTTTTATAAATATTTAGCTTACTGTAAAAATTCTGGAAAAATAGTATTTAGATTCTCTGTTAATTTAGACAATTTAATATAAATTTTGTAGCATTTTGTTGACAGTTTTGCCCCTGTTTTGCCATATGAAACCAGAACTCATTTTCTATATATTTATGAAAACTGATTTTTATAAAATACTTCTGTTGGGTAATAAATCCCAGAAAAATTATAATAAATTTCTATAATTAACAAGGTTTCTGTCAGTATATTATTTTGCATTTATTGGAGACTTCTAGTATTTTCTAAAATTATTAGAACACAGTGCACAGAATGTTTATTTTACCAATAATTATGACTAAGTCATGACTTGTGATTTTTGTGTATTTCTAGTATTTGGATTGCTAACCAGCCTTAATATGGGAGACCCATGTGTTAGTTTAGATGCCAAATCACTTCACTTTGAACCCCTAGGCTAAGTTCACCTAGCCAATGTCCAATTTGGCCTTCTCACATCACTAGTGTATTTATATTGTCTTGTAACTTAGAGTCTGAGTATATATATGTTTTCAGTGCCAGGACACTCTACATCTTAGCTTTATTGTCATTGCATTGCTTTGCTCCAGGCAAGTACATCTACAAACTCATTTACTGTCTTTTAATGTTAAGTACATGTGACAACCTTGTGAATTACCATTAATCCAGTTACAAGTCTTTTGTTAATTGTACATGTTAAAACACTGTTATTTGATAAAAGAATGTTAATCAACCCATGTGAATGCTGATCCTTGGAGTAGCAAGTCAAATCATAACACATTTCATACTATTGCCAGTTCCCACCATGCTTTACACTATTTCCCGTATCTTTTACATGATGATTACTGGGTTATGAGAGAGTTGATAGTATAGTTACTGGACTCGTGGAATGTACTCACTTACATTGCAGTATGCTAATTGTGTAGTTTCTGGACTTGTGGAATGTACATACGTACATTGCAGTAAACTAGCAGTGCGGTTTCTGGACTTGTGGAATGTACATACGTACATTGCAGTAAACTAAAAATGTAGTTTCTGGACTTGTGGAATGTACATACGTACATTGCAGTAAACTAGCATAGCACCTATTGACCGATCTCATACCTGCTCCAGTTTTAATACATAATGTACAATATGCCACAATTGACAAGAGTGTCTTAAAATGATAATCAAGATATACCATGATTTCCCGCTTTATATGATTTACCATGATTCCAGTATGTCTATTTTTCAGTCTTATCATACCATGTTCCTGTTGTACATCTCTTGCATTATACATTCAGTACTTTAGTAGTAGAGGTTGTACTTGCTCCCGTCCTGACAGGATAACGTTGTAGGTATTTTGACCGAGGAAGAAATGCTTTGTGACCCGTACTATGGAGCTCCAGTTGAGGATATTCCAGCAGGGAATCCTGCTTAGCTGCTTAGTTTGACTCAGTGTTGGGTTATTATCACAGACGCTGTTTTGTACCTTTAAACTGGACTTTGTCTCCAGTACTACTTTTGGTTGTGTACTATTTATAACAAACTTAGTGGTTTTTCATCTATCTATATAGAAGCTGTGTTGTGATCATTCTTAAACTATCTTAATTATTAGCACATTTATCATTATTATCTGACTGTCTAGAACAGCTTACTACGCTCTAATCAAGCGTAGGCTGGACATGGCTCGGCCCGGCCCAACAATTTGGGAATCGGGTCGTGACAATATGTGCACGTAAATGGAAGTTATTAAGCCAAACCTATTAGGGCTGTCTACTTGTCACCTCCACATGCTATCATCATGCACCCCAGGGTCGGCCCTGGGGCCGTGCCAATAGTGTGGCCGCACAGGGCCTCCAATTTTTGGAGGCCTCAAAAAAAATATTATGGTTAGTTTTGTAATTTTGTATTTCAAGTTATACCATTTCTTCCTCAATTCCTACTCTACAATCCCTCCAAGACCTCCAATTATTGGATCCCTATTCCTTACTGACTCTTAGATTCATATTTATAATCATACAAAAAATTGGAATTTTTTAAAGATATTGCTCTGACCGGTGTGTTAATTGCTATTTTGTTTCTAAAGATCCCTCAATTGTTAGATGAATTTATTTTCTACAATAATGATGAGGCTTTTTTATATATATAATTTAAGAATTTGGATGTGCAGGCTTAGTATTTATTTAAAAAATAATGATGTCGAAGACTGGAGCTCTTGGTCTTGCATCAGGTGACTCAGGTCCATAGTCGGTCCTATGATTTACGGGACCTATGACAAAATCTAAAATTTGGGCCATTTTTCTCACATAAATAAAAAAAATTGTTTCTAAAGAGCCCTCAATTGTTGGATGAATTTATTTTCTACAATAATGATGAGATTTTTTTTATATATATAATTTAAGAATTTGGATGTGCAGGCTTAGTATTTATTTAAGAAATAATGATGTCGAAGACTGGAGCTCTTGGTTTTGCATCATGTGACTCAGGTCCATAGTCGGTCTTATGATTTACGGGACCTATGACAAAATCTAAATTTTGGGCCATTTTTCTCACATAAATAAAAAAATTTACAAGCAAAATCATCAATCAAGCTATCATATTTTTTTCGATTGGAGCGCTGGCTTTTTTGTTGCTTCCAGATTGGGTCTCTGTTTTTTTTTTGGTTTTTTGATATACTTATTCTATTGTAAAATTACGGGACTTCCAAAATTGGGGGCCCATGACAGTTGCCCACCTCGTTCGTGCCCTGGGCTGGCCCAGCTCAGGTCTTGGAGGCTCTAAATTGTGTGATTACATATTACTTCTCATTTGGGTATTGATCGTTATTCGTTTTATTATATGTTTTAATCAACAGAAAATTTGAGGCCAGATTTAGACAATTTAACGGTGAGTACGTCTTCTATCTAAAACATCTTTATTATACTATGTAATCTGCTTGAAAATGGATAATTTGAGCTTTAGTTATTTTGTTTAGCAACTACCTATAGATTCAGTTATAATATACAATCAAGAGCTATCTCCCGAGATTTTGATAAAGACATATAATAATATATTTAAAAAATATGAATAAATAAATTTAGGGCCACATTTTAAAATTCGCACAGGGCCTTCAATTATTAAGGACCGGCCCTGATGCACCCATGTGCATGATGATAGCAGGGGGGTGACAAGTAGACCCCCCCTCCCCCCCCCCCCCCCCCCGTGAGGTGGCACCCTACCTCTCTCTCTCTCTCTCTCTCTCTCTCTATATATATATATATATATATATATATAATATATATATATATATATATATATATATATATATATATATATATATATATATATATATATATATATATATATATATATATATGGGTCCGGCTATACACACCCCAAACTTACTTAGCACACCCTATTTAAAAAAAAAGAAAGAAAAAAATTTCTAATCTACCCTTGCTGAGCACACCCATGCTCCCCTCCCCTCCCCTCCCCCCCCCCCCCCCTCCGCCGACCCTCCTCCTTCTCCTCCTCCTCCTCCTCCTCCCCCGACCCGCCGCCTCCTCCTCTGACCCTCCCCCCTCCGCCGACCCTCCCCCTGCTCCCCTCCCCTCCCCCCTGCTCCGCCGACCCCCCCCCCCCCCCGAACAGCCTCCTCCTCCCCCCCCCCCCGACCCCCCTCCTCCTCCTCCTCCCCCTCCCCCCGCTCCCCGATCCCCGACGGCCGACCCCATAAACTGTTGTTGAAACAAAAAAAAATTGAAAACAATTTGTGTGTATTCACGGGTAGGTTCGCCCCTGGTTTGTCGATCTCACAGAGGAATGTTCGACCCACGACAGTCGAACTATAGTGTGTACGCTCGACCAACATATGTCGAACATAAGATGGCATGTTCGATTAGAACATGTTCGACCAGTGTTTGTCGAACAGAAGAAGACATGTTCAACCCGTATTTATCGAACAGAAGAAGACATGTTCGACCAATATTTGTCGAACAGACCATTGCCCGTTTGACCAGTATTTGTCGTGCTCATCGCAGAATATGGGGTGTGCTCAGCAAGGGTAGAATAGAATTTTTTTTTTAAATGGGATGTGCTAAGTAAGTGTGGGGTGTGTATAGCCGGCCCATATATATATATATATATATATATATATATATATATATATATATATATATATATATATATATAAGCCCCCCCCCCCCAATGCACCGAGAAGTATAAGTGCACGATAATAGCATAGAGGGGTGACATATAGTCACCTCACCTCACCTCACCTCCCTTATATATATATATATATATATATATATATATATATATATATATATATATATTTTACGTGGTGCTCCTACTAGTATATATTCTCTCTCTAGAAGTAATTAGGAGAGTAAAAAATCACATTTTTAGGCTAATTATAAGGGCACATAATATTTTGATCGGGGCTAGCCAAGTATTAGTTTTTATTATTTACAAGTTTGCCACTGGAAAAATTACTCAGGACTATCCAAGTGGTAGGTATAAAAGTTAAATCTTATAATTTTTGTTTTCTTCCTCACTCTCCATTCCTCACAAGAAGAAGAAGAAGAAGAAAAACAAGAAGAACAAAAAGAATAAGAACAACAAGAACATCAATTTTTGCAAACCTAGTTTATTTTGATTTTTTGCTCTCTTCTAATTTCTCAGATCTCTTTCTCCAAAACCTACTTTATTTTTCTTCTTCTTGTTTGGGCATTATGGATGAAACCCTAGTTGTAGAAGAAATTGGGTTATCAAATCTATCAAATATATTAATCTATTAGCCTATTAACCAATTTTTCTTTATTAATAGAAGAATTATGCATGCAATCCTAGTTGTAGAAGAAAACTATGGAAGAAATCCTAGTTGTAGAATAATTGGGTTCATATCAGGACTGTCACAATTTCTGACAGTCCTAGAAGTATTGAGGACTGCCAGAAATTGTGGCAGTCTTGAAATAGACTCGATGTACAACAGGACTGCCACAATTGCTGACAGTCCTAGAAGTAATGAGGACTGCCAGAAATTGTGGCAGTCTTGAAATAGACTCGATGTACAACAGGACTGCCACAATTCTAGGACTGCCAGAAATTGTGGCAGTCCTGAAAGATACTTGCTGTACAGCAAGTTCCTTTCAGGACTGCCACAATTTCTGGCAGTCCTAAAGTCGAAATTTCCGAATGAAAAAACATGTTAGGATTTATTTCAATCTTGATAATAGAGTGAAATATGCATTTTAGGATTTATTTCCATGCATTCTTTGTGATGAAAGAAGTATTTAACCTTTATTTCCATACATTTTAGGGTTTATTTAATTTTTTGGGTGCCATCGAAATTGGAAAAGAGAAGAAAACTATGGTTTTGATGGAGATGGTGATGATGAAAATGGTGGAGAAGAAGAAGATGAGAAAAAAAAACTAGGACTTTGATGGAGATGTGAGAATGAAAATGGTGGAAAAGAAGAAGATGGATAGAAGAAGAAGAAGAAGAAAGCTAAGACTTGTGAAGAGAGAGTGAAATTTAGAAATGAGAGTAATTTTTTGGGTTTGGAGGGGCTGTGGGCTTTGGACAGCCCCTTGAGTGGAATATTTTGATATCCCGAGTAAAAGTTCCTCAAATCCTGGCTAGCCCCGATCAAAATGTTATGTGCCCTTATAATTAGCCCATTTTTAGTACCTTCAATTGGTTGTCTGGAGTTGACTGAAAGCCTAGTATTGTAAAAATACCAAAAACAGCAGCAAAAAGAAAAATACCAAGTCTGCGAGCAGCACAAAAGAGATTAGTGTCTCTTGATTGAGAAATATTCTGAATTGATGAGAATAGACTCCTTTAGCTTGAGCATGACACTTCAAGCCATGGTTTTGCTAGGAGTGGATGATGCATGAAATTGAACCATTCAAGTAAGTACCTTGGTTTTGCTAGGACTTGACAACTCATGTCTCAGCTGATGCAGAAGTGGAAGACCTGATTTTCAAAATGGTGGAAGAGATTACAGGTGCTAAATATGCTCAAAACCATAGCAAAAGAATGTAGCTGCCAACCAAAACATAATAGAAATATCGGAGTATCAAAACAATGAGAATTATCAATATTTTTTCTGCATCGTTGTCCTTATCATATCCAATGAGTACAGCTAATAAAAATCATGGCTTAAATCCATTAAACTGAAACAAAACTGTTTCCCCCAACTGTAGGGAATTAGGAGTGATAGAACAGAGGTCTGCATAGTCCAATGCGCAAACAAAGCTTATATCCTTGACAGATGAGAGTCCCAAAATGGATTCAAGCAATAAAATCATCCACTTCAACAATGTAAAATGGCCCTTTACTTTGCTATGGTAGAGAGAGAATCTGGCTTTGCCAAATCAGTAACTGATTGCTCTGGGCTCGTAGAATCAGCAACATATCCATTCCCAATCAGGTTCAAGGAGCCCTGTCGAAAGGGTAAGTGTCGTTGTAACAAATATCCCACACAGATTCAATGGCATCCTTTGCAGCTGCTCCTGAGCAGTATGGATTATTTTCTACTGACTTGAGAGCTCGCCTTTTAACACAATCCTGCAAGTACCCCAAACAATGCTAACATATTATGACCCAAATATGTCACGAGACCAAAGACTTTGAAGATGGCGAAAGCAATATTGTCTAGCTACGAGGAGCGCCCTATGAAACGTTTACTCCTTTTTTAGATATAGCTACTTCTTACATGTTCCAAACATCATTTCCAAAAGATGATATTACTTATTATTGTGTAGGAATTACGAAACTGATATAAACTAATTCAAGGGAATGTACAATGCATGTGATACGATCGTGTAAAAGGGATGCATGGGGCTACCAGGCTTGGAACCAGTAGTCCCAGACCAATATGCAAGGAGCGGCTTCTGTCAGAGAACATGCTACAGGATAGAGAGAATGACACCAACCACTATAGGCAAGTTCACCAAATTGTTGCAGGTACAACCAGTAAAAGGATGGTGTGAGGGAGAGAATAGAAGGTTATCCTCCAGTTTTTATAGACTGAGGTCACTTTCAGGTTGGCCTACCTCTCGTGCATCTCTTTAACTCCTCTTTCCATAAGGGTTTTTCTAAGGGCACACCCTATTTTACTTGGGGCTATCACTTACTAGGGGACAGCCCAAGTTTGAGGAACTTTTACTGGGAACAGCCCAAAAATTACTTGGAGGCACCCCAATATTAGGATTTTTCTCTCTCCTCTCTCCTCTCTCCTCTCTCCTCTCTCCTCCTCCTCCTCCTCCAGCGGCCCACACCTTCCTCTTCTTCCTCCGCCACCATAGTTTCCTTCAGCGGCGACAAGACCGCCCCGTTCTTCGGCTTCCTCGGCGCCGCCGCCGCCCTCGTCTTCTCCTGTAACACCCCCCCCCCCTTTCCAGATGTAGGGTTTTCCTGAGTTTCTAGGGTTTCGTTTTCACTCTTCTCTAATCTTCGCAGGCATGGGAGCGGCGTACGGGGGTGATGCGGCCAGAGCTGGTCATGAAGCCGATCGCCCCCGTCGTCATGGCCGGGGTGCTCGGGATCTACGGGCTCATCATCGCGGTCATCATCAGCACCAGGATCAACCCCAAGGCCAAGCCCTACTACCTCTTCGACGGCTACGCCCACCTCTCCTCTTTCCTCCTTCCTCCTCCTCTTGCTGCTTCTGCTTCTTCCTCTTCTTCTTCTCCGAGGACTGCCAGCATGCTGGCAGTCCTACTTGCTGGAAAAAATTGGGCTAGCCCCAAGTAAAAAAATGGATGGCAAACTTGTAATTTTTTTTAAACATTTTTGGGCTAGCCCCAAGTAAAAAGTGTGGTGCCCTTAGAAAAACCCTTCCATAATAAGAAAGTTACCTCCCCTTTTAAACTTTTGTCCTTCCATGGGTAACACCAGGCAAAGCCAAACTCACCATCCACGATTAAAGAGCTTCGAGCTTCTTATTGAAGTTTGTCACTTTTAATCATAATTATCCACATTTATTTTTCCAAAATATACACCCAGGATAATTGATGAGTTAAAATGAAATAAACCACTTACTTTATAGGTGGGTCTTAAAGAACTTCCATCTTATACTTATATATATGCACCCTTACGCCCCATACTAGGTAGGCTAGACAACCTTAATAATAGGATATACCAGGGAATCCAAGCATCAGGACTTAGTCGAAGGGCTCTTAAGTTCCTAGTTGTCAAGCATGCATTACAATTATCTTATCTGATTGTGATCTCTCCTGGTTGATTAGCTCCACCTCTTCAGTTGTAGACGAGACGAAAGGCGCAAGGATGAGCGTTATAAGGCCTTTTCTTCTGATCCCCTCCGATAGAAAAAAAAAAAATTCTTGCTACTACAATCTATGTCAGTCATTGACGGGCGGAAGAATTATCCTTTCTTGTTTTGGGGTTGCAGTAACATCATGCAATTCCATTGCAAGCTTTGATGCCTAACAACTAGGGTTGCATTTGCAGCCCTAGTTGGCAACATTGGCAAGGCTCTATTCTGGACTAATGTAAACCTATTATGTCCAAAGTATATATATCAATACTCGAAATTAATATGCAACTAAAGAAATCATCATTTCTCTTGACAACCCAGATGTCAATTTCTCCTAAATTCTATTATATCAACTTTGTATTCATGTTCGCTTGATCCAAATTGTTTCTTCTTATATCCGATCCGAATCCGTTATTTAGCAAATAGGTAATTGACTTTTATTTACGGGCAATATCCGTATTTATATCAGTATTCATTACTAGAGAACAAATTGATATGGTAATACCTAAATCCAAACTGTATCCGCTCCGAATGCACCCCTAGTAACAAGGTGCACCTTGCACAAACGTACAACTGCAAGTAACAAAGTATCAACGCCCTAAAGAAACCATTAAAACTGTCATCTTGGAGATGACATGCAAGAAGCCAACAAGAACCTAAACTGAAAAAGAAGGAGATCAGGTTTTTAAAATAATGCCTTGTTGTCAAGATGTATCATTTCAATTTAGATGACTACAAATGTGGTAAATTCAGGTTTCAAACAAATTTTTGCAAGAGATGTAAATACCAGGTCCAAGAAATCCATAGCATGTATCTTAATTCAGTCAGTCTATTATAGTTGCCTCAATAAAAGTGGACCGACTATTTAGATATCCTAATCAAGATCAAGGACAAGTGAGACCACAAACATGGAAATCTAGCCAGAATCAAGCTACTGTGGATCTTATTTAAAGAATGAGTTGTGGGCCAATACGCAATGCAAGTACTTCGAGCTTGAACATGCTCTAAATAATTTCTGTTACAAAAGACTTCAAGAGAATAATTTGGCAAGCACATCATTTTGTGGCAAGAATAATTCCCAGTTAAATAATGTATGTACCAAGAATAGTTGAAGTACCATCCATGTTCTTTCCTCAATTGTGGTTAGTGTTAGCTTTCAGCTCAAGTGCATGACAAGTCTAAAGTCATCATATCACGTCCTGCATTTAGTAGGGGTACAAAAGAAATCCTCTATATATCAATGCAAGGAAAGTTTCAAGTACTATATGGAAATTAATGATTTTTCCGACAAGTGTGTTTGTCTGTGTGTGTCACTATCTATGTTCGTGCAGTATGTATTAAGTTAGTCTATTCTCAGGTTAATGCGACTTCAATTGTTCAATATTGAAAGTCTAGAAGGCAAAAGGCAACATGAACAAAGTATTAAAAAAATGAATTTTGACAATACATAGGGGGTGTTTGGTTCAAGTTTTGGAGGGTTGGGAATGGGTTTTGGATTCCTTACCCATGTTTGAATGTTTGGTATGTGGGGGAGGGGATACGAGGGGCTTCATATTCTCATTGTTGTGGGAAAGTAAAACCCAAGGCCCCCTTGGAAATAGTTTTGCTTTCCTGGAAATGTTGTTTGGGTTTTCGTTTGGACGGTAATAGCCTTATTTTACTTTCAAAATTCTAACTTCTATATCAAACACGTGAATTTAGGTAATATAAACATTATGAAATTAACGAAAGGATATTTATGGAAAACTAAACAAATTTAGATTCATATTCCTGTATTAACCAAACATGTGAATGGAAAAATTGAATTTTTTGGACTACATATTTCCAACCTAACCAAACATGGGTATGGGAATGTTGAATTCCTTTCCCATGGAAAAGGAACAGAAAGTGGATCCCTAGGAATACAAAACCTGAGAGAACAGACTGAGCTCCATAGTCAAAACCCTATTTATATCATCAGAGAATTAGGAGATTGAAGAGACTCGTGTAATTTAAGAGAGTAGTCCTACAAAATTCAATAAGCATGATGGGATGTTATCTTTTGCCTGTTTTCATACATTATTCGGATCCTTGAATAATAAATTAAAGTTTCTGTAAAAATATTTAAGCCATCAGTGCACAGTACAAAGGTTGAAAATTGGTCAATGCTGATACGTATCACGCATTTTAAGTCGTATTTGGGCATATACTCATCTGAATCATGCCCCAAACATTGGTAGTGGTCAATTATGCCCATTATCAAACCTTGCAGTCAAAGCTTCGGTAAGTGTCGGGTGAATTTCAGCCAATACAACCTGAAACAAACCAGAATCTTCTAACCAAACTATAACAAAAAAAATGTAAGAAATGGGAGGAGTGATGAAGAAGAGAAAGACAACACCTTCCATAATGCACCAGGTCAATTTCAGATGAATAGCACTAGGGAAAGGGTTAAGGAGGCTTATTACCTGGACTAGGAGACCAGAGTCCTTCGTAAGGTTATTTTAGTTAACACAGGTGACCCATTAGATATGAACCCAGAGTTCGAACCCAACCAGAACCATTTCCTAATTTTTATAGGATGGTTTGGGTCTTAAAAACTTTATAGTTACAAAACATTGAGTTCGAACCCAACCAGAACCATTTCCTAATTTTTATAGGATGGTTTGGGTCTTAAAAACTTTATAGTTACAAAACATGAACCATAATGAAGATCACACCTTAACTAGATCAAACCATTATTAACATTTTAATTTGAAATTTTCTCTAAGACTTTTTTAAATTTGTTTTGATGCGACGAAACCCGGTATCCCAATACTCCAATCTGAAAATGCTGAGACTACTGAAATATACCAAGTTTTATTAACATTGCATAATATTTAACATTCTATAACAGAGCAATTCTCAAGCACATCCACACCTTGAAGAGGGTGCCTAATATATGCTGCAAAGGCAAACATCAAATAAAACAACAAAACCATCGAGGTTCTGATCTTCTCTTGTTCCATCCAAAAAGCAGGTTTTTTGCCTCAATTTCCTGGGCATGTTCCAAGTCTTCTCTTAGATTAAAATGATTGATCTTAGACCTCTGAAAAAGGCCCTTAAAAGAAGAAATCGTGTCAAAAACTTGAGTATACAAAAATCAAGTTCCTTTTTATCATACTTGCCACCTATTATAAGCAATTTTATTTATTTATGAAAACTGATTCTCTTTCTCATCATCTGCAAAAACGAAAACTAGTATCACCCTCTTTAAACAACATCATTCCCTTCCAAGAGAACTACCTCAAGTCATGCTGTCAAAACATCCTTTTTTTAGACCAGTCCCTGCACAACTCCCTCAACTCCACCTGTCAAAAGCATTCACCTCCAACAATCTGTCTGAAAAAAGGTTAATCTTGCCAAACCACTAGTTAATACCTTGTGTAATTTTCTTGATGTTTCAACATGCTCATATATTCACTAGATATTCTAGTGCAAATGCCAATGAGTCAAACCACTTTTTCTCTTCAAACAGAACTCAAATGTTTCATATAAACAAAGTTCATTTATTTCAAAGTTTGATGTCAAATCAAAATTAACAATGACCTTTCTTGCTTGTGCGAGTTTGAGAAGACTGCAAGTATATTTGGTCAATAAGCTGATTATTCAATAAATTAAATCATCAAACTCCCAAGGAAACACAATAAAGTTCATATGCATTGAGGTGGATGGATAATGTTAGGTTGAATATAATAGTTAAATGGAATGTGTTGCAAGAAGCTTACATAAAGCCATCTCCAAATTACTAGATCAAGCATGTTGGTTATGGTTATAGTTACAGCCCTCTCTTGGACATGCCAAATAATAATATCCACAGGTTTGAGGAACAAGTCAAAAATGATGAAAACATCCATTCTGGTAGATCAATATAAACAAAACGTGTGTACTAAAATAATTGCACTGGGACCATTCATGGTTTGCAATTCCATCAAAATCGTAAAAGATGTCATAAAATTATAAATACTGGCTTAAAGGGAAAAACTCACTTGTTCATGACCTCGAATTTTCATGAATCCTCGCAGCAATTCCCGTTTATAATGACAATCTCCACTGAGATGGTTAGCCCTGATCTGTATAACAGTTGAAGCACAAATTCATAACATAAACAATTTCAATAGCAAAGTAAGAATATTAAGCCACTGCTTGCCAATAATGTCAGCATGATTAACAAAGAAAAATATAGGTGGCCGTAATATGCCTACAAGAATACTGCCATCCACATACATCAGAACAAGCATAATCAACATATACCTCAGAACAAGCATGATGAGCACAATTTTTCCAATCCATGTTCTTCACGCGACAGTCATCATAAGCATGAACCAACTCGTGAATCAATACTTGATTAACCTCATCTTGGTAAGTCAAATTGTTACAACACACAGATATCTGTTCAAAAGAATAGCAGAGTTAGGTACAAGCAGAACAAAAACAAAGTACATTATATTTGGCATAAATTATTATGACCAAATATAGAAATTCCTCCTTGAAGGAGAAAACATTCAAAAATCAAATCAGTTTGACAACTTAGCATTATAACAATGTACAGCATTAAGCAGAAACAAAAATATGCAAGGGTAGGCATTAGTTGAGAATGTATTGCCTATATTATATAAAATCAAAGCAAATAGTGGATGGTCTTTTTTCTTACACATTGGGGCGTCAGATATGATTGCAGTTCATCATTTCAAATATGGCTTTCTTTGTCATCCATGATAGTGTATCAATAATATTATTCTACTTCTGCTTTCTCATCATTATCACCCTATATCTTTCGTGGGCATTCTTCTTTTACTATTAACCCTTCATTCTCATTCAAGGACCCGGCCATGTTACATAATTGAACCTTTGATTGGGTTAGCAACTTTTCAATCGATTCTTTCCCGAAATTAAGCAATGGAGAATGTTAGATTTCGTGGAAGTAACCGGGTCGACTGCCCTCCATGGCAATCATACACAAGTCCTTGGGTCCTTGAAATAAATTCATGTACGGACTCAATGTGTATGACGGGCTGATACAAAATACTAATGGCTCTTCCTTGTGACCGACTTTGACAAAATGGTCCTGCTTGTCGGCACGTATCTTGTTAATCCGATCATACCACTTTGATTTAGGACGAGACCCAAAAGAAGCAGACTGGCGATGTGGACAATGTGAAATTTAGGGATTTATAGGGCAAATTGGGGTGTGGAAGCTTTAATTGATGTTGTGAACAATTAATTGTTATAATAATTTTAGCACAAATAAACTAGCAAAGTTGCCAAACTAATATCAACTTAGTTGTAAAGAAAGGTACTACTAAACTGGATGAAACTGGATTTGCATCGATGGTGGTGGTGGCGCTCTTGACGGAGCAGTGATGATAAGGGTTCGATGAACAACAAAGTCGACGCGCGTAAACTTGTTGTGAAGAAGAATCCAAATAGGAGAATAATAGCAATCCTTATGTTTGTTGAAATTTAAAAATATGATAGAGAAAGATAAAAATAACTTTTCTAAGGTTGGCTCAACCAACTCAAAAAAGAATATTCTTTAATCAATCTCCTCATGAAAATATAACTTGTTTTACATGTGTATTTATAGAAAATGTAGAAACCCTAATCTAATTGAAACTCGAGGGTAACCTAACATAACTAAGACTCAAAGATTAGGCTCATAAAGTCAACCTAATCCTAATACAACTACATAACTTTGATTGGGTTAGCAACCTTCCAATCCCTTCTTTCACTACCTTCAGAAATGGAGAATGTTATTCCCTTGAGGACATCAATCAATATGTTGAATCAAGGGAGAAGAGGGAGAAGTGACAGGAATTGGGGAAAAAATAGGACAACAATCAATATGTTGAATCAAGGGAGAAGAGGGAGAAGTGACAGGAATTGGAGAAAAAATATCATAGACACATTCATCCTCAAAAAACGAAAAGCAAGGTTCTAGCAAAAATTGGAAGTAGTAAAAATTGGATCACATGAAGCAAATGATTGGGGTGAAAGATTTCATGCATGGTAAGTGTAAGAATTATGAGCACCATTTTACCATGCCAAAGGACTTGGAGAAATGCCTCACTACTATTTCTGAAGCTAGCGAATCCTACTTAAAGTTAAATTTACCACAATGTGAGAGACAGATTGTTGAAACAAATATGCCACCCTCTATGTTGTTAGTATCTTATGATAGGTTATGAAATACTACCATTTCGTTAGCACAAGGTTGAGTGTGGTCATCCTTAGGTCATTTTGAATGATAATAATGACAAACACCTGGTCCATGCAATCGATACTACAGGCGATATGAAAGGCACTCTTAGATGATGCTTTCCAACAGTAGCATGGATCAATTCCTGTGGCTTATTATCTACAAGTACATCAGGAGACCTCTGAGAGTGTACCTAAAGGCTTGCTACATGCACAAGATTGTATCACATAGGACTTTCTTGCATCATTTATTAAGCAAGCGTCAAAACTTGCATCCATAAGAATGGTCAATAGTTCAACAATTGCCCAGTACAGCTTCGCAGATCGGAGAAACATTAAATCAGTGAACTACAACTTCAAAAGCTTTTCGCGAGTTAAACTACTCCTGCACATGAGTATCACAGAGATAGATGGGGAGAATTTATCGCCAACTATATCTGATGCGGAAAAATCATTTTTTTCCTAGAAGAAAAAAAATATTAAGAGAAGAGTAAACACTAAAGATTCAAGATTTGCTTCTTTTGCCAAATTTTTATGGGGGGATTTCCAGACCCGCTTAATGTTTGCAGATCTAGCAAGTCACCAAAACCCCCGCCCTGCCCCCTAGTTATATTTTTCTCAGAGTGCACTCTGTCCACATTAGGCTAAAACTTAAGTTATTAGTTTCTTGTTAGTTAAAAAGAAAGTTTTGGCCCAATGTTCCTTTCCATGTGCTTCACCTCTAAAATATTACCGTTATCAAGAGAAATTCAACAAATTTGGTTATAAAAAAGAGGACAATCTTCTAGGATGTTAATTGGTAAAGGTATTGGGGATGGTTGAATGTATTTCCCAAAATAACATAATCCTTTTTTCGTAAGACCCACATATCTCAGAACACTCTGTATTTCAAAGATACCAATGGCCTCCTTCCTAACATGCCTCAGATACTTGTACTATAAAATAAAAATAAAATCTCTTCCGATATCTCCAAGGGAGATGGGTGTAGTGTCCCGCTCCGCGAAGGTACTATATGAACAGAGAAATCGATGTTGGCTCGAGAGGAAGCCTTCACGAAGACGATTAATCTGGACGAGTGGACAAAGACTCATTTTCTGATTCTTTCACGCCTAATAAAGAATCTATGTTTTGAATGAATCTCTATTGCTAAACAAGTTCGTAATATGTGAGAATACTTGACCCAATATGCTTTAAAGTAAATTTGCATGTCGCTTGATGAACGGACATTTGCTATGCTAAGACCTAAGACTAGATAAGATGTTGTCATGCTAAAGTTAGACTGTTGCTTTAATATATGAATCATTGCTTTAATATATGAATCATTGCTTTAATATATGAATCCTTGCCATGCTTAATAAGAAAGGATAAGAGAATGCTTGCATGCCTCAAATCGGATGCTTATCAAGAGTAAACGTACCTGCTTAATGAATCGTATATGTTGCTATGTTGTGAATAATAAGAGTGACTTCATGTTTCCTTGTATCATATGCTGGAAAAGATAGAAATGGGAGGAGCTATTGGATCTGTGATCCGAAAAGAAGAAAGACACGAAATGAACGTGCCATATATCTGTTAAGGCACGAAAGGAACGTGTTGTATATCTGTTAAGGCACGAAGGAACGTGTCGTTTGTCTGTTACTCTGTTAAGATTTATCTGATAGAAGTTGCATTCATGCATTGGTCTCGGACAACTTGTGCACAAGGTAATCGTCTCTCGAGTGGATTCCCGGAGCACTGAAAACCACTCGGTCTAGGAGAGATTAAGTCACCCTGAGGTATAAGATACCTCGCGATCAGGGGGTGTTGTGTCTATTAGCGACAAGCTGAACCAAAGAGTCCCAGCGGCTAATCATGGGAATAGACCCATGAACCATTATGTAGATAGGATGTCTGTTAGTGAAGAGCTAAACCCTGAGCCACAGTTGCTAGTATGTGTGTATATCAGTGCAAAGCTGAACCTTAAGTCACAGCTGCTGGTATACGCATGTATTAGTGCAGAATTGAACCTTGAGCCACAGTTGCTAATCTGGTGGTGCATGCATATGTAGAAATTTTGTAAGCTAACAATGCAGAGACGGACAAAGAATATGTACACACTTGATTTATTTTTTAATCCTTGTCTCGCGCAGGGATGGATCGACGACAATGGGTAAGAATCATCGAAGGGTGATGTTCGTTTTATGTTTAATATTGTTATCCTAAAATGTTCATATAAATAGTTGGTTCACTCGACATGCTCCTGGTAACAACCTGAAATGCTAATGTTCTTATAACAAAAAAAGAAATGTTTTGCATGGAATGTTGCTATCTGTGTAAAGAAGAGAGAATTCTATATTGTTTGTCACTGCTAAAAAAATCTGAGATTTGAATATGACTCATGTCAATAGGAATGAACTGATAACGTGCATTGAAATGACCCAATTGTAGACTTGAATGAAATGTGGAATATGAAATATGGCTTTTCGAAAATGGTATTCCAAAGGAATGTAACCGAACTCTGAACTGCATGAAATAAACGTAGGTAAAAGTAGCAAAATCATATCATGTAAAATATTTTTTCACTAAATTACTTGGTGATCGTTTCAGACGATGAAGCACTTCTTATTTCACCAGTACGTTAATGTACTGACCCACCACCAGCTTACTTGTAGGTGCAAGATGTTCGAATTGAATGATCCGAAGCGATAGCCAAATCCTCATCCTTGGGAGCCGGAAATCAGAAGATAATATGCAAAAGAGAAAGTTTTCTATATAAAGGGATGTAATGGAGCGGTATCGTTGTAATATGTATAGTTCAAAAGAGATATGTAAGCCAAGTATGGCGTGTATTTAATATGTTTAAAAGATATCAATAAAGAGGGTTTGTTTCTGCTATCATTGTGTTCAATTTGTATTCTACAATGTGCATGATGTTCCAATTTCTACATTTTTGTTCTGCTGCATTGTTGTATATCTTGTTAGTGTACATGTCTTGGCCTTGTGCAAACGCAACTTAGGCTTGCACAGCATCACATCCAAGCGAGAACGATAGGTTCCACAGAGATCAATGCGAGGACGAAAGGACTCTGCGGGACCGGAACGTGACAATGGGTTGGTGTAGAATCGAGGAAAGTAACCTCCAAATCCAGTCTGATAAGCTACAAACCCAATAGATGCTTCAGGCGTTCAATCATGTGTGTTATTAACTTATTTTCTCATCTCTAATTTTCCCATATTCTTTGATACAAATAGTATCATGAACAAACATGTAGAATTGATGTAAAACAACCAAAAGCACATAGATCTGGCCCATTTGGTATTCTTTGGGTTACAGCAGTATACATATATTTATTATGCAAATAATCAGCTTCAAGAGGAATAAATATGATAAACCTCTGAAAAAGGCAAGAATATTCAATAAAACCATGAATTTTAAGATTGCTTCAAAACTTGAGTTCTTTCTAGTTAGCCTCAATAGCAAAGCATTTGTATATGAAATATAATATCCATAAATGACGAGACTTATTTACTAGCATATCATATTATGAACAAATTCCAATTACTACCATACAAAAGGATGTAGCAAAACCTAGAACTACTAATATCATCAAAATGCAGAATAAATAACAAAACATGATGTACTTATGCCAACATGCTAAAAGCATTTGTCATGACTTGGAAACTGATAAGGGTGTCCAATGTAAGATCATATATCAATTATGGATCTTCTTGGCATGAAATCTAAAATAAATGGTCATCAATACGAATTCCAAGAAACAAAGATGAAAATGGAGCATTTACTGTACTGCACAAGCCGTCTAAAAAAATTCTTTTTCAAATAAGTCCTTGCTTAGCGCTAATATTGTTAGGATTGGCTCAAGTTTATTTAAAATGATTACGTTTATCTAAAGTCTAAATAGATTAGGATCGGTTTCTTGGTGGCTAACAAATATTGAATGGCTATGATTTGTTTTAGGATTTAGGTTTTGCGCTAGAAATATAGGTTTCCTTTTTGAGAAAAAAAATGTAATAAGAAAAGATGTAGGATACTGGGTTTCTATAGTTGCTGGTGAGAATTATGAGTGCTTTTAATCTTCTTTATGATTAATTAAAAATTTTGGGGATTTAGGAGTTAATTATTTTGCTTGATTTTGTTGTTCTTTTTCCATTGTCACACTTTTGTTGTAACAAATTGGTATCAAAGAGAGGTTCGAGATCCTACGCAGTTATTGTGCAACAATGATGAGTGAAAGTGTTCTAAAGGTAATGGTGGTAAAGGTGACCATGATCATCCGAGGCCCCGGCGAGGCTTTGACAATGACAGTTTCATGGAAGGTGAAAGATGATGAAAAAGAAGAGAGAAAATAATAAGAAAAAATGACCGAATTTTGTTGAAGATGGAGAGATTTTTCCCTACTTTTGGATATTGTTGTTATGGAGGATTGTTCTTTGTTGATGGTAAGGATGAAGATTTTGTTGATAGATTTGGTGATTTTGGTATTTGCTTATTAGTAAGTTTTTTTTTGTTATTCTGATTTTGATGTTTGGTGCTATGTTGGAAGATTGTGGCTGCGATAAGGACAACGTTAGTGACCTAGAATCTGTGTCGATCTGCTAAGGGATCCAAGTGAGAGGCATGAATTGCTGAGATTGGAGTCAGCATTCAGTGTTTATTTTGTCAATCGTTCAGGACGACGTCATGACACAAAGGTACAACACAACCAACTCATGGTGGTATTTGTGGGTTCGTTTTGAGATTCTGGTGATTAGGCATTTGGATAAGAACAAGCCAAGGTAGAGAATGTCAGGATTTGCTCGAGCTTATTTCAAAATTATTATGTTTATTGAAGTCTAAATAGGTTATTATTAGTTTCTTGGTAGTTAAGAAATATTGGATGGCTAGGATTACAATTTAGGTCTCGTTTGAGAAAGAAAAGATGTAAGGTTTTGGGGGAAAAAATTTAGTGTTTCTTAAGGATTATAAGTGATTGTAATCTTCTTTATAATTACTGATTTTTTGGGTTTAGGAGTTGAATTTTTTTTCTTGATTTTGTTACTTCCTTTCCATTGTCGGACCTTTGTCGTAACAAATACAATACGACAACACTTGGCATTATGGATCAAGTTAACAAACTATATGAGAGAATTTAGGGGATATAGTAATAACGGATACTAAGATAATGACCTCAAGTTTAAATTATGCAGTTTTCTTTGTATATTATACAATGAACCTGCTAGATTTCGCAATTCACAAGGGCTTGAAGGAGAAGAGAGCTCGTGCTACACAGAGGGGTTATAAAAAACTATCAAATTAAGTTTCTATACTATATACAACTACAACTATGGCTACAGAAGTTGTAAGCCCGTGGAGAAGTAACAATGACAAGATTATGGAAGTGTCAATATTTGTGTTTAACTAAAAGGGGGCGTTTGGATGAAATTTTTGTATTCCTATGAATCCACTTTCTATTCCTTTTCCATTGGAAAGAAATTCAACATTTTCATACACATGTAACACATGTTTGGTTAGGTTGGGAATATATAGCCTGGAAATTTCAATTTCTTCATTCACATATTTGCATATTTGGTTCATATAGGAATAGGAATCTTAATTTGTTTAGTTTTCCATAAATACCCTTTCATTAATGTTATAATAATTATGTTACCTAAATTCACGTGTTTGGGATAGAAGTAAGAATTTTAAAAGTAAAATGAGGGTATTATCGTCCAAACAAAATACCCAAACATCATTTCCAAGGAAAACAAAACTATTCCCAAGAGGGGCCTACATTCTCTCGTATACCCTCCAATTCTCAATCCTAAACGTACCAAACATGGGTAAAGAATCCAAAACTCGTTCCCAAGCCTCCAAAACTTGAACCAAACGCCCCCCCCAAAAAAAACGTGCACTAAATTAGGATGGAGGGATTACCCCATGCCTGCTGGTGTATCTGCCTGCGACGCCCTGGGTCTTGCAGTCTGCGGCGAGGATGAGTTTGACCCAGAAGGGGCAGCCCGCCTTCTCCATGTGCTCCCTCAGAAACTTCACAGTCGGATCTGAACAAAAAAAGTGAATGAACAATCTAAGTATACTCAAATAGAATATATACATAGAGAGAGGAGGAGGAGGAGGAGGAGATGTTGCTACATACGTTTGAGGCCTTTGGCGATCCTTTCCATGCACTCCTTCTGGTTCATGCCGCCGTTAGGGTTCTCCTTCTCCGTCACCGTGCTAGCATCCAGCCGGATTGGAACTTCACAACCACCGCCAGCAGAAGCCGACGCCGTCGCCGCCGCCGCCGCCGACTCCTCCTCCGCCGTGCCTCCTGCCATTCTTTACGCAAAAATAAATTGGGGGATTTAGACGCCCTACACTAGTACTAGTAGTAGGAAGAGAGTTTATGGTCGCGTGAGGAGCATGGACGACGAGATACGGACCCGACCCGAACCCGATAAGAAAAACTGGTTCGGGCTCATTTGCACTTCTTGTTGGGAATCCAACCCGAGCTATCGCGGAATCGACGAAAGAGTGTCGTGGAGTCGGTTGGACATGACCAAATTAGGGTCTGTTTGGTAAAATAAATTTGTAACCGGAAGTGGTAATTTTTTGATAAAAGTGAGAGACGGGTCTTCAAAACCAGTGTTTGGTTCGGTTGCATTTGGAAGAGGAGAAGGGAGACTCTCACACCCTTCAGTTTTTGTCCCCCTCCAAAATACCGTTCTCCACTTCCTCACTCTGCAATAGAATGTGAGCTGAAAGCAAAAAATAAAAATAAAAATAAAATTTACTCATTCGGGGGACCGACCTTCGGCAGCGAGCCTCGGCGCTGATCGGCGGAGAAGTGAGAGGGGAGACCTAGGAAGACTTGGGAAGAAGAGAGTAGACTTGAAAGGCGGCTTGCACGGGGGAGGGTGGTGGCGGGTGGGGAGGGGGGATGACCCGAGAAGAACGACTGAATGAGAGAAAAAATAAAAATTTGGGAATGAAAGCACAATTTATATGGCAAATTATAAAGGCACTCCACTTCTTACTCATGACTAGCCCAAATTTTTTCTTTTTAATTTAGAAATTTGTCAATTGAAAAATTACTCAGGACTAGTCTAAAATTTAGGATTGTCAAAATATTTGGCAGTCCTATGCTATTTTTGGCAGTCCTAGGAGTATGTTAGACTGCCAAAACTATTTGGCAGTCCTGAATGTTACTAGAACTGGCAAAAAAATTGGCAGTCCTAAAATAGACTTTCTCTAGATGGAAAAGATGGAGGTGGTGGAGAAGAAGCATTAAGATTTGTACCTTGTTTGTGAGGAGCGAACAGATGAAGGGGTTGGCGGCGGTAGAGGGGTTGGGGGAGAACGAAACGACTAACCTGCAGTTTGCTGCGATGACGGCAAGCCCCACGCTGGTGAAGCCGTCGCAGCAAACGAGGGAGAGCTCCCTGCAGCCCGAGCAGCAGCGGGCGACGAGGTCGAGGTCGGAGTCGGAGACGGTTATCCGCTTGATGCAAAGCTTCTGGAGGAGGAGTTGGGACGGAGACGGCGGCGACGGAGGGGTTAGGGAAGACGGAGATGGCGGCGTCGAAGATGGCGGCGTCGAAGATGGCAGCAGCGGAGGAGGGAGTAGCGATGCCGGGAGGCGGCGGAGGGGTTGGGGGAGACGGAGAGGAGCGCAACAGCTGCCATTATCGACGGATCTGATGGAGATGGAGGAAGGATAGGGGTTTGGGTTAGGGGCAGCCCTAAGTAAAAATTGGGTTGTCCTGAGTAATTTCTAAGCTGGGTGTCACGCCCCGGTCCCGAAGGACCGATCGTCCTCGCTAAGGCGTAATTTTGCGTGAGCCTAGGTTACACACATGGAAGGCGGGTTCCATGACGGCCGAATACAGCAGCTTGCGACGGGGTCATCGCACAGAAGTCCCAAGCAAAAAAATTGAATAAACAAGGAAACACAAATATTGAAACAAAATCAGAGTCTTTTATTGATACTGAAAAATAAGATTACAAAGGCGCGAAGCCAAGATTACAATCACTCAAGCTCACTTTTCTCTCTGATTACAATCACTCAGCTCTTTCTCATCTCTCAATACAATTTGACGAGCCAGCGGATGCTTCAGATAGGTGATGTCCATAAATTATGTCTCGTATAAGTCCGGGCTCTGTGCGGTCGCACACCTCGAAATGCCAGAAAAACTCCGTGCCTCGACGCATCCAAGCGAGCTTCGCTCCAAACGATCTTCTACCTGTGCCTGCATATGAAAATTGTATGGGTGTCAGTACACAACCGTACTGGTGGAGTAAGCTCATCGCTCACCCATACAAAATCAACACGTTCATTTAGCTTGTGCAACATATCCCCTCAATTGTCTTTCTAATCTTGCCTTAGGATCAATTTTAGGACATGGACGCCTGGCCTATTTTGTGTCTCTAGCCCATCACCGTGTCTCGCACCGATAACTTACTTATCGTTGTGCCTTTTAGACCATTCTCGTGCTTGCAACATCAATGTACCGACTCATGTGTCACTCCCGTTTCACGTTATACGTATTTTTCAGGATACATATACGGATTTCTGATAATTGTCAGGTGGCCCGTGTTTTGACTTATCATACTTAGCTTAGCCTTGGTTTAATCTTGACTTGATTTGGTTCAACTTAGTTCAACATGACTTGGCTTGGTCTTGGCACTTTTGATTTGGTCTTGGTTTATCTTGGATTATCTTGGTTTATTTTGGTTCATCTTGGCTTACTTGGTTTATATTTGGCTTGGCTTGGTTTGTCTTGGTTTGAGATGAGGAGGATTTGTATAAAAACCAACTCCTCTCTCTCTCTCCTCCATAACTCTTTCATTTACTCCTTCTTCTTCTCCATTACTCCTCCCACCCACCAAAGAAACCCTAGGCAAGTGCAATCTTGCTTCATGATGGATCTTCCATTTTATTTTTCCATTCTCTTCTCCACTTGATTCTAAGCCACTTTAGAACTTGACATTTTCGGTTTTGATGGATAGATTTTTGTAGATCTAAGTTTTGATCTTTTCTTATATTTTTTTGTTTTGATCTATTAAAGCTTGGTATTTCATAAAAACAGTCATCCCAAGCTGTAGGAAATCTCGTTCTATGCAGTTTAGACCCTTGGAAGTCTCAATTCGGACTTGTTTTGAGCAAGTTATGGCATTTTAAAGTTTTCGGATTTCATGGGTTCTTCTTTGCTGTTTGGAGAAAAAGAACAGAGCCTGGCGCAACCTAACTTAGTGCCCTTTGGACCTGGCGCAACCTAGACCAGTGCCCTTTGGCCTCGCGTAACCTGACCCGGCGCACCCCAGTGCCCGGCGCACCCCAGCCTGGTGCAACCCCGCTCAGGCGCCACCTGTCATTTCCCTGGCGCTACTTGACTAGCGCCACTTCTTGCCATGATATCCCTTGCCCTCCCATGCATGTTGTCACGCCCCAATCCCGGAGGATCGAAAACTAGTCACTGGGCGTGATGCCGTACAAGTCTAGATTGTACTTGTACAAGGCAAAACTATTACAGTTCCTGGTATTTCTCAGAAAACATCGATAACGTAACAAAACCAAGCAGATAAATTAAAGTCATACAAGATATGAAGAAATATATCTCTTTATTGATAATCATAATGGATTACAAGACTTGCAGCGGAATATAGAGTTTATATCTGATTACAAGACTCTTGAATAGCCAACTGAATGTACACACTTGCCCTTTGGGCTACAATTGAATATACCGACTTCTTTACATTGAACTTGCCAATTTGGCTACAATCTCACTGGTACAATTTAGTTACACTGTTCCATACATTATGTCCCGTATAGCAGAAGACATCGTCTTGAAAGAAGAGCTTCTGTACACCCATCCGAATCATCTATGCCAAGCACTGATCAAAGGATTTCCCCATAAGCAAACACCTGTAATATTGCCCACAACGTGGGTCAGTACATCATCAATGTACTGGCGAGCGGTGCTGGTCCAACTCACCTAAGAAGACAACACTAAGTAATCATGTTACAGAATATTATTAACAGTGGTCTTTCTCGTTGCCTTAGGGTCAATTTCATGTTATAGCCGACAAGAAGTAAAGCATGCAAATCTCATAGCCAACATAATTTAAAGCATACTGTTATCATCCTTTGGTGATTCTTACCCACGGTCGTGTAGCCATCCCTGTACATTTATAATACTTACTCTGCCTGCACAAGACATTGTTAGGAACAATATCATGATTTAATATAAATATCAACGTTCAGGTGATTCTTACCAACAACCGACATCCTTTCCTGTATTTGAGTAATAACTTACTCTGCCTGCATAAGACATCATTAGCACCGGACCTATCTATATGAAGGTCACTGGCGACACGCCATCTTGGACCGACTTACAGGTATACGGCGCCCTTACAGTGCTGGTAGCTAGCCCCACTGCAAGTCCCGTATACCATGCTACTACTTCAGCACTGCTACTACTTCAGCATTGGTTCCCCCCAGGACGAACCGTTTCCAAGGCCCAGGAATACCGTTCGAGGAACCACCTTGTCGACAAGTTGTCCATGACCATGCAACTATATGCAACTTATCTATAAAGGAAACATATAATGCATGGTAAGGAAAACTAAGTAATTCATCCATCATTCTCATTCATATTGCCATCTTTCCATCTTGCCAGGGTCTTGGCGTAATCAACATTCTATATCGGTGACGGGATAATAGAATGTTGTTACCCAATCCCTTGTACCACATCTTTGATACCATACATCTTTCCAACCAACTCAAGGTACTCACCGCCCAATCCTTTGGGACTTAGCATCTGTTTTAGCATACATTCATTTGAATGCAATTCAAGCATACTCACTGCCCAGCTCTTGGGTCTTAACATATGTGTTACCAACTATTCATCGAGCCAAAGCTCGATATACTCACCGTCCAAGTATTTGGGACTTTGTCTTCACCTGTCATATAATTTATCGCAATAGCGTACAAGCATACAATTCATCTAGCCACAACAATTTACGTTTAGGTGATTAAATATCTTTCATTATCTTTTCGAATTCCATACAAGGTGTTATTGAACAAATCAACAAGAAACATAGCATACTCATCCTTATTTTAAGCGTGAAGCTAAAGGATCTTTGAAGGGTTCAACACTACTCACATTCATAGGACGATTCCTGCCACGATCGCATAGCCTTCCAAGCAATCCTTCGCATATTCCCAAGTCCAACAAGGCTTCATCGAACCAACCATCCAACATAAGGCATCTTGCGGGTCGGGGCACTACAATATATACCACTCAGAAAAAGTTTCGTCCTCGAAACTTAAAACAAAACTCATCCCCAAAACTCCAACCGACTTTTTATGAAACTTCTCAACAATCAACTTACACCATTTAATATTTTTCCAAAATCTCTCGATTGATTTTCAAGTAATGTACCGTCTCGTTACAGCATCCCAATTGATTCAACATAGTTTACCATCTTTTTGATCTTTCCTCCAACACCCGTGCAAATCCTTAGCACATGATAATCCCCATGGCTTCGTTTGAATTTAGCATACCACTTTGTTGGAATCATACACATATTTTAGGCGTCCCAAAAATACATGTATTTCAGCCAAGTTCAGTGATAGGGAAGACGAACGAGCTACGGTATAACTTCTCTTCCGAACATCAGTAATTCTTTTTGAGCATCTCGTATAATCCCACTTGTTTATTCAATATCCCAACCAACTAATAACACAATAGATGTTACCAATTCCAACTCGAGAAATTTTTCTCAACCGATCCAAAAATTTTCCAAAGTATTCCGACTTAGATGTATCAAGTATTCCTTTCAAGTTCATTGTCATCCATGCCACCAAAGTTGATAAATCCTATTGCCACATTTTATTTTGATACCCTGATTCTCATCGATCAAATCTTATACTCATCATCGTTCGCATCCATACACTTTGTTTGTACTCGTAACTTTCTCGATCATGATTCATCCATCAAATTGTACCATCATTGCACTCTAGTAACATTTTCCCGTATAGATCAAGCCAACATATTATCCTCTCGCATAAGCAACTCTCATATTCCAGCAACATCAATCCCGAGGGTCATTCCTATTCACCTTCACTCTCGCCGATCTCGACTACATGTATTATCCAATTACGTCGTACACTTATCCTCAATTTTTATCTGATCCATGAAATTATTCCAACTATCTCCAGGCACTACCATCAATTTTCGTAGCTCAATATCAATCAACCAAATCCAACCAGTTCTAACAATTTTCGACGTTCCAACAAGGCAACCAAATTTTGAAACCAACATGATCCGTCATCCCATCCAACATTATAACACCGAATTTTTCCAATCTTTATTCCATTCCGAAGTCTACCTTCCGACACATCTTACTCATTCCGACTATACTCACTGTCACGACCCGGTCCCAATTGCTTGGGTCGAATCGGATCATGCCCAGCCTGCACCGTTGTTGAGACGGCGGCAGTAAGCTGTTCAGTAGCAGGTAACCATACAACAACACTATATTTGTCACAACTCAACATTCGAAAATTTAAAACTTTATTAAACTTTTACATGAAATAAAAGATACAACTTAAACCATTTTTTTTTATACATCATGAATAAAAGAAAACTCTAGGCAAACAGCTCAGCAATCTCGAATTCCTCGTCTTGGGATCGCGTAACAAAGCCTCATCAGTGATACCTAAAATGTTGGGTCTCCAGTCAGGAGGGAGCAAAGTACAATTACGAATATCCAATAATTCAAATAATAATTTGAAATTTGCAATGTTAAACAATTTGAAATACTTAACAATATTTTTCACAATTCTACAATTGAAAACAATGTGATTTGAGTAGGTAACGAACTATGACCGGCTTGGGATGATTCAATTATATACGGTCCGGCCTATCCTCGTGTATAGGAGGAATCAGCTCGCACAATCAATGATGCAATATAGGGGTATTGGTCATAGACGCTACACTACTCCCCCAATATCCCGAGTTAATCAGATTCAATCAATGAGTCAATATTCGAACTCTAGGAGAGAGTTCCGTGTAGCAATGTGGTTTAAAATTGCAATAAAACAATTACTAGATAAATTACCAAATAGACATAACTGCACTTGCCTTTGTTTTAGAATGACTGGATAGACGAGTCGGTACCGAAGAGGAACGTCAGTTGTAACTTCGAGTTCCTACAGTTGAGAACTCGACTTAGATCCTTGAATAACCAGACTAAGTGTGCTAGTTGCAATCTCTAGTAGACCTGTCCTAGTCAGGTTTTAAGTTGTATTTATTTACAGCTAACGATTACGTCGCAACTACGTGCGTTGATTAACCGGTTAATTGGATTATTTGGAAAATCACGAGAATCGATTACAATTTTGGAAAACTTTGTGTTTTCATAATATGTATATAAAATACAGTTTCTTTTAGTGACAAACAGTGAATTAATAATATTTTATTTATTTTAGCTAAACTCGTATTTAAGCCGTAAATTACGTCCTAACTACGAATATGAAATCAATCCAAACCACCCAAATTTACATCCACCAGAAAAGAAAAGAAAATAAACTACGCTACACAAATACATGGGCACAGCTACTGGTCCTAGGGTGGGCTTATGCCCGATACATCTTTCTTTTACATTAAATAAGAAAATGACTGAATTATTAAATAAAATGCAGAATTTAAATGACTATAATATTTAGCCTAAAAAATAAAATAATAATTTAAAGAAAGCTAGGAGTCTCAGACTCGGTCCATTTCCTCAAATTCGGTTTATGCCTCAACGTCCGGTCGGACCGGTGCGTTTGCATTTCGCCGGGGCCCACAGACCGGTACGGTCGTCGCCCAAAAATATTTAATCCGAAAAATCATTTTAAAAATCATTTAATAAATTTCCCAAAAATTTCGGCAGCACTCCCTCTATTTTCGGTCAACCCAAAAAAACTGGGAGTGCTTCCGTTAACCTGCAAATTAATACCAAACCCGATATTTATATAACCATCCATATAGAATATTTTCCCGAAAATTCCAGAATTCCGAATTCAAGTCGAAAATCCGATTTCACAACAGAACCCAAATGAATCCAATAAACCATTCCAAACTAAGAAGACATCCAAGAATCAAACAGAAACCATTCTCAAACCACAGAACTAGAATTGAACTCAACAAAACCGAATTCTTGGGTATAAATTAAGAATTAAAATTGTAATCTCCAGAACACTTCCGAGATATTATCGGAAATCCGAGAAATTTTTCCCAAGCACAGAACTCTTCCGAAAAGTTTCTCGGAAACCCCAAGAATTCTCAGAACATTGTTCTGTCAGGAATATCCAGCAAAAACAGTTCCGACAATTTTCGGAAAAATAGCAACGTAACTTTTACGTTGCCGAAATCCGAAATCCCGAAGGATTCGGGGACCAGAAATTCATCATCGACAAATATAGAATATTGGGTCAGAGTGTACCGAACCGAAATTGAAGCTCGGAACGGGAACGGGTCAGCACTGAAAATGGACGGGGCAGTCACCGGCGGTCAGCGGGTCGCCGGAGGGTCGGGCGCCGGCCAGGGAGCGGCGACAGGGCGCGGGCGACGGTGACGCGGGGACGCGCGGGTCGGCGGGAGGCCCGGGATCGGGTGTCGGGCCACGGAAAGCGGCGCCGGGGAGGTGCGACGAGTAGGGGGCGGCCCGGGAACTCCGAAAAAGGGGTGGATCGGCTCAAGTTCGCCGGAAAAGTAGATCTAGGAATTTCTCAGAAACTGGGGAAATGGTGGTGTAGGGAAGAATGGTTGAGATGAAGGGTTTATATAGGAAAATAAAGTTGGAAGTTACCAACTTTAGGGAGGGGAGGAGTCCCCCAGCCTTTTTGGCCGACCGGCGTGGAGGGAGGCAGTGAGTCGAGCGTTGGGGAGAGGAAGAAGAAGAGTTCTTCCGTTAAGAAAAATCAACAGAGAACCCAACTCTCCAACATAAAGGAAATTTATTCCTTTAGCTAAGACACAAACCATTATGAATGAATGGTTCAGCAAACATAGGTTTCAACTAATGTATTATTAGTTGTGATCTAAAGGTTAACTATGGCTCTAAAATAAATGAGCCAATAAAATTATTAATTTTAAGACTTTGGGCCAAACATAAATTCATTTTTTTTTTAAAATATAATGTATATTTTATAATTCAATAATTTTGTTTAAAAAATTATTTTTGAGTACAAATCAGGTTCGGGTCTGGTTAACACTCAAAATCCAAGTTTAGATTTTTCAGAAATTAATTTACACTAAATTGATTGTTTAACTATTAATTAATAACTTTTAAAAAATAATTCTACACTTTTATTAATTATCAATATTAACAAATTATCTAACATTATTCTAAAAATTTAATTTAGCAAAAATAAAAAAAATTAGAGAAAAATGCAATTTAAAATTATGGGTTTCACAACCTTCTATCCTTAAGAAAATTTCGTCCTCGAAATTTAAAAGGCAAGGTAGGAGAAACAAATAGGTACAGGTATTGCACCCGTAACCCAAGTCCAACTATAAGGATTTCCAAGGCAGTCATGGATGAGACGGTTGAGGGGAAAAAAAAATTTATTTATGATATCATCCATGCAGAAAGAATACAAAAGCGAACCAAAATACACGAGGTTGATCAGACCATCATGCACCGGTCCTGATTAGACAATATATTAGTGGGTGCACCCAATAAAATACCGTCATGATCAAGCTTGACAAAAATAGCTTGCAAAACTAGGCTAACTTCGTCAGCATCAGTCAAGTTTAGAACGAAAAGATAAGAAAATAAGTGATGACTCGAATTCTGATCTTCTTCTCATCTCTGACTAGGCTTGCAACTGGTTTCTCTGGCACTGAAAAGTTGATTCCAATCTTCAGCTCTGAATTATCCAAAATGTGACTCGGATCCGAAATGTAACGTCTGAGCTGTGACGTAGGAGACGTTGCACACTCTCAAGATTAGCTGGTAGAGCTAACTGGTATGCTACTTCCTACGCGTCTTAAACTTCAAATTGGCCTGATGTACCTGGCCTCAATTTCTAGCTCCGTCAAAACTGATTGTTCCTCTGGTAGGAGAAACTTCACCCAATACAATTTTGTCTTCCCAAGACATACCAAATTTCGAGACGCAAAATCTTAATACATCTTCAAGCGTCTGGATTGACCTCTCTGATTGCTCGTCCCGCGGTACTCCATGTATCCGGTAGATGTGCTTCTCGTACAATGCTGCCAACTTCTTTAGTGGATAAACCAACTTTGAAAGTGTGCTGACTTAGTCAGTCGGTTTTCTATAATCCAATTGGTGCCCTTCCTTCCTTGGAAACAAGGCAATCCTTACTCAAAGTTCATTGTCATATGCTTCTACTTCCACTCCGAATTATCCAGCGGCTTCAACAAGCTTGTTGTCCTCTTGCTAAATTTCTCATGTTGACAAATTCACATCTAATCCCATACCTGGAATTGTCCTTCTTTATTCCATAACACCAATCAATGGAGGCATATTCTGATACATCTTATCATCTCCTGAATTTATGGAATACTGCGACTGGTGCATTTCTTTCATCAACTCGTTCCTCCGTTTGTCAGCCAATACGTAAAGTCTTGTACCATTCTTCAGAGTTCCACTGCTGATCAATTTAGAAACCCTCAAGTGTTCCTGACAACACTTGATCTCTAAGCCTGCAAAGTGCCTTATTTTGAAACTACGTTCTCTTGATTTTTATCCCTCAGCCTCGAACTTCATCAATACTGAATCAGCATCCAGCTCCGTGCTTCTATCTCCAGGTAGTGTAACCTCCAGTCCAAACTTCTCGATATCTTCTAGCAGGTGCTAGTCTTTGGTTAAGAACTTCGCCATCAGTATCGACCAAGTGCATCAGCGACCACATTAGCCTTACCTGAAAGGTACTGCAAGTTGATTTTGAAATCCTTCATCTGCTTCAGCCAGCTTCCTAGTCTAACATTCAGCCCTTTCTGAGTGAAGACATATTTCAGACTTTTGTAGTCCGTATAAGTTTTCACTCCCTTTCCATAAAAATCATGTTTCCATAGTTTCAAAGTAAAGATAATTGCAGCAAATTCCAAATTAGGCGTGGGATGATTCTTCTCATGAGTCTGTAGTTGTCTACACGTGTAAGCAATTACTTTCCCATGTTGTTGAAGAACACAATCCAGTCCTTTTCCAGAGGCATTACTGTAAATTGAGAACCCACCGGTTCCTGCGGGTAGCGCAAGGATTGGTGTAGTGGTAGGTCTCTTCTTCAGCTCCTCAATGCCGTATGGCAAACTTTCGTTCAGAATGAACTCTTCATTCTTCCAAGTGAGCTTCGTCATTGACTCAGCAATCTTGGCAAAAATTCTGCACGAACTTCTGATAGTAGCCGGCCAAGTTCAAGGATCTTTCGAATTGAACTTGGGGTATACCACTCTTCAACAACAGCTATCTTCCATCGAAATTTCTTCTCTTGACCACATGGCCAAAAGTCCACCTTGTCAAAAATCCACGTTCAGATAATTACCATAAAACTTCTTTTTCCTCAAAGTTCCAAAACTTCCTCAGGTGTTCTTCATGCTCTTCTTCAATCTTCCAATATATCAGAATGTTATCTATGGAGAAGATGAACTGACTCAAATACTCATGAAAGATCTGTTCATGAGATTCATGAACATAGCTGAAGCACTTGTCAGTCTAACATCCTGACCAAAGAAAACTACCCATACTTGATGTTTGAACGCCGCCTTTGGAAATGTCCTCTTTCCTGACTTTGGTTTGATGGTAGTCAAATCTTAAGTCAAACTTCGAAACAGCCTAACTTCACACAAACAGATCAAATAGATCCTCGATCCGGGCAGAGGGTACTTGTTCTTTAGTGTCTGATAATTTGATGCACATCCATTATTCCATCCTTCTGGGGCATATACAAGATAGATGCTCCTAAGGTAAAGTTCCACTCTGAATAAATCCTAAAGCCTTCAGTTCATCGATCTGGTCCTTCATCTTCTATGATCTTCGAGTCTGAATCATGCCTTATTGTAAGGGGCAGGGTCTGCTGGATAGGAAGAGGATCCCTAGGTTGTGGTCTAACAGGTGTTGCTGGGATATGAGCTCTGGTTTGATAGGAAGATAAGGGGCAGTTCTTTACCCGATGTTCAGCAGATCCACATGCCAAACATTGTCCCAAATTCTTGCGGCAACTAACGGTCTGATGACCAGGCCTCTTGCAATAGTTACAAGCCCATAGCTTCTTACGGCAAGACTACCGGAAAGTAGAGTACTTGATGGGACCCAAATATCTTCTAGACTCAGGGGTATCCTTCCTAGGGCAAAAGTTCTGCTCTAACTTGGTTGGAGATAACTAAGGCTACATCATGACGTTCTTCATGTCTTCTCTCGTGATATTCTTCTGTTCATGCTGGGCTTCAACTTGTGCTTTCTGGATCTCTATGATTTCTTAAAATAGGGTAACCATTTGGAAGGTGTTTGCTGGTACTGGTGGAGCAACAAAAATGAATACTCCACCAAGGAAATGCAATTCAGTTTGAGATGAGGTAGGATTCGCCAGTGTAGAAAAAACTTCACTGGATGCATTATGAGGACGGTCAAACAGCCGCGAGGGGAAAGACCCTGGGCTTTGGTTGAGGAGATGGGGTATGATCCGGAGATAATACCTCATCGCCAGCAGGATTTGGTCAACGGTCATTCTCTGGAAGGTTTAGGACGCACACATAAGCAAGGTAGCCTACCGGTCTATAATCAAGCAAAAATATTTATTTATAATATATTTCGATCCTATGTTGTGACAAATTGATGTTCTAGTGTTCTAATTGTTTCTAGGTATGTTTTCCTAAGTTGTTGTTCAGACCTGCATGGGCCACCACTAAAAACATGTCACGACCCGGTCCCAATTGCTTGGGTCGAATCGGATCATGCCCAGCCTGCACCGTTGTTGAGACGGCGGCAGTAAGCTGTTCAGTAGCAGGTAACCATACAACAACACTATATTTGTCACAACTCAACATTCGAAAATTTAAAACTTTATTAAACTTTTACATGAAATAAAAGATACAACTTAAACCATTTTTTTATACATCATGAATAAAAGAAAACTCTAGGCAAACAGCTCAGCAATCTCGAATTCCTCGTCTTGGGATCGCGTAACAAAGCCTCATCAGTGATACCTAAAATGTTGGGTCTCCAGTCAGGAGGGAGCAAAGTACAATTACGAATATCCAATAATTCAAATAATAATTTGAAATTTGCAATGTTAAATAATTTGAAATACTTAACAATATTTTTCACAATTCTACAATTGAAAACAATGTGATTTGAGTAGGTAACGAACTATGACCGGCTTGGGATGATTCAATTATATACGGTCCGGCCTATCCTCGTGTATAGGAGGAATCAGCTCGCACAATCAATGATGCAATATAGGGGTATTGGTCATAGACGCTACACTACTCCCCCAATATCCCGAGTCAATCAGATTCAATCAATGAGTCAATATTCGAACTCTAGGAGAGAGTTCCGTGTAGCAATGTGGTTTAAAATTGCAATAAAACAATTACTAGATAAATTACCAAATAGACATAACTGCACTTGCCTTTGTTTTAGAATGATTGGATAGACGAGTCGGTACCGAAGAGGAACGTCAGTTGTAACTTCGAGTTCCTACAGTTGAGAACTCGACTTAGATCCTTGAATAACCAGACTAAGTGTGCTAGTTGCAATCTCTAATAGACCTGTCCTAGTCAGGTTTTAAGTTGTATTTATTTACAGCTAACGATTACGTCGCAACTACGTGCGTTGATTAACCGGTTAATTGGATTATTTGGAAAATCACGAGAATCGATTACAATTTTGGAAAACTTTGTGTTTTCATAATATGTATATAAAATACAGTTTCTTTTAGTGACAAACAGTGAATTAATAATATTTTATTTATTTTAGCTAAACTCGTATTTAAGCCGTAAATTACGTCCTAACTACGAATATGAAATCAATCCAAACCACCCAAATTTACATCCACCAGAAAAGAAAAGAAAACAAACTACGCTACACAAATACATGGGCACAGCTACTGGTCCTAGGGTGGGCTTATGCCCGATACATCTTTCTTTTACATTAAATAAGAAAATGACTGAATTATTAAATAAAATGCAGAATTTAAATGACTATAATATTTAGCCTAAAAAATAAAATAATAATTTAAAGAAAGCTAGGAGTCTCAGACTCGGTCCATTTCCTCAAATTCGGTTTATGCCTCAACGTCCGGTCGGACCGGTGCGTTTGCATTTCGCCGGGGCCCACAGACCGGTACGGTCGTCGCCCAAAAATATTTAATCCAAAAATCATTTTAAAAATCATTTAATAAATTTCCCAAAAATTTCGGCAGCACTCCCTCTATTTTCGGTCAACCCAAAAAAACTGGGAGTGCTTCCGTTAACCTGCAAATTAATACCAAACCCGATATTTAAATAACCATCCATATAGAATATTTTCCCGAAAATTCCAGAATTCCGAATTCAAGTCGGAAATCCGATTTCACAACAGAACCCAAATGAATCCAATAAACCATTCCAAACTAAGAAGACATCCAAGAATCAAACAGAAACCATTCTCAAACCACAGAACTAGAATTGAACTCAACAAAATCGAATTCTTGGGTATAAATTAAGAATTAAAATTGTAATCTCCAGAACACTTCCGAGATATTATCGAAAATCCGAGAAATTTTTCCCAAGCACAGAACTCTTCCGGAAAGTTTCTCGGAAACCCCAAGAATTCTCAGAACATTGTTCTGTCAGGAATATCCAGCAAAAACAGTTCCGACAATTTTTGGAAAAATAGCAACGTAACTTTTACGTTGCCGAAATCCGAATTCCCGAAGGATTCGGGGACCAGAAATTCATCATCGACAAATATAGAATATTGGGTCAGAGTGTACCGAAACCGAAATTGAAGCTCGGAACGGGAACGGGTCAGCACTAAAAACGGACGGGGCAGTCACCGGCGGTCAGCGGGTCGCCGGAGGGTCGGGCGCCGGCCAGGGAGCGGCGACAGGGCGCGGGCGACGGTGACGCGGGGACGCGCGGGTCGGCGGGAGGCCCGGGATCGGGTGTCGGGCCACGGAAAGCGGCGCCGGGGAGGTGCGACGAGTAGGGGGCGGCCCGGGAACTCCGAAAAAGGGGTGGATCGGCTCAAGTTCGCCGAAAAAGTAGATCTAGGAATTTCTCAGAAACTGGGGAAATGGTGGTGTAGGGAAGAATGGTTGAGATGAAGGGTTTATATAGGAAAATAAAGTTGGAAGTTACCAACTTTAGGGAGGGGAGGAGTCCCCCAGCCTTTATGGCCGACCGGCGTGGAGGGAGGCAGTGAGTCGAGCGTTGGGGAGAGGAAGAAGAAGAGTTCTTCCTTAAGAAAAATCAACAGAGAACCCAACTCTCCAACATAAAGGAAATTTATTCCTTTAGCTAAGACACAAACCATTATGAATGAATGGTTCAGCAAACATAGGTTTCAACTAATGTATTATTAGTTGTGATCTAAAGGTTAACTATGGCTCTAAAATAAATGAGCCAATAAAATTATTAATTTTAAGACTTTGGGCCAAACATAAATTCATTTTTTTTTAAAAATATAATGTATATTTTATAATTCAATAATTTTGTTTAAAAAATTATTTTTGAGTACAAATCAGGTTCGGGTCTGGTTAACACTCAAAATCCAAGTTTAGATTTTTCAGAAATTAATTTACACTAAATTGATTGTTTAACTATTAATTAATAACTTTTAAAAAATAATTCTACACTTTTATTAATTATCAATATTAACAAATTATCTAACATTATTCTAAAAATTTAATTTAGCAAAAATAAAAAAAAATTAGAGAAAAATGCAATTTAAAATTATGGGTTTCACACTCACACAACATCAATAGGGACATCCTACGGTTTTCCAACAGTCAACTTAGCATTCAGTCAAATCTCTATGGTCAGCTAATCTAAGCTAAACCAGACATTCAGCTAACTCATATGAGATGGATAGCTATCAGGGATATATCTCTTATCTTAGAGACAACCAATTCTTATCATAGGGAAATTCTATGGTCTGACCAACTTAGGGACATGGGACACCACCCCAATCCTATGAATTATTCCCAACACGGACAACTGAAAAGACATAGCCAACCAAACTGAAACTTAGGCAACCAACCGACAATCTAGGCAACCAATGGATAATCTAGGCAACCAACCAACATTCTAGGGTCAAGTCTTTCTACCCGTCCTCATACTCGGCCATACCCAATGAAGTCTCATTCTAGACTTACCCGCAACCGACAAAAATCTATCCGACAATTCTATCCAATAATTCTATCCCACAATTCTATCACATAATTCTATGGGTCAATTCGAAGCTATTATATGAAACTCCTCAATCGAATATCCAAACCTTCCAAATTCCACTTGCATAGACATAGCATCTGCTCGATCCAATTTGCATCCTCATATCGTACTCAAATTGTCTATTCAATCGGGTCAACTATTCTGAATCATAATCCAACATTGCTATCTTAATAGTTTATCACTTATGATCTCTTTCCTATGGTCTCTTCGCGACATATTTATTTCCCATATTCTTCGATCATCGATACGGTCTGTACTCCTTAACCAATAACATAGGCAACTATAAAATCGTATTTCTTCCGAGACATCATTTATAATTTTTTTAGCACCCAATACGGTCGTCTTTTAGCAATTCTCGTTAACCATCAATATTTGTTTTGTATCATCTCCTTGTGATTTCATAAGAAGATTTACTATTTATGAACCGATCCAATCTCTATGGCACCAATCATCTAACATTCGTATATCGGTCATCTTAGGGGATATGACATAACTCATTAGCTAAGTCATAATCCAACAATTCTATATTCCACCAAACTTGTTATTCATGCGACAACATCATCTACCGACATGGTCTATTACATATTGCTGCACCTCGATACTTATTTGTATCCCAGCCATTCGACTCTCATAAGGAACATCTACTCTTTCATGCATTAAGGGACAAGTACCCATTCTCTATGCCTCAAAATAGTCAAGGGTCATAAATTGTTAATTCGGGACATCAATTTCTTTCAAGCACACTGCACCACGTGCTAAGATCATCTATTCCTCAAGCACACTGCACCACGTGCTAAGATCATCTATTCCTCAATCCCATTCTCAATCTTTTCGGTCGTTGATGCAACTCTCTCTACATCGTCTAAATCATTCGTACATCCCGATAAGCGCCTAACGTTACCATCAATTCTGCCGATGTCTAACATGCAATTTTATTTACTCGATTTCTAACATCGTTCAATATTCGGTCCATCTTATTCTTCCAAATCTTTCGATAGCAACACTACACCATCATTACCAAGCCTACAATCCTTTTACCCAACTAATTCAAGTCTTCGCCTGAATCTAAAATTTATTTTCTTCCCAACCAAGGCATTCATTTCCTATTCTCAATTCTCTTATTACCTAACATAATGCTAACCGTCCAGGTCTAGCGATGGTTCATCCGAACACATCAAAAAAATTCACAACGGGTCGTCCGACTTAACAATCAGAGGACACACCTAGCCGTCATATATCAATCGTAAGCTCAACTACGATTCGATACCACCCAATACCTTATAGGTAAAGCAATCACAAAATCATAAACACATCAAGGTTCAAGGGACATCTTATCACGATGAGGGTATATGTAATATACAACTCAGAGCTCAAGCCATACTCGACATAATATTCCCTCGCATCAAACCAACATCCAATATGGACAATCCATCCTGCAGTGGTTATGCAGACCATAAATACCAACTCAAAATTCTGTCGATTCCCAATCATTGAAACCATGCACATTCTGTCCCAACATACCATGCCATCACCCACGATCGATTGCTGCATAACAATCGACTTCAGGAATCCCACACATAAGACATCCAGCATACCTCACAAACTTATTATAGCATCGCATCATTGTTATTTATTTTGGTATCTTTTAAAAAATCAACAAAACACACATATCACAGCCCACATATTTAGACTTATTGTATGGAACATCCAGTGAGCAGCTAGGAGGATCAACGGACTTTCTGTCAAGGGAACAACTTAGAATAGTTTGGAAGCAATACAGAATAATCGCAGAAGCACTATGAGTCATCATAGAGGCAACTTTAATTTCATCGCGGAAGCAACTTTGAGTATTCACGGAAGCAACTTTGAATAATCGCGGAAGCAAATCTTTGAATCATCGCGAAAGCAGCTTAGAATCATCTTAGTATCCACATTGATTCGAAACAATTCGAATAAGAATCCAAGGACATAAAGCCATGCTCTGATACCATTATGTCAAGCCCCGATCCCGGAGGATCGAAAACTAGCCACTGGACGTGATGCCGTACAAGTCTAGATTGTACTTGTATAAGGCAAAACCATTACAGTTCCTGGTATTTTTCAGAAAATATCGATAACGCAGCAAAACCAAGAAGATAAATTGAAGTCATACAAGATATGAAGAAATATATCTCTTTATTGATAATCATAATAGATTACAAGACTTGCAGCGGAATATAGAGTTTACATCTGATTATAAGACTCTTGAATAGCCAACTGAATGTACACACTTGTCCTTTGGGCTACAATTGAATATACCGATTTCTTTATATTGAACTTGCCAATTTGGCTACAATCTCACTGGTACAATTTAGTTACATTGTTCCATATATTATGTTCCGTATAGCAGAAGACATCGTCTTGAAAGAAGAGCTTCTGCACACCCATCCGAATCATCTATGCCAAGCACTGATCAAAGAATTTCCTCCATAAGCAAACACCTGTAATATTGCCCACAACATGGGTCAGTACATCATCAATGTACTGGCGAGCGGTGCTGGCCCAACTCACCTAAGAAGACAACACTAAGTAATCATGTTACAGAACATTATTAACAGTGGTCTTTCCCGTTGTCTTAGGGTCAATTTCATGTTATAGCCGACAAGAAGTAAAGCATACAAATCTCATAGCCAACATAATTTAAAGCATACTGTTATCACCCTTTGGTAATTCTTACCCACGGTCGTGTAGCCATCCCTATACATTTATAATACTTACTCTGCCTGCACAAGACATTGTTAGGAACAATATCATGATTTAATATAAATATCACCGTTCAGGTGATTCTTACCAACAACCGACATCCTTTCCTGTATTTGAGTAATAACTTACTCTGCATGCATAAGACATCATTAGCACCGGACCTATCTATATGAAGGTCACTGGCGACATGCCATCTTGGACTGACTTACAGGTATACGGCGCCCTTACAGTGCTGGTAGCTAGCCCCACTGCAAGTCCCGTATACCGTGCTACTACTTCAGCACTGCTACTACTTCAGCATTGGTTCCCCTAGGACGAACCGGTTTCCAAGGCCCAGGAATACCGTTCGAGGAACCACCTTGTCGACAAGTTGTCCATGACCATACAACTATATGCAACTTATCTATAAAGGAAATATATAATGCATGGTAAGGAAAACTAAGTCATTCAACCATCATTCTCATTCATATTGCCATCTTGCCATCTTGCCAGGGTCTTGGCATAATCAACATTCTACATCGGCGACGGGATAATAGAATGTTGTTACCCAATCCCTTGTACCACATCTTTGATACCATACATCTTTCCAACCAACTCAAGGTACTCACCGCCCAATCTTTTGGGACTTAGCATCTGTTTTAGCATACATTTATTTGAATGCAAATCAAGCATACTCACTGCCCAGCTCTTGGGTCTTAACATATGTGTTACCAACTATTCATCGAGCCAAAGCTCGATATACTCACCGCCCAAGTATTTGGGACTTTGCCTTCACCTGTCATGTAATTCATCGCAACAGCGTACAAGCATACAATTCATCTAGCCACAACAGTTTATGTTCAGGTGATTATTAATTATCTTTCATTATCTTTTCGAATTCTATGCAAGGTGTTATTGAACAACTCAACAAGAAACATAGCATACTCATCCTTATTTTAAGCATGAAGCTAAAGGATCTTTGAAGGGTTCAACACTACTCACATTTATAGGACGATTCCTGCCACGATCGCATAGCCTTCCAAGCAATCCTTTGCATATTCCCAAGTCCAGCAAGGCTTCATCGAACCAACCATCCAACATAAGACATCTTGCGGGTCGAGGCACTACACACGTTCTCCTAGTTCTTGTTGTATATGCCTGTGATCTTGCATGTAACTTGTACTTGACCTATCTTGTGATGACCCAGCTTGATAACTTGTTGAGCATAACATGACTTGCCAGTATTAATCATGACATGAATACGACTTGACATGAACACGACATGATAATCTTGATAGTGGCCCATCGAGACGTACTCCTGACAAGTAATCTTGACAAGTAACAAGTAATCCGACATGACATGATAATCTTGAAAGGCTGTTGCGACAGCTACCCTGACTTGCTAAGTAACACTTTTCTTGACACCGTAGTTGATTTTCCTAATTTTGATTGTACAAGCTACATGTCTCGCCCTGCATCATGTCTAGGACATAGATTCCTGGTTACCATGGTCAGGAATTCATGATGAATCTGACTAGGTTAATGACTAGATTGATCAAGTAGTTCATATAGAGAGGTTTTTCCAGTTACAGACGATCCCGTTATCCTGGCCACACCTGAGTGGACTTTTCGCCTGCCGACGAGTAGGGCACATTTCCAACCCACTTTTATGTGGGGCACTTCTTGAATTCATAAGTACTAAAGCACACTGACATGTGTTGCACTCCAAGTTACCTAATGATTCTCTAAACTCTTGATAACTCTAAGCAACCTCGTCTGGATAACTTGGATGGCTACAGGGATTGTGACTCGGGAACATCTCAAATGCATCTCATTAGTAACTAAGCCTGTGATAACCCTAGTTTAGCTAACGATAGCAAGCCGTAAGACTTGATTGGCCGTGCCTGAATGCTTGCCTTGTGGTTAACGTAGGAATATTATATTCTACCTCTTATTTTCATAATGCAAGCTATTATTTTATTCTAACCCTGTCTTCTTGTTACTTAATCATGTTCACTATTTATATCTTCTGTTTATTAACCTGCTGGTTTAGTTCCTTAATGAAGCCTCCCTTGTGGCACTCGCTCTTCTGGGTTCTGTCCCAGCTGGTTTTGTATGGCCAGATTTCGGAGTAGCACCCGAGGATCTACCTGTCTTCCAGCCAGATGGTGAATATCAGACGTAATCCTGACAACGAGTGGGTTCTTATTTGCTCTCCCACTCTATTATAAATTATTCTTTTGAGTCGTTTAGCCACCGAGCAAGTGTTAGCTAGGGTTGAAACTTAAATTCTATTTACCTAAGGGCTGTAACATGATTGACAAATCCTAGGGTTGATCATGTATGACAAGTCTTGCTAGTCTCATATTTTGTATGACTAGCTTCATGACTGAATATTTAATGTTTGGGACGCCTTACTTTGTATGTCTGATGATCTAACATCTTGTACATTTATTTGCTTGTTTGAGATTGAGACACTAGGCTTGTTTTTGACCATAGAGACCGATGGATTGTAGTTTAACCCTCATGCATCTAGACAGCCATGACCGTACTACGAGATGGGTTGCACTTCAATGTACGTAGATGGCTGTGTCTGTCCCCTACTCTCCAGTATTCTGGTTCTGGGGTGTGACGTCATACTTGCCTTTCGTGCCATAATTCGAGACGTAATAACATGGTCGTGCCATAAACTTTGTCCGTGTCACAACCATATTTCTAGAACAAGGGTATTTTTGTCATTTTACAATTATCCAAGTTGTGTGTATTTTTATTTTATTTTATGTGATGGTTGTATATATTAGTAAACTAGCATACTCATTAGATTTGGCAGACCCCATTTAATTAGACTTGGCCAATAGGCTTGATTAATTAGAATGGTCATTACTAGGCAAGTTAGTTAGTTAGTTAGTTATTACACTAGTTATAGATTATTAAAGATTCTATTCATGACAAAAAGGGGAAGGGCCTTTGAGTCATCTTATCTATTCCTACAACCAAACCCCAACCCTAATGAGACTCTATATAAAACCCTTCATGACAAGCCTTAGTTCATTTATTTCATTCCAAACTAGAAGAGAAAACCCTAACACATCATTCCAAATCCATTTCCCTTTCATTCCAAGGAGGCTTGAGGCTTGACATTGCTAAGGGAGCTCTAGAAGAAGGGAGCTGGTGTGGAGCTTGCTAGAGGAAAGTGTCCATCTACGTCCTTGTGTCCCCTCGGTGCAATACATTGGAAATCCATCTCCTAATAGGTAAAATCCTTGTTTCTCTTGTCATTTCACATTGCATAATGGTTTTGACCCCTAGTGACCCTCTCATGGCTAATAGGAAGAAGAAAGAGGTCCTAATGAGTCCTATTGTGATAGCTACATAGACTTTTGTGTCCATTTGGAGGCAACTACGAATTTTGTCCACCAAGTGTTTGTCAAAATGATAACTTGGTCATTTAGCATAGGAGATGTGTGTGTCAATACATGTATAGATGTATTCATGTGATAGGATTATATGAGAGGGGGGAGACTTCCTTCTTTACCATTGGTAACATCAGTAAGGAGGTATATGAGAGTGTAAAGCTCAGTAGGGTGTTTGGGAAGGGGGTTAAGCCATGCATTACAGGGACTTAGTTCATGCAGGATTGATTCCTGCACAACAGGAACTTGTGTCATGAATAGGTAGCATATGGACTTGAGAAGAACAGAGAGTGATGTCAGTCCATGTCAAGAGTGAGATTGCTAGTGAGTGGTTGGCCAAAACACTGATTTGTGAGTGATCCCTGTCCATATACCCTATTTGAGTGAGCCTCATGTGCATATGAGGATGTGTTAAGGTTTGGGGGTTTTAGTTAGTAGAGGAGTAGATTGATACCAATGCATATCAGTAAACTCATGTGCCTATGTTCAGTTTCAGAGGGTGTTAGCATGTGAGTGTCATGTTCCTTTGTGTTAGAGTGTCTAAGTGGTAACTAGTATCGAGAGGTAGGAGTGAAAATAGTGTGCAATATGTATCAGTCAGGTATCAGTGAGTAGACTGCAGGAGGAAATCCTAGTGAGTTCCCTAAGTGTCAAGTGTGATGGGTGAACCATGTGTGGCCTATGGGAGTCGAGTGAAGGGAGTGCCAGTTGGATGAGGTTAGGCTTTGCACAGGGTCATTTGAGTCTCCTACAGGGAGCTGGACTAGTGGGATAGGCCAATTGGCTACTGGCCAAGGCTGCACCATGTGCAACAGGCTCTGCTCAGAGCCTTGTTGTTCAATGAGTAAAGGACTGAACTAGTATTTAGTGTCAGTTAGTGAGTGTCTAAGTGAGAAATCTGTGAGTGATCAGTGTATTTGTGAGTATCAATGAGGAGTTTATGAGTGTCCTAGTGAGTGAGAGTGAACATGTGTCTCGAGAGTGTTGAAGATCATGAGGCCAGGTGAGGAGGACAGCAGGTAGATCAAGTGTGGCAACAGTTCAGTAGGTGAAGTGCCTGTATAGGGATAGGAAGAGAAGATGAAGAAAATAGGGAGTTAGGCCAGGCCTTGGCTTGGCCTAGGTAGGCTGCTGGCCACACAGGCAGGCAATATGGCCTGTAGGCAGTACGGTCAGTACCAATGTGTAAGGGTACCCTAAACATGTAGGTGAGAGAATATATTCAGTATAGTAGAGTAATGGGAATAGGGGAAAATACTGTTATATATGAGAGTAAGGATAACTGATAGGTTGATATATTGTATCAGTATGAAGGGGTAAACATTAGCCTATAGCAGTTACTGGATATCTATGTATCAGTTAGAATAGGAAGCAGTGAGCATTAGCAACAACATTAGCAATGAGTAATAGCATTAGGGAGTTAACCTTATTGACAGCAGCAGTAATAGGAGTAGTGTTCAGGATCAGTCAATAGGGTATAGGCAATAGCAGTAGATTGGTGAGGCAATAGGGTAGGGAGTGTTGGGTATATCGGGTTCAAACCTGAGCAGTTAGCCCCAATAGAGGAGAGGAAGGATGCCATGCTATTTGGTGAGCAACAGAAAACAGTAGCAGTATCAGTAGGAGTATAGTAGGTGAAAGCTTAATATAGAAGTAGCAAGGAGGGGTAATGTTGACTGATAGCAGCAGGTAACACCTGCACAAGGGAAGGGTAGATGACAAGGAAGTTAGGGGCATGTACAGGTGAAATGTTACCTGTGTTGTCACGCCCCAGATCCGGAATACTAGAGAGCGGGAGAATGACTCAGCCAGCTACGTATTACGGGTAGATGAATACCGTATAATACGATCAATGATGTCTACAAGACAAGGGAGTGCATACTACATACAAGTCTAACTAGGTTTACTCAACCTCTATTGTCCTAATCATTCAATGAAAAGCAGTAAGTAGAGAACATGTAAGAATAAGCAGTACGGCGTCCCAAATGCTCAGTCAAAATATTTTTTTGAGATCTGGATTTATAAAATATAGCCAGATGATATAACAAGGTATACACAATCGTCATCAGCTGCAGTCTGACTTAGTTACAATTATGTAAAAGTAAGTGCAAGACAGTCCGACTAACATGTCGGTGCCAAGCAACAAAAGTGAAGTAAGTAGCAAGACGAGTAGGGGAGCAAGAAATCCACTCATGTCCTCCGGCGATCATCCCTCTAGTATTGACCATCTTGGGAGTGGAAGTAAGCTGAGTCCTCGGGAGCTGGCTCTAAATCTGGCCATGCAAAACCAGAGAGGTTAGACCTCAAATAGCAAGTACCACAAGGGAGCACGACATGAAGAATTAGAACCAGTGATAAGAGTTAAGAATATTGCAAATAAGTCTCTGATTTGCTACTGGGATTAACACAACGTCACGACACTTCAAGCCAACTTTCCAACCAAACAAGGACAGAAGCTGACCCGTCATGTCCTGACATTCTGATCATCTCAGTAGTTAACAGAGTAGGTACAGTACACAAACAAATCAATTTAAACGACAATACAACTGCTACGACTTGCTAACTGTAAGTTCCAAGTTATCCTAGAAATATGCAATAAGGGATTTCTCAGTTCTTACAATATACGACCAAGGCTAGTCTATCCAATAATCAATTACGCCAATCATGAATTAGACGCGTTCCATCAGGATGTCCGTCATCAATATACAGAAAAATATAACCATATACCACTCCCTGCCTGTGTGGCAGATTTACAGTATCCATGGAAATCAGCCGGCATATCGGGACACTAATTGTCCCAAGATGGTTGTCATGTAAGAACTCGAGAATCCATTCTCTCCATGCAATAGTTATTTTATTTAATTTAATAGTCCCTACGTTAATTGAAATCTCATGCCGTGTATCATGATCATTCTGAATGAGTACTTCCGTACATAGTACGATATGCATAACTCTACAACGTGTTAGGGTTATATACTAAAAGCATCACTTTTGTAATAACCTTATTTCCTTAAATTTTGAATGAGAATCATATGGACAAATGTTTGTATATTGTATTTGTTGCAAGTGTTAATGCAAATGTATGATATTCTATATATATATTGTAGATAATATGGTGTGTGGTATCACACAGAAGATCTTGTTATCAGTTCCCTATGGAGTATATAAATAGTTCACAACCTATATGGACTTGGACAATCTATTGAAAAGGTTGTAGTGTAATCTGGTATTAGTCTATCTTGACTATAGGTTTACACTAGTACACTTTGTGTGTATTGAATAGGACCACTTGAGGTTGTTCTCTTTGTACTGACTACATAAGTAAACAAATACCTCTATTATTATGGATGTTTGTGCTCTTAATCCGAATATAATAACAGACATGTATATGCAGTGTGTATTACTTTGACTCATGAAAGAGTGAGATTCATTATGGGTCAACAACCTCTATGAATTGGGTAACAACATTGTATGTATGATGGGTTGTTGATTATAAATGGAATCTATGTCCCGATACATCGGGTTGATGATGTCCTCTTAAGGAGCTCATAAGGATTGTCATGTAAATCCTGCATGTGGATTATATCTGACATGACAAATAAAGTTGAGCGGTACTACTTAAGGATAAAAGATGTCGAATCAATATAGTTGTCAGTAACTTAATTTGATTGACGGATATTCGATATCTTAACATGGGGAGCCAAACGAGCTTATAATAAAAGGAGCCCAAAAACATAATTTGGGCTTAGGGAGGTAGTGCAACAATAGCTCATTAGTGGACCGAGCTATTGTTAATGGGCCTGGATTGTGTGTTCGGACTGAACACGGGATATCCAAATCCGTTAGGAGGCCTAACCCTAATTTCTCCTCATGGTCCCTGCCGTAGCCTATATATATCCTCTATGTTGACCCAAACTAGATCACAGTCAACCAAATATTGACAATTTGACAATATGATACTTGTCATAATTTAATATGACACATCAAGACAGAACTCAGTGCAAGACGGACGTCGTCTCTCTCCTGCAGCGTACTCGTTTTCAGAGTCTGTACTATTTTACAATTATTGAGTCTAGCAAAATATAAACTGAGTAGCACTAGGTATTCTTGGCTTAAACCTTATCCCCAAACAAACCCAAAGCTCCACCAAGCCAAATTTAGCCCACAAAGGCCCAACTGAACTTTCTGTCAGCATGAAGACAGAGTTCAGGCCGAACTCTGCCTCCACACAGAGTTCGGGCTGAACTCTATCCCCTGATTTCTAGGACCCTAATTTTTAGGGTTTGTTGTATGCTAGTTGTCCAACGGCTAAAAATTTGAATTCATGACACAGAATTCTGGCCAAATTCTGCCTATCCCAACTAGTATAAATAGGCCTTGAATTCTTTCATTTTCAATTATCCAATTATTTCTTTCTCTCTTCTCTATAAGCCTCATACAAGCCTTAACCTTCTCATCTACTAGCCACAAGCTTCCTAAGCCTAAAAGTGCTCAGTGCTATTTAGTTAGAAGTTTGGCAAGAGTCAAGAAAGTCGCTTGGAAAATTCCAAGCATCGCCACAGCGATCTTTGTAAGAAGTTGACGTGCTCTTCTGAAGAAAAGGCACGAGGTGTAACTACTATTTCATAAATAGTTGATTTAATCCTGAGCTAGAGTTCTCAGGTCTGGACTAGTCCTCCACGAGGAAAACCAGGTTAAAAATGACTGTGTTTGCGTATGCTCTCTTGATCTTTTTATTTCTGTATTTACTACTCTGATTATTTGCTGTTGGTGAAAAGAGTTAATTTTTATTTGGTCATTATTGTTATAAACTCTATTCACCCCCCTGTAGAGTTGTCTATCTGTTCTTCAATTGGTATCAGAGCTCTATTCTCTTAATAAGGACTAACATCCTAGAGCTGATCCATGGCAACCACACAACCTATATTTTCCAACCATGGTGAGGGACGGTCCACTCATAGGCCACCCCTATTTAATGGAACCAACTACACCTATTGGAAAACTAGGATGAGTTTCTATCTCAAGTCTCTAGACTTTGACCTGTGGGCCATTGTCACTGATGGTTACAAAAAGCCCGCCAGAATAGTTGTCGAGGGAGATCTCATCGAAAAACCCAACGACAAATATTCTGACGAAGAAAAGAAACAGGCAAGTCTAGATGCTAGATCTATTAATGCTCTTTTTTTGTGCAATAGACAGGAATAAATTTAACAGGATCTCAACATGCACCACCACACACGAAGTATGGAAGCTTCTGGAAGTGACGCATGAAGGAACCACTCAAGTCAAGGAATCTAAGATCAGTCGTCTGACTCAAGAATACGAGGCATTCAAGATGAAGCCGAACGAGACGATCACTCAAATGTTCACAAGGTTCCTTGACGTCATCAATCCTCTGTCATCTCTTGGATAACAATACTCCAATCATGAGAAGATCTGCAAGTTACTTAGGGGGCTACCGAAGATCTGGAACCCTAAGGTAACATCAATTATAGAAGGCAATGATCGCACCAAAATATCTATAGAAACTTTAATGGGAAAGCTGATGGTCCACGAGCTTAACCTCAAAGACTTCGATGAACCTGCTCCAAAGGCAAAAGAGATTGTCCTAAAAGCTCATTGTCGAAGGGCTGATCCTGAAGAGACTGACGACGACAATTCAGAATGTGATGATCAAGCTCTTCTAGTCCGTAACTTCAAGAAGTTCCTTCGTTTCAATCGAAAGAAGAAGGAACAACAAGAAGACGACGAGGAAGAACCAACGTGCTACGGCTGTAAAAAGGCTGGACATGTTCGAAAGGACTGTCCCTTTGCAAAGAAAGGTAACAGATATGAGAAGCCCTACAAGAAGCCCTCTTCGCGAAAGTACGCCAACACTAGTATGTGGCACGAAAGCGAAGCCAGTAATTCTGAAGAAGAAGACGACTCTCCTCGAGACACTGCTAATGTCTGCCTAATGGTAACATCCGAGAAGGTAACTAGCGAAACTCTTGATGACTTTATATTTGATGAACTTGGCGATGCCTTTAATGACTTACTAAATGATCACAAGAAAGTCATTAGTAAATATAAGCATGCCAAGGAGAAAATCAAAGGCGATGAAATCGAGATTCAAAATCTTTCTTCTTTACTTGATAATGTTAGAGACACTCCACCCACGGAAGTCACTGATGAGGTGTCCAAGCTTAAATTAAGCTTATATGATGCCGAAATACTTATTGAGAAGCAAATACGTGAGATCTCAACACTCAACAAAGAGCTTGCTGAAGAAAAGAACAAACACAAGATCTCTATTGCTAAGATTGATGGTCTGAATGCAAAGTGCAATGAACTGAATGCTGTCTCTAAGAAATTAGAGATCAGATTGGGGAAACAAGTTGCTCAACCTCAAACCCAATCACACAGTCACAAAATACCAGACTACTCATAATAGTAAAACACATCACCCACATGCAGCACGTAACCATACTTATATGTACACGTACTACCATGCAGCACGTAAACCACATGCACGTAGATATCACTCTCAATCTACTCATAATAACTATTATACTGCTACTGCACATAGACATAACTATTATCCTACTGCTACACATAGTCACTATCCTGTTGTTTCACATAACTATCACCATACTGCATATAGACATCACTATCAACCTACTCCTAACACAAATAGGCATGCTACTTGTACATACTGTGGATTACATGGTCATATCTCACCACAGTATAGAATTAGAAAATTAGTTGATATTAATCTATATGCATGGGTACCGAAGACTAACATTTCAGGACCCACAAGAACTTGGATACCAAAGGTCACATCTATTCGTGATGTAGGTGGACCTTCCTTCTTCAACTAAAAGCAATTGGATTCTCGATAGTGGATGCCCGCGACATATGACTGGAGATGCAAATCTTTTCGTATCACTATCGATGAAGAGGGAAGGATATGTATCCTTCGGTAACAATTTAAAGGGCTACATCATAGGTAATGGTACTATTGGTTATCCTCCTTCTCCTGTAATAAAGGATGTCTGCTTAGTGACCGAGTTAAAGCATAATCTGCTCGGCATAAGTCATCTTGCTGATCATGGATATGATATTAACTTTGGAAAGAATAAATGCTACATTTATGATAGGTCAACATGAGACATTGCTTTTGAAGGGATAAGAGAAGATAACATTTATCTTTTCTATCTATCTAGAAATACTAACAGTGTAGGAAGATGCCTCTACGCCCACAAGGATAAAAGACTTTTGTGGTACCAGTGTCTTGGTCATGCCAATATAGAGACTATATCCAGGCTATCGACAAAGAAGCTAGTAAGAGGTCTGCCCGACATCACATTCAAGAAGGATACGGTATGTACCGAATATGAACTGAATAAGGCAACCAAATCTTCATTTAAATCCATAAATACTGTAAGTACTACTAGACCCTTGCAATTACTGCACATGGACTTATTTGGCCCCAGTAGAGTAGCCAGTCTTGGTGAAAAACTCTATACATTTGTTATTGTAGATAATTTTTCAAGATTTGCTTGGGTTTTCTTCCTTACAAACAAAAGTGATACTATTTCAGTTTTCAAAATCTTTGCCAAAAAGGTCCAAAACGAAAAAGGCTACATGATTACTCGAATCCGAAGTGATCATGGAGGCGAATTCGAAAATTCTGATTTTGAAAAGTTTTGTGAAATAAATGGTTTTGATCATGAGTTTTCTTGTCCTAGAACTCCTCAACAAAATGGTGTTGTGGAGCGGAAGAATAAGACTCTTGGGGATATGGCTAGAGTCATATTGAATAAATTTTTACTTCTGAAATATTTTTGGGCAGAAGCTGTCAGTACAGCTTGCCATGTTTTAAATATGGTGCTTATTCGACATATTTCGAAGAAAATACCCTATGAGCTTTGGTTTGGTAGGACTCCAAATGTCTCTTATTTTAGAGTGTTCGGTTGTCGTTGTTTTATCCTAAATACTAAAGACAACTTAGGCAAGTTTGATGCCAAAGCTGACGACGGTAATTTTCTTGGCTATGCTGCCAAGAGTAAGGGATATAGAGTATTCAACAAACGCTCAATGATTGTAGAAGAATCTACTAATATGACTTTTGATGAAGAAAATAGTACATCAGATATCCCCGACGATGATGTTGAACAATCAACTTCTACACTGATGAATACCACCTCTGAAACCAATTCTCTGGAGGGCTTACCGAAGAAGTTCGAGTTCAAGCCGTCACACCCAGAAAACTTGGTAATAGGTGAGGTATCACGCGGAGTAAGTACTCGATCATCTTTAAGAGATTCTATTGCTAACACTGCTTTCATTTTACAAATTGAGCCTAAAAATGTTTTAGAAGCTTTTAATGATGAATTTTGGATTTCCGCTATGCAAGAAGAACTCAACCAATTCGAAAGAAGCCAGGTCTGGGAACTTGTTCCTAAACTAGCTAACCGTTCGATTATTGGTACTAAATAGATTTTTTGTAACAAAGTAAATGAAGATGGTTCAGTCACTCGCAACAAAGCTCGTCTAGTAGCTCAAGGATACAACCAAGAGGAATGTATCGACTACGATGGGACGTATGCTCCGGTTGCAAGACTTGAATCCATTCGGATGCTTTGTGCCTTTGTAAACTTTCAGAATTTTAAAATTTTCAAATGGATGTCAAAAGTGCTTTTCTGAATGGTTTTATTAAGGAGGAAGTTTTTGTAAAATAATCCCCTGGTTTTGAAAATCATAAATTTTTCGACCACGTTTTCAAGCTTAAGAAAGCGCTCTATGGCCTCAAACAAGCCCCCACAGCTTGGTATGAACGCCTAAGCAATTTTTTACTAGATAAAAGTTTTTCAAAAGGGAAAATTGACACTACACTTTTTATTAAAACTTTTTAAGACACCATTTTTTTAGTTCAAATTTATGTTGATGACATCATATTCGGTTCCACTAATAAAAATCTATGCCAAGATTTCGCTAAGTGTATGCAGAACGAATTTGAGATGAGCATGATGGGGGAGCTCAATTACTTCCTCGGACTGCAAGTCAAATAAACTTCGCAAGGAACATTCATCAGCCAGTCAAAATACACAAAGGATATGCTGAAGAAGTTTGATCTTAACAACGTCAAACCAATCAGCACTCCCATGGCTACTACGACCAAGCTGGAACCTGATGAAAGCGGCAAACCTATTGACCAACATAAGTATCGAGGTATGATTGGTAGTCTACTTTACCTAACTGCTAGTCATCTCGATATCATGTTTATTGTTTGTCTGTGTGCTCGCTATCAAGCTAGTCCTAAGGAATCATACATGTCCGTCGTTAAGCGTATCTTTCGATACCTTAAGGGTACTATTACAGTCGGTTTGTGGTATCCCAAAGCCACATCCTTCGACCTTATCGGTTATTCGGATGCTGATTTTACGGGTTGCAAAGTCGATCGTAAAAGTACGAGCGGTATGTGTCATTTATTAGGCAAGGCTCTAGTCTCATGGTTTAGCAAGAAGCAGAATTATGTCGCACTATCCATAACAGAAGCTGAATACATGGCAGCTGGTCGTTGTTGTGCACAAATTCTATGGATGAAGCAAACCCTTGCAGACTACAACCTATCTTTTATGCACATTCCTATATTCTGTGATAACACTAGCGCTATCAACCTTACTAAGAACCCTATATGTCACTCACGCACGAAACACATTAAAATTTGTCACCATTTTCTGCGTGATAATCAACAACACGGTACTATAAATTTAGAATTTATTGACACTGATCATCAGCTGGCAGATTTCTTCACAAAACTACTATCCGAAGAGCGATTCAACTTTCTTTGTCGTGAATTAGGAATTTTGGATGAAACAATTATTCATTAAATTGGCCTACGTAAATATCGATTATGTCATATATTTTTATGGTGACTTTGCTATGGGTACAAGCCGAAAGGGTCCTTCTAACAACAAGGTGTAAAAGCCTAAGCGACACGGTGCACTAGTCTTCGGACTACCGCTAGCTGGGATCCGGCCCCTACAGCTACCCCATGGCAGTTTCATCCTAATAATCATTGTCATAAATCCTTGTTTATTATATTGTAAGCCCCCTGAATTTTCGAGATTTATTTTTGAATTTTCTAAATGAATTGTTTTCGATAATTTATTTTGATTTAATTAATTATGATCATTAAATGCTCTTTACCGTGACTTTGATTTCTAGAGCATCAGGGATGCCAGTCTCTGGAAACTTTCTTCTTGAAGTTTGTAGTAGACGAGATTATCTTCAATTTGATATATCATGTCCCATTCAAACTTATTCCCTTGTGATCCATTTGCTTCGCGCAACTTTCGGGTCAATTTAGACCAATTTATCGTCTGTCGTAATTTGTGATAACTTTCAATTTAATTTTCGGGTCCGACATCGGTCCAATCCAGTCGACCCAATATATGGCCCTGGCCTGTTTTGAGCCTACTATGCACGGGACACTAAATTGATCTCCCTTGTGGTCCCATTTCATCCATGATTTTAATTGGTTTAAATTTGTTATTTTAATTAAATCTTGGCCCCATCTCAACCAAACTTGACCCAACATCCAACCTAAATTGGTGTGACCCTACCATGTCTACCTATACACCCCACTAATATTTTCTTCTTTTTTCCTATTAAAAAATATACCAATTTTACATAAATATCTCATTTTTATCTCTCATATATATATTTATATATATATATATAATCTCTCTCTCTACCTACACTCCACCCTCTCACCCATCACCATCACACACACAAGCCCCCCCATGTACAGTCGGCCTACTCTTTCTCTCTCCTTTAAATATCTATCTCTCTCATTCTCTCTCTCTTTCTATATATTATATACACACACTCATATAACTTTCTCTCACTCTCTCTCACCCACCCCCTCACATCACCCCTCTCTCTCTCTTCTGTAGCCGAACGTAGCCCATGCCCCCCATTCTTTTCTTCTTCTTCACTTTCTCCTTCCTCTTCACACTTCTCATCTCCATTTTTTTTTCTTCTTCTTCTTCATTATCATCATCATCCCCACCATCACCACATCATCATCTCCACCACCACCACCATCAACCGCCTCGACCATCACCATCAACCACCATCTCTCCTCCACCCTTTCCAGCCGTACGTCGCCGTCGTGCCGTGCCACCGCCGCTACTGGCCGCACGTGCAGCAATAGCAGCAGCGTAGCAGCTGCACCAGCAGCAGTAGCAGTGCAGTAGCTGCACCAGCAGCAGTAGCAGCGGTCGCAGCTACGCCGGCGGCCACCGTGTGCCGCCGTGGCTGGGCCCCTGGCTCTGGAAGACCCCGGCGAACCCTCCCAGGGGCAGCACCTTTCTTTCCGACGTACAAGCTAGTCGATTCGTGCGTTTTGCACGGAATCCCGACGACGCGCGCGCGGACGGATTTCAGAAAGTGCGTTTCGTCGCAGCAACTTCGTGCACATTTTTTGGGAAATCCGACCGTTGGATCGGCGAACTCTTTTCTCCGTCACAATCTCGATATATACCCTTTCACTGCCTTCAAGTTTCGTCCGTTAATTTTGTTGTTTGATACATCAAACCGGCCACCAAGTTGACACTTTAAATTATATTATTTATGGACAGTTTTGTGGAGCCAACTTCGTCGGTTCGTATCTCCTCCATCGAAGCTCCATCTGGTGTACCACTGGTTTCTATGCGCAGCTGGTATAACCCTCTTCCTGTCTTTTAATTTTTGTTTCATTGTGAGCACGTTTGGTTGGTTGAATTCGACGCCAAAGTTGGTCGTCCGAATTCTTAATTTTGTACTTGTAAAATACTAATTTTGAACCCGGGACTCCGGATTCAATTTATGACACCACCATTAGACTCGTGGCATCATTTTGGCACATTTTCATATAAAGTTTGTTAGATTTGGAGGACGTGGACCCTGGCACGTATTTCGGTACAACGTGGGCCCCACAGTCCGGGTCAACGAGACTTTTTGAGATCGGCTCATCGGAATCCAATTCTGGATATATCTTGAGTTCATATCGTCATTCTGGACTTGTTAACATATAATTTGTTGAGTTTTGTGGACATTGGCTCCGATACGCATTTTTGTGCAAATCGGGATTCCAATATTCGGGTTAACGGGCCATTTTGAGATCGGCTCATCGGAATCCAATTTCGGATATACCGTTGAGTTCGTATCATTATTCTGGATTCGTGGACATATATTTTTCTAGGTTTTGTGGACTTTTATTTTGGTACATTTTTCGGTGCAAAGTGGGTCCGACACGGATACCGTTTTGACCAAAATGACCTTTTTGCTCCTGTGTCCAAATTGGACTTATGGATAGGCTATCCTAGCTAATTTGACCATTCTGGACACGTTGGTTATGGTTGTTTCACCATCCGACAACATTTGTAGGTTTTTACCATATTATTATAATCTTTCTTCTTTTGTTGTATTTTGAGATCCATCGATTCCAGTGATTTCACAACCACTGAAATTGAATGTGTTGACCCTGTAGATGTATATAGAAACTAGCCTTGACCCTATTTGACCATGGTTGACTGCTTTGACTGAATGTCGAAGTAGAGTCAATATTTGACATAGTTTAACCTAGAGTTGACTAGAGTTGACCAGAGTTGACTAGATTTGACCAGTTGACTAAAAGTCAACGGTAAATCAACCATTGACCCAGTTTGACCTAGTGTGACTCAGTGTGACCTAGTTTGACTTAGTGGACAGAGATTGACCTAGATTACATAGCTATACTATATATTTATGCCTAACACTGTTGAACCCTAATTAGCTTATATATCTCATCTTAGGTCTGTGATTTCACTCTGAGCCAGATTACACAGTTGACATATTCTACCAGATCTCAGGCGAGTACATTTTCTGATAATATTTCTGTTTTATGATATCGTCTATGTTTCTTGTATGTAGTATAGATATCCTTGTTCTCTTGACACATTGTTCACCCGGATTGGTATTTCTCTGGATCCCGTCATGAGATGTTATTCCTTGTATTATTGGTATATCTTGAGCAAGTCTTTCTTGTTTCTTATGCATTGTATAGCCACGATTCCTGCGAAGGCTAGCTACCCTCTCAGAGAATCGTGTGTCATGATGTGTCATAGTTGGATCCACTATACTAGTCGGGGACGGGAAGTATTAGTATAGATGTGTGGTCATTATCCGCCTTGTTTATTCTTGTAGACCTTGTATAATGCCAATCCTACACTCCACGTATGATTGGCTGGATCATTAGACCTTGTTCAGACCCAAGCCGGCCACATATCGAAGCTAGTACTCACACACCTAGATAGATGATTCTTGATTCTTGTACATGCCATGATCAGTTTTACTTGCCTTGTTCTAGCTCTAGATTTACAGCTTACCTTGTCATGATACTCACATGCACATTTCATGATTCCTTGTATATTCTCTATATTTACTGCTACATTTTTAATATCGTCTAACTAGAACTGTTATTTGAGATTTGTGCTCGTTCCATCCTGACTGGATATGTTGATAATATTTTAGGAGTTGTTGTGCCCTCAATATTGGACTACAGGATGTTGCTAGCTCTGGTGGTTCCCGGTATTCTTCACCATGAGTTGTTTTTCAGGAGTTCTATGTCTGGTAGTTTTTTGGTTTGTTATTGTTTTCCTCTGTTTTATTCTTGTCTCATATGATCCTTGTAGATTCTAGTTGTTCTAGTGATATTGTTGTTATTTCTTGTCTTATCTTCCTTAGTTTTTGTGATGTGATACAAGTACCTTTATAGTTATGGTTCTTTAGATGTTGTAGTTAGTATCGGGTACTTGACAGCGCTCTACCGCCGATACTGCGGCGTAGGCTGGGCGTGGCCCACGTATTCGTACCCGTATATCCGGGTACGGGTCGTGACATATATGGTTCAATTTTATTTATAACTTAGTTAATTCAAAATTTTATAAATTTAATTCCATTTATTACATTCATGGTTTCTTTCACAATCACACTTTTGATTTTTATCAAACTTTTGCAAATTTTTCCATCTTTTACACTCCATCTATATTTCATCACACTTGGTTCTTTTTTTTACTGCTTTGAGTTCTGGCCTCAGCACCCAAAACTCGGGCCGAACTCTGCCTCACACAGAGTTCGGGCCGAGTTCGGTCTGCTGATTCCAGAACTCCCAATTGCTCTCAACACTCCATCTATTTTGATCCTACGGTCCAGGATCAACCCGACCAGCCGACCCTACAATCATATTTTCGGAAATTCCTTCTCTTTCTTCTCCATTGCCACCTCTAAACCCTCTCCAAGTTCATCCTCTCCAAACCCTAACCCTAGAATTCTCAATCTAGTCTGGTTTTCTTCTCCAAACTCAAGGAGCATAGCATTTGGATCCTTCTCTTCCATATTCTACTACTCACTTGAGGTATAACTCTCTCTTTTTCTTCATCTCAAATGTCAAATTCTTATTATTATCAATGGCACCTAGGTTGTTCAATAGGGGAAAGAGGGCTAGAACCGAGGGTGCTTCCTCATCTAACCCTCCTCCTCAAGATGTTCAACACATTCATCCACTTTTCAATCCACCACCACCTAATGACCCCAACACATTCAATGATCGAATTTTTGTTTCATTGGAAGCTTCCAATGAATGGTTCAATGACTTTCGTTCAAGGAGTGTGTATGCGGGTCATCCCATTAATTTCACAATATTTTCTAGATATGACTCTTTGTTTCATGATCTTTGTCTCGTTGAGTTAGTTTCTACATCTTTACTTATATACTTGAATGCTATCCAAATGTTTTACTGTATGACGACACATGAATCTATTCTCGTGTCGCCGGAATCGACATCTCTTTTGATGATTTCGAACTTGCGGAATATCTCGAGATTCCGGAACCCAACTCTTGGAAAAAACTTGTCGATGCACGCAAGTTTCAATTTCTCGATGGGTTGTCTCTTGAGAGTTTTAAGGATGATTTGTGTACTCCAAACACTCGTCCACACAAGTTATTTGCTAAATTTCTTAACCCATATTTCTATGAACTTCATCGTATCGTCTTCTCCATGCTCTTGCCCAAAACAGGATCGACTGATGAAGTTTCTTTTTTTGAGATCTTTGCACTCTTCATCTTCACTTCCATGTCCCGTTTAACCTTTCATGCACTATGATGGACTGGATGATTAGTGCACGGAAGAGGCCTCGATCATTGGTCTATGCTCTTTATTTGACAATGGTCTTTCGTGCGTTCTACGTTCCTCTTGATGAGTGCCAGTTCCTTCCAGCCCCTGCATTTTTGTCTAAGGCAAGGCGGCTTCTAGCAGCTGTCGAGTCTCCTGTTGAGTCCGAGCATTCTGGGTCTGATGCTCAGGCTGATACACCTGCTCTTGGGCAACCTGCGCCCGAGCCACCTGCTACTCTCGAGTCTATCCAGACCATGCTGCGCGATCATTTCATATTGGAGGACGACCGCTGGACCCAGCTCGACTATCGTACCACTTTGTAGATGAGTGCTATCAGTAACTTATTGTACGACATCCGGTACACCATGTCTCGGAATCCCACTATGCCCCTTCCTATTGAGCAGGAGCCATCTCGCACCGGTTACCGTATCGACGACCCTTGGGTCATGCGATATCTGGATCCGGATACAGCTTTTGTGGATCCTCGCCGTTCTGATACTGATCTATCTGACACCGCTGGACTATCTCGTGCTCCATGATGGATGTGGTTCCGTACCTGCTGCTACTACTGCTGATGATCTTCTTTAGTTTTCTGCATTATGGACTTATGATTATGTAGTTTCATTTTCTTGTATGAGTACATTCTTAGTTTATGTGGATCTTTAGATTTTATCTGCAGTTATTATATTATTATTATTGTGTGCTTGCCAGTTAATCCTATATACAGTCTTCTGCCTGTCTGTTTGGTGTTCATTTTTTGATAAATGCCAAAAGGGGGAGATCTATTTGATATTCATATTTCTATCATATTGTGTGATATCTATGTTTTGGAGGAGATAATGTATATCAGGATAAGGCACATTGGTTTACAGAGAAGCTATGTTTATGGGGGAGCTATTATTACGGGGGAGCTACTGCATTCTATGCATGTCTACTCCTTTCATCTTGTGTCCAGGTATGAACATTGAATATACAAATATCATTTTTGTCAATTATCAATATGGGGGAGATTGTTGACCCAAACTGGATCACAGTCAACCAAATATTGACAATTTGACAATATGATACTTGTCATAATTTAATATGACACATCAAGACAAAACTTAGTGCAAGACGGACGTCGTCTCTCTCTTGCAGCGTACTCGTTTTCAGAGTCTGTACTATTTTACATTTATTGAGTCTACCAAAATGTAAACTGAGTAGCACTGGGTATTCTTGGCTTAAACCTTATCCCCAAACAAATCCAAAGCTCCACCAAGCCAAACTTAGCCCACAAAGGCCCAACTGAACTTTCTGTCAGCATGGAGACAGAGTTCAGGCCGAACTCAGCCTCCACACAGAGTTTGGGCTGAACTCTGTCCCCTGATTTCCAGGATCCTAATTTTTAGGGTTTGTTGTATGCTAGTTGTCCAACGGCCAAAAGTTTGAATTTATGACACAGAATTCTGGTCGAATTCTGCCTATCCCAACTAGTATAAATAGGCCTTGAATTCTTTCATTTTCAATTATCCAATTATCTCTTTCTCTCTTCTCTATAAGCCTCATACAAGCCTTAACCTTCTCATCTACTAGCCACAAGCTTCCTAAGCCTAAAAGTGTTCAGTGCTATTCAGTTAGAAGTTTGTGCAAGATTCAAAAAAGTCGCTTGGAAAATTCCAATCATCGCCACAGCGATCTTTGTAAGAAGTTGACGTGCTCTTCTGAAGAAAAGGCACGGGATGTAACTACTATTTCACAAATAGTGGATTTAATCCTGAGCTAGAGTTCTCAGGCCTGGACTAGTCCTCCACGAGGGAAACCAGGTTAAAAACGACTATGTTTGCGTATGCTCTCTTGATCTTTTTATTTCCGTATTTACTACTCTGATTATTTACTGTTGGTGAAAAGAGTTAATTTTTATTTGGTCATTATTGTTATAAACTCTATTCACCCCCTCTAGAGTTGTCTATCTGTTCTTCACTCTATTCTCTGGCCGCCAAATGACTGATCAGAAATCTGAAGCTTTCTCTAAATTCGTGATTCACGTAAGGAGAGAAAGAGAGGGATGCCAAGGAGAAGAAAAGGTTGGGAGATCGTCGTCCATACGACGTCCAACTCGAGGAAGGAATACGTGCAAAAGATCTTAGGATCGTCCGCTCGAGATTGCCAGGAACTACTTGTCTTCTTCCCGCCGCAGGTATAATTCGTGAACCCTTGTTTTCGCCTATGAAGGGTTAGAACACGTATTAAATCTGTTTAACTTTCTATCGATCAATACGCACGCCAAAGTAAGGGTCATGGGAATCCCTAGTTCCATCACAACGATGCCCGTACGGTTAGGTTGTAGGTCTTATATAGCGTAATGCAACAATCAAACCTAGCCACGGGATAATCATGCCTTGACTGTAAGGTACACATGCTGCTTTTGTATAAAGAAGTTGAAGTCAACACGTATCCATATGCCAATGTTCGGGATCGGCTAGTTGATCGCAATGGTTCATGTTTCATACACGAACGTGTCTCATTCAATTCAATAAGGCGATTAGCTAGTCTTTTAGTTCCAACTAGGAACGCATGATCAATCATTTAGTCAAGGTAACAAACAATGTAAATTTGTGACAAGGCATGAAAGTCAAACTAGTATTTAGTATGGTCGAGTCTATAACTCTCAGGGTTAAGTACCAGTAATACAAGATGCCCACAAGCCAATCAAGATGCGGGGCACACTCCACACAACAATATGTATTAAATACTAACATGCATTAAGTGGCGCAATCTAACGAAATGCGCGAGATAAGACGAAACGTTCGAATTCGGCGAATCATGCGGGATAAGACAGATGGCGCGAATCTATCATACGGTCGCGGGACTCATGCGGTTCGCAGAACTGCAGGCGGTCCGCAGGACCAAGGCAGTCCGTAGGACGCATGCGGCAAAAGACTCATGCGGTCCTTAGGACGCATGCGGCCAAAGACTCATGCGGTCTGCAGGACGCATGCGACCAAAGACTCATGCGGCCAGACTCATGCGGCCAAAGACTGCATGCGGCCAGACTCATGCAGCCAAAGGCTGCATGCGGCCAGACCGCTCATCTTCTCCAAAATCCGAAAAAGATGGCCAAGGAACCCATGAACTTCAAACTTGCATAACTCGGTCAAAACAAAACAAAATCTAACTTTTCACAGGTCAAATTTGGGTAAAATAAAAGGCTCTACCACATGGAACAACTAGATTTTGAAAATAAGCAAGTTTGATAGATCAAAACCAAGGAAGACCCATAAAATTTGAAACTTAAAATCTTGACCTACACAGAACCATCCATGAAAATCAAAAACTTCAAGACCTAAACTTGTAGAGAAAGAGGAGAGGAACAACATGGACTAAAAATAAATGGGGATGCATGAAATACCTCATGGTGTGCAAGATGTACTTGCCTCTCCAAATTGGGTTAGGGTTTTGGTGGAAGGAATAAAATGAAAGTTTGTGAGGAGAGAGAAAAGAAAAGGTGTATAAATATAAAGTAAAGTTTGATCTCCACCACCCATTCCTTCCCATACAATCTAGGCCATCCACCCCTTATCATGATGAACCAAGCCAAACTAAGTTGGTTCAACATGAACCGAAATAAACCAAGAGCTAAGCAAAGGCAGAAAACAAAATACAGAAAAATATTTAGCATATAATTAAAGAAATAAAATACAGAATAAATGCATGATAAATACTAAATAAATACAGTCAAGTAGTACACGTATTAAAAATACGTATCCCTAGAACGGGGAGTGACATGTGTACAGGCAGTAGGGTCAGTTGCTTAATGCATTAGATAGGTAGAGATGTGAGGGACAGGGGCTCCCTTGGAACTTACCTGTGCCTTGCACGCAGGTAAGTGCACATGTTGCCTAGGTTGCTTATTCTTGTGTGTGCCTATTTGGAAGGCCATGAGAGGGTGTTAATAGTGAAGGGAAAGGGAGGAGTCCTATGTGACATGAAGTAGTATTGTGTGTATGTATAGGCTAATGTGAATAGGAGTGTAGTGTTAGGTGAGAGAAAGGATACACATGGCAGACAACAGGGGTACTAGTAGCAGAACAAGAAAAATGAGTATATAGGTAGGTAGCGAGGTATTGTGTAATATAAGGTATAGATATAGGTAATGATTGAGTACAATTAGTATGGAGTATGCTATATGATGTTGGTACCTATATCTAGTTACCAGTGTATATAGTGAATATGTACACCTAACAGGTTATGTATGGATATGTAGGATAGGTAAAGTATAGAGAAAAGGTATAGGAAAGGTTTAGGAATACCTAGATACTAGAGTATAGGGATAAGGTTGATACCTAGGTAATAGGGTAGGTGGAAAAGTGTAGTTAATAGGTAATGTGTCAAGATATAGTGTGTCTTATATGGGGTAGTGTGTCAAGATATAGGTAGGGTTAATTGGCTTATGATCTGGATACATAGAGTAGAGGGTTACACCTAGGATTGGGATATCAAAGTCTAACTTGGGCAATAGACTATATACAAATATTGGCCTAGCTAAGGGGCTTAGGCATAGGGATATAATGTGGTGCATGCATTTGGCATCTTGGCAAACCAAGGTAATAGGGTTGGGTAAGGTATTACAATAGAGCCTATGTAGTTACAATATAGGAATTACATAGGGTAAAGCCTAGTATTGGCTAGGATACCTTGGTATGACAAGGTATTGACCTAGAAACCTAGGTTGACTCAACCAAAAAGTCAATATTTAAGTCAAGTTGACCTAGTTTGACCCCGGAAGCCTAGTTGACCTAGATTTGACTTAGATTGCATATCACATACTAGATATCCATGTTTTAACTCATTTAAACACCAAATAACCTGTATATCTCATATCTAGGTTCTTGTGACTCCACTTTGGGCCTCGATTCATATTTACTGCTCAGGACGACATGCGAGTACATTCTCTGATAGTTTCCATTTCTTGATATTTTCTGTGATACATGTTTATATCAGTATTCTATCTTGATTTAGACACCATGGATACATGGATTGGTATTGTATGGATTCATTGTCTTGAGATACGTAGCTTTATGCCTAATAACTTTCACTGAACTAATGTATCTACTCTGGATTATTGAGATTCATGTCGGGACCTGAATCCATGTGTACTGGTCGGGCAGAGAAATACCTAGGAGACGTGTGAACATACCCTTTCTACCCCATGGTCTTACTAGAATAATAGCGGCCACACAAGGATGTGTATGGTTTGCCAGATATTACCCTCTAGCCGTTTACATGTCAACTTGGTATTTCAAAATACTGGTGTTAGACACAGATATTATGGACTTGCTAGTTGTATACCTTACATGACAGGTTTTCCCCTTTATTACATATCTGCATGTCTTTACATTTTTATATGTTCTCCCCACACACTTATTGCTTTATATCTACTTATCTCTTCTTTTGTACTTTGTCTCTTACAAATTGTTCATCAAGTATTACATTATTATTTACATTTTTATAGTACTTGTCAATTAATTGGAACTGCTATTTGGGTTGTACTTCGCTCCAATACTGACTGGATATATTTTTCAGATGGCTTAGAGGACTGTTGTCCTACATACTATGAGCAAGGAATATGCGAGGGAGGTACCCAGGAGTCTCAGGAGGATCCTGCTCGGTAGAGAGTGCCCTAGTAGTAGCTTAGAGTTTTAATATTTCATATTGTATAAGATTGTTTCGAATATGGGTTTGAGATTGTTATTATTTCAGGATATGTATTTATTTGTCTTAGACTTGTAGACTTAAATTATATCATGACTTGCTACTATTCAGTCTTCATTATCTTCTTTTCCAAACATTGTGTTTTATCTTCCTTTAGATCTTGTGATTGAGTTATAAATTATATATGTCACATTATTCCTCTGTGCGGAGATGACAAGATATATTTTATATTGTTATATGCTAGATGTTATAGACGACCTATACAGCGTTCTACCGTTGATACTGCGAGATAGGCTGAACGTTCCCACGTCCTCGTGCCCCTAAATAAGGTACGGGCCGTGATAGTCCGTGCTTCGGACATCGAAGCCGTGCCTCACAATTCAACATGACTTAACCAAACTCTACCTTACGGCCCTTTTCTGACTTAACTTGAAGTAACTCAGTCCCAAACTTGTGTTGACGACTCAAACACGATGCCACATCTCGTACTGAAGTATGTGTCTTTGCTATAGCCAAATCTTTGGCTCCATAATGGTGTTGCAACCGTGTACACCTTCTTAACTCAATTCGTACCATGCTTGTACTTTCTTTGATTCGACCGACACTGTACATGCGGATTGCCGCTTAGCACACCAACTTATCTATATGAAAGGTCACTAGCAATGTCAAGCTATCTTGGACTTGGCTGAGGATATATGGCAATCATACAACGCAGGTAGCTAGCCCGTAGAAGCCTCGAATCTTCTATGTGGTACATCCAGCATCCTGCTTTAGCCAACTCGCTTCCCCAGGGTCGACATGATCCAGGTACCCCGACGATCATGTCGAGGAAGACTACGCCTTGTGCATAAGTTATCCATGACCACGCACCTACGACAACTTCTAGACTCGACATAAATATAAGGCCTACGGATGATATAACTTGCTTTCTTTTCTTTATACTTATTTACTCTTTACACATGTTTGCAGAGCCCAAATCAGGGATTGCCTTGGTGACTACCGGTCGTATGAAATTCTCATCTTTGAAACCCGAGAAACGGCTACTACATAGCCTTCTTACTTAATTGAACAAGACGTGTTCCTTCCAACATAACTTGAACAAAACATGTTCCATATGTGCCATAGACCATGGCATACTTATCTTTGAACCAACCGTGGCTTGTGTCTTAAACCAATTTGTGTTCTGTATGACACTACCGCCCAAGTTATACTTTACATGACGAGTCTTGAGATCGTGGGACTGTGTGGCTATAACAGCTGCATAAATCGTGGGACCGTGCTTGCTTTGACTTTGATAGCCCGTGGCATAACTTTGCTTAACTCAATCATGCAACAACTTAATCCGTGGGATGAGTAAAGGCTAACCCAAGCCTTGCACCATGGAAACGTGCATTGAGACTTGTGGGACAATTATGCTATGCCAAGCATTGGACAATAGGACAGTGCATGCTTTATCAAGCATCTATACCGTACGATGCCTACAACTATGTTAGGTTCATATTCTTGTGGTCCATAGACCAAATTTTCCATCTCCTATGCCACAGGACGAAGGACCGAGTGACAATTTAAAAGCACATCGTGCAACACTTCTAAGCCGACCGTGGGATCTTTCCATATTCTAACTCAATCTGACCCAAGTTGGGATTATTCCCTTAGCTATGTGGCTTTGTCTCTTTTATTATCAAGCCTACTTGTGCAGTTGAAAACTTTCGTTTTATTAGTGTGAAGGCCAAGCTGAGGCAAGTTCACGAAAGCCACCCACCTGAGCGAGGAGTTGCCTCGACCGAACAGAACTTCGAGAAAGTCGTTGCATGGCTAAGTCCAAACGCCTTTGGCATTTTGATTCCTCCGATTGAACTGAGCGGGATGGGACATTACATTATACACCACTCAAAAAAAGTTTTGTCCTCGAAACTGACTGAGTACACACTCATCGACTTGTCATTTGATTCAATATTCAATAGTTCTCGCACACACTCCTCCTACGTGTTTCTCCAATCCGAACCACGCTCATGCCTTAGTTATTTTTATATCGAACAACTATATCTCAAACTTTTTCTCCAATCCGAACCACGCTCATGCCTTAGTTATTTTTATATCGAACAACTCTATCTCAAACTTGTGGTAACTTATACTCGTCGCGCACACGGACAGTTTAGTTTTAGTGCAACCCACCTGAGCGATATCCTCAGTACATTTCGAATCCAAAGATCACACTACCATCAAGATTTTCCTTGAAACCCACGAATTCAAAATCCTCGATACTTTCCCGTTCTTTTAGTCTCGCTTGAATTCATCGTATTACTTAGTTAGATCGTGCATATATTTTAGGCGTCCTCAAAATACATACATTTTAACCAAGCGTCGTGATAGAGAATCTGCCATTTCCACTCGAGTGACATTGTGCACATATTCAGGCATTCCTGAAATATATATATTTCAGCCGAGCCTCGTATGTGATGTTCCACATAGTTGAATCATTCTATCCACCAATACTATTATCCAATCCTATCAATTCTCAAGATCCCTCGTACCGATACAACCTCTCGAAACAGAAACATTTTACCTAACCGCTGTCACGCTCCAGAACCAGAATACTGGAGAGCGGGGGACAGACACAGCCAGCTACGTACATTAAAGTGCAACCCACCTCGTAATACGGTCACGACTATCTAGATGCATGAGGGTTTATCTACAAGCCATCAGTCTCTTATGGTCAAGAACAAGTATAGTGTCTCAATCTCAAGCAAGCAAATAAATGTTACAAGATGTTAGATCATCAGTCATACAAAGTAAGGCATCCCAAACATTACATATTCAGATGATCATGAAGCTAGTCGTACAAAATACGAAGACTAGTAAGAGTTAAGTCATACATGATCAACCCCAGGATTTGCCAATCATGTAGACAGACAAAAATTAAGTTTCAATACGAGCTAACACTTGCTCGGCGACTAAACGCCTCAAAAGAATAATTTACAATAGAGTTGGAGAGCAAAATAAGAAAAACCCAGTCGTTGCCACGGTTACTTCTAGTGTTCACCATCTAGCTGGAAAGCAGGTAGATCTTCGGGTACTACTCCGAAATCTGGCCACACAAAACCAGCTGGATCAGAACCCAGAAGAGCAAGTACCACAAGGGAGGCTCTACTTATGAACTAAAACCAGCATAAAAATGAATAGAAGAACTGATAAAAGAACGTAATTAAACAACATGAAAGACAGAGTTAAAAGAACACACTAGCTTGTATTAGGAAAACAAGAGGTGCAATATAATTTCCATGTTAATCATGAGACAATTATTCAGACACGGCCAATCAAGTCCTACGGCTTGCTATCATTAGCTAACAGGGTTATCACAGGCCTAGTTACTAACAAGATGCAGTTGAGATGTTCCCGCAGTCACAAGCCCTGCAGACTATCCAGGTTATCCCGGCAGGGTTACAAGAGTTTATCAAGATTTAAGAGTACTTTTAGTTTATAAGGAGTGCAACACATGACAGTGTACTGAAAATGCACCCTACTCGACGGCAGGCTACAAGTACACAGGTATGAGCGGGATAACGGGATCGCCTGTAACTGGAAAATCACTCTATATGAACTACTTGATCAATCTAGTCGTTAACCTAGTTAGATTCATTATGAATTCCTGACCGTGGTAACCAGAAATCTATGTCCTAGATATGATACAAGATGAGATAGTTAGCTTGTACAGTTATAATCAAGAAAAATCATCCACGGAGTCAAGACAAGGGGTACACAAAGCAAGACATGAATAGTTATCGCAACAGCAATCAAGATTTTATATGTCATGTCAGGTTTACTTGTCATGTCAAGAGTACACCTCGACGGGCCACTATGAAGATTATCAAGATAGGATCATCATGTTCAAGTTCAAGTTTATCAAGTCCGGTCCTCGCAATTTAGGCCAAGTACAGAAAATATGCAAAGAAGATCAAGAACATCCATGGGTGATTAAAACTATCAGTCAGATTTGAACTCCAGTTAAAGTTCGACGGGAAGATTCTTGAAGCCAAGACAAAGATTTACAACTTTCATGTTGAGTTTTACAAGATTTTAGCTACAAAATAGCTTAAACAGACAAAAATAGTCATTCGGACGCGCGGACAAAACTGGCTACGGTGCACGGGGCACGGATGCACGACGTACGGGCGCACGATAAACAAAACAGTGGCGCACGGATGCACAGCACGCGGGGCGCAGAAAGACAAAATTAGGTAGAATTGAATTCCCTACAACATGGAACCATTAGTTTTTGGAAATACCAAGTTTTTATAGATCAAAACCAAGAAAAACAAGAAAAGTTTAAAACTTAGATCTACAAAAATATATCCATCAAAACTAAAAATCCTAAGTTCTAAAGATGCTTAAAATCATACAAGGAAGAGAATAGAACAATCAAAAACGGAGATCCAAAATGTTCTCCATGGAGCAAGTTACACTTGCCTTGGGTTGGTGGGAGGAGTAAATGAAGAAGAAGAAGGTAGAGAAGTAAATGATAATAATGGAGGAGAGAGAGAGAAGTTGGTTTATATACCAACCCTTCTCATCTCAAACCAACTAAACCAAACCAAGCCAAGCCAAGCCAAAGTAAACCAAACCAAAACTAAACCAAGTCAAGATTAACCAAGACAAGGTTAAGCAAGACAAGTCAAAGCATGGGTTACCTGACAAATGTCAGAATTTCGTACACGTATACTGAAAATACGTATAACGAAAAACGGGAATCCGGGAACAATCCAGGGCTGATCATTGGAACTGAAGCACATCCTCCAAGTCTGGAACTGAAGCATTAGACGAGTATACCTTCCCACGGTTCCTAACATGGTCTGGAACTGAAGTACATCCTCCAAGTCAAGTCTGGAAGATCAACAGGGTCGATCACTGGCAATCTGGGAACAATTCATGGTTGGTCAGGCCAACCGCAGCAAGTACCAGAAAGGAATGCTCAAGGACGGGCAAATAAAAGCCAGCATGATAAGATATATGACAGGAATAGCATATATGAACAGTAAATGAGGGTAAAAATCGTACGGTACCAACGTACGATAATAATCCACAACTAATGTAGCTAAATAACAAACAATCATCACAATCTTCCTAACATCCAATAATACATGCATCGCCAACTAGAAGTCGATATCAGTCAACCTTGCAAGCAACAAGCCAAAAAGTTTAGGGGAATAAACGGCCACTCAAATGCCTACGACTTTCTATGTGGAGGTTGGGCTACCCCAACGATGCAAAATATACAAATCCTCAGATCATGCCGATCTAGCAAGCTAGCGGGGCCAAATATAACAAGACTAGATAAGCACCGGTCCGTCGTAAGGCTACCGTGCGAGCAAGACAAGCATGTAGTACATAGTAAGTAAAGTAGTCGGATAATGCCATCCTCTAATGGGGATGGTAACAATATTCATAGCGGCCATCCTGCACTCAATGACTAATGTTAGGGAAGCGGCTAGTACTGCACGATCTCGGGATTTCGTTTCCTCCCAGTGCTTCTACCCGTTTAAGTTACCTACATTATCCCTACAGTTATCCGGAATCACATGCCGTAGTCACATGATCATCCTCCTAGATGTCATACCTCAGTACGGGAACGCTAAGTAAGAATCAACTTCGACACCTATAGTCCCAGTTATGATTCATTCTCAGTGTTATGCAACAAGCAATCAATCAATCCTGACCACGCTAAGACTACAGGCCAACTACCAAGGTACCCATGCAGGTAATCATATCATATAGCTAGAATAACAGGATTGCACCGCAATGTAATATAATCAGGGAGATAGCACCTCAAACTGCCAGTAGACAGGGGGCACCTCAGTGCAAAATTAGGGCCAGTACCTCAAAGGGTAAGCTGGAATCATAGCACAGATACACATGGTCGTGTCAGGAACAAGGACAATCAATCAGTCACATGAAGTCATCTGCCCACATCGTAGCATGGATATCCGATCAGGTACATGGTCAGGATCTCTACTAAAATAGCATCTCAAGTACACATGGGAGCCTACAGCTCTAATCATCAAGTCGGTCTATCCACCGGATCAATCTATCAGGAGCCTCCCATCTATGATGGAATAAATATTGTCACAACCCGCACCCAATGTAAGGGCACGAGTGCATAACAGCATCTAGCCTGTACCGCAGAAATGACGGAGTACACTGTAGGTCTGCTATTTAACAATATATAATAACATGTCATCTCCGAATGGAGGATATAATATGAATATATATAAACTCAATCACAATCTAGTAGGAAGAATATATGGCACGAATAAAGATAAGGATAAAGATAAAGATAAACTCAGAGTGCAAAGTAGCTAACACAAATCCATAGTGAGTCACAAAGTAGTCAAATAAGTCTGAAATAACATAACATGTCTAATATAAAAGCTGGAGACAAAGTCCAGTCAAATCCTAGTCTGTCTGAGTCACTGCTAGAGCTTCCTCAACTGGCACTAACCCCAGCTGGACTAGGGTCTCCTGGTCTACACCCACTATGTCATGAGGACTGTAGTAGGTAGGACACTCGTCCTCGCCATAATCTGTAAAATTTTGTCAACATATTCAGTCAGGATTAGAACGAGCACATTTCCAACAACAGTTCTCAATAAATGACAAGTGCTATGTAACAGTAAATAGAGAGAATAAACACAAGTAAAATAGAATGTACATGAAAGTAGCATGGCAAGGGTAAAGCAGTAAACTAGGGCAAGAATAAAGAGAACTGAACATATCATGTACAAGAGTCAAAAAATAACTATCTACGTGAGTGAATATTAGCTTAGACATGTGGTCGGCTTGGGAACTTGCACAAGGTTTACTGGCCTGGTTAATCATACGTGAAGTATATGATTAACACTCACAATGATCTATACAATACACAAGGTGGGTATTGACCACATGTCTAGACTAATATTCTCCCGTCCTCGACTGGTATAGTGGATCCAACCATGACTTGTTATGACATAGGATTCTAAGAGAAGGTAGCAAGTCTTCTCGAGAATCGATGTCCGTACATTTGCACAAGAAGTACAACAAGGCTTGCACAAGGTACACCAAGATAAAGAAAGAATAACAACTCATGACGGGATCCGTAAAGTACCAATCCGTGTGACTAATGTGTCAAGAGCCATGAATATCTACACTAAATACATGAAACATAGTAAATATCATGAACGAAAAATCATCAGAGAATGTACTCGCCTGGTCCTGAACTGAGGAATCAATACTGCCACTCAATGAGCCTCGAAGGGTCAACTCGTACAATAGTCTTCTAATGCTGAAACAAACAATACAAACATGTTTAGAATGGTCAAATTAGCTAGGTTAGCCTACCCATAAGCCAAATTCTGGACACATGGGCAAAACGGTAATTTTGGGCCAAAACGATGTCCGCCGTTGGACCCGCTTTGCACCAAAAAATGTGTCGATATCTACGGTCTCTAAACTCGTCAAACTATATGTCTACGGGTCCGGTTTGACGAGATGAACCCAACCATATGTCCAAAGTTGGATTCCGGTGGACCGTGTATAATTTTGCCGTCGGATCGGGTCGCGGGCCCGCCAAAATAGCGTTCCGGTCGACCTTCTCAGAATCGGACCAAACTTGGCATACAGGACCAAAAAATGACACGATTATGTTGGTGCAAGTTTCATCTCGAGATGACAAACGTGCACAAAGTAATTGACAAATTCACAAAAGGGTCGATACAAGGTATCACGACGGATACGCACTGATTTCATCGCACATACGCAGCGAAATCGACTTTCGTCGAATCCTACACGTCCGCAACATCCGTACACGCCTTTTGATGCCAACGGATTGCGACCAAATCGCCCGATTTGACGGGACGCACGTCGTATCGAAAAAAATTCCCTAAATTTTGATTTTCGGAATACTGTTTTTCTTGATTTTGGAAATCAGTTTTTGAGACATACTGTCAACGAATTCAGGAACCAAAACATAGGTCATATAGCCCTATAGGTTGTCTACAAGTCCCTTCAAACAGTTTTTTGGATCTGTCGAAGGATCGGCGAAAAATTGCCTCCAAAAATAGCGATCCGGGTTCCTAATTCTGTTCAGTTTTCAAAAACTTTGTATCGAATTTTCGGACAGAAGGGTTAGGTAGTGGAAAATCTATCTAATGGGACTCCTAGAGGGTCATATCGGCTACCCATAGAAACTTACGAATCTCGATTTGATCGAGCGTGCATAAAGAAATTAATTGGGAAACTAGGTACCTGAAATTTTGGTTCTACATGGCTGGTACGCATGTGTGTGCGCGTGCGCGACGGCTGACGGCCTTGCTCCGGTGGTCATCGACACCGGGGAAACGTCTAGGTTGGGGTTGGGTTGAGTTTCTGAGAATCTCTCTCTCCCTCACTAAATCGCGGATTAAAGAGCTTGGTTTCGGTTTCAAACCGAAAGGAAGAAGAAAAGTTGGGTTTGGCTTAGTGTTTGTTGTGTACGTGTGTGTGTGTGGGCTTGGGTTTGCTGGCTGATGGGTTGATGGGTTTGCTAGGTGAGTTGCTAGGTGTGTCGGTTTGTATGGGCTGGTGTGTTGTGTATAGCTATCTAAATACATACATATGTATCAATGTATGTATATATGTATATATATACACATATGTATATATGTCCTAATATATATACATATATACACATATATATAGTTATACACCTATATATACACCCATGTTCTTATATAAATATACATATACAATACACATACATATATAATATATACATATATTTATTTATAAAAAACCCCAATATATATATATTTATATAAATAAAATTCATTTAATATTTTCCTTATAATATTTCTATTTAAAAATTCTTTCTTTCTATATATAATATAATTATATATATATATATATATATATATATATAATATATATATATATATATATATATATATATATATATATATATATATATATATATATATATATATATATATATATATATGAAAAAATATATATATATATATATATGAAATAAATACATATGAAATTTATATAAAATAACCTGAAATTTATTTATAAATAAAATTGAATATTTGTATCTTATATTTATTAAATATATTTAAAAACTTTATAAATAACTCAATTGTGTATATATATTTATCTTAAAATAATTGTTTTAATCAACAAAGTAATTATATTAACAATAATAATTTAAATAAAATAAGGTAAATGACCATATTAGCTCTATCTAGGATAATGAGGTTGACAAATATCATGCCAAGAAGGGCGATCACCAGATAGTAAGCTAATCATTATAAACATTTCTAGGCCCTCTGCCTCACAAGAATCCTCTGAAATCAATGATCACAAGCTATCAAGAAACAAGTCTCTCAACTACCAAGATATAGCAATTGTACCAGATTTTGGGCGCTTGGGAAGTTGAGTAAAAATCATGTAATGATACCCTCGATATTCTCCTCGTTCCACGAAATGCTCGCACAATCATCAAAATCCAGGAATTCATATAGTCATATTTGATCAAATTTGAACATCATCAAAAGAAATGGCAACACTTGTAAGCCCACTTTCCGAGTTTTTCTAATTTTTATTTATTTATGTATTTTAGTTGTAGTTTTAAATGAATTTTCTAGTTAGAAAATAGTGTTTACTTTCTACTATCGATATTTTGAAGAATTTACTTTAGGTAGAGATTTTACAAAATAGACTTCTAGAATTATATGATCAGTTATCGCGATTGTGTTTCCAATATGTTTTAGATATTATTAATGATATATAGTATTGCTTCTAAAAATTATAGGCTAATTTCAATTTAATCTAGATTCGATAATTATTCAAGTTACCATTATCATTCATTTTATGGTTTAAATATATATAATTTGCTTTGAAATCTATTTGATAAAATTAGATATTTAGAATATCGTATTAATCAACTTTTCGATTAGGTTTCAAAGGTATACGAGTTATATTATTGATAATACCGAATACTACTTTAAATATTATTATTGCGATCGTTAGTAGATTTTGAATAGATCGAATTTGTTATTTGATTTTTAAACTTTTACTAAATGTTATTTAAATTATTGGTTAATTATTTGATTTCGAATCTAATGTATATAATTTAAATTATTGATGATATCAAATTTATATTCAATATTTTGAGATAATCCATCATCGTCTCAACTTAAGAAAAATATGTTATCTTTTTGAACTATCTAAAATATTTGGAGGCAGAAGTGATTTCATAAACCATGAGTAATTGACCATAAGATTATTTAAATACAAAAATGTCTAAATTATCTAATTATCATTAAGAGATTTTGAATAATATATTTTATGGTGTTTTGGTAATTTTGCTTTGATTAATCACTAGAAGGATTAGTTGTTTAAAACTAGATGTCATTTAAATTAGTTATTTATTTAATTTCAGATTTAACGTATACGATTATCGATAGGATCAAATTTATATTTAAATATCAATTCATTGGTTTCGGATTTACTTAAATCATTGATTATGATTAAAGAAATTTTGTTTTAAACTTATTTGGTTTTAAATCAAATAGAAGGAGTTATCTATTAGGAATTCCATGCCTTATCTAATCAGTAGTCCCAACTCCTATATTAGGAGGCCTATTCACGTATCTTCCACAAACAACTATCAAACAGCCACCTGCACTCATCACCTCAATAACCAATGTGTATCGTGTCCGTGTCCACGTGATTCCTTCCACTGTTATACATATACATTTTACCGTGTCGGACAACCCCGATACTACATCCCCTAACCCCAGATATCACCGCCACCCTGCCAACATCACGGTCATCCCCATCGACAGTACCGTCAATCAGTCCCTACGACCACCGCCCTTGGCTGATGCCATCCCGACCCCGTTCCCATCGGCCACCACACAACACCATCGCCACCTCTCCTTCCCGCCCAGAACAAGATCATCATCACCACCATCAGTCCTGTCCGCACCATCCCGACGCAGCCGTCGACCCTGCCATTCCAGCCACCTCAGTCCACTAGGAATGGTGACACAACAAACCACCACCAAAACCCAAATAGATCAGCCATCACTCACCTGGACATCCGCTGCCTACTGCCTCCTTCCCGATGAACCAGACAAGCCATCCCGCCCAGAAGCCACGATCGATCCAGCGTCGCCGACATTCACCGCTTCCAGCCTGCACGAAGCCATGACCGACCCAGCACCGCTGATGGTCGGATCCACGGTGGACACCGACGGCCCACTCCTTCCTGTCAGCTGCTCCATGGTTGGAAACGAGCCACCGCGACCAGGGAGCTCCTCGTGGCGACCGGAAGCCCTCCGAGTCCATACGAGCGGTGCCCTGCGCTGAGATCCGTGGGCAGTCCAAGCCCCGATGGTTGACCACGCCGGTCCCTTCCCTCCAGCAGCGCACCGCCGTGGAGCGCCGACCCCTGACGCGCCTCCGTGTCTGCACCGCCTTCCGCGACGCCGCCCTTCACGGTCGAACCGCCTCCGTCCGACAAAAATCCTATCCTCGGTGAGCGCAGCCATCACGGTCGTCGTCTCTCCGTGAACTTCGTCGAACGCCTTCCCGGTTGGCCGAGCGCAGTCGCGTCCCCGTACCACCGGTCACGATTTCCCCTCTGTAAGCTTTCCACTTCCCCTCATCCTTCTGTCCCTCTCTCTTGTTCTTATTTTGGGTTTTGTGACGAACGGGTGGGTGAGTACTCGGGCTTGGCCCATTAGCAGGAAATAGAAATTTTGGGCTTATGACTTATGTAATTCAATTAATATTATTTTGTATACTGATAGGTGCATTAAGGGGTCTTATTAATTGAATATGTATACATATTTTGGGGCTGAGCCAGTAAAAGAACTCTGGGCTTTTAGATAAGCTATATAATTTAGTAGATCTATGTATGTATACTTTTGGGTTTTAATCCTTTAAATCAAACTAGTATTTTCAACTGGTTAGTTTATATTGATTTTGAACTCTAAAAAGGAATTTATATATCAAATATATATATGTGTGTATTAAATTGCCTTGTAAAATTCGTTTGAGCTTTATTATTTAGTTAATGGATTTGGTGTTCGGATTTATTGTTAATAGCGATTATATATATTTTCCAATGATTATTAGTAAACTAGTACTATTGTTATTATTAATTGCTTGAAAACTATATTTTTACTTATTTTCCAAAGATTACTGTAAATATAGAATTTGGCTAAAAGTCCTATAATATATTATTGTATTTTGATCTTAGCCCTAAGACTGATTTCAAGGTTCTAAGTATATCTAGAATATTTTAGCAAATATGTGGTTTGATACTACAAATAAATTATAAACATTTTCCTAAATAAACATACTTTCTTATTAAAGTTTCCTATAAAGGATTTTAAAACATCTCTAATACTAAATATGCTTTCCAAATAAACCCCTCTAATGATAAAAAAAGAAGAAGAAGAATATATTGGGATTAAAGGGATAACTTCTCCTTAGATCACAATTTCCTCTTGGCTTAATCTAGAATCGTGACTGATCAGTTCTTCCTATGTTTCTTGCTATTTTGGACTTCTGCATATCGACCATAGTCAATCAGACTATTCTGGACGCAATGGTATTATCAGTTTCACCAGCGAAGGACCACAGGCAAGTGCATATACTGATTGTTACCGTCTCTGATAGCTTCCTTTACATGTTACACATATGTCTTGCTACTTGTTGACACGATCGACAAACGAATACCAGTTTTATGGAATTATAGTACATTTTGACTGTCCTTTACATATTTTCCCCACTGTAATTAATTCCATGAGTACTAGCTGGGCAGGGAAATATCTTAGTAGACGTGTGAACTACCCATTCCATCCCCATGATGTCTATTCGTGAATAATAGCAGCTACACACGACACGTGCAAAGTGCCGGATTTACCCCTTAGCCGTTCACACGTCGAACAGGATATTTCAACACACGTAGATAGCTTTATCCCAGTCATTTCATCTTGCTTTGCCACTCGCCATGTCACCATGATCAACATATTTGTTTTCTAGTAGATATTTCTCATTGATAGAGTTTACATGTCTTTTTCTATTGTACCATGATGCTAGTTACTTCCTAGTTTCATTCTCATATGTTACATACATGTTTATGATTCTGTTGGAGCTCGGATAGTGGTCATATGTGTACTTGTTCCATTCCTGACTGGAAACTAATATTTTTCAGGTTAGCTGTGGCTTCACTTATCATTGTGAGATACGGGTGTTCTTGCAGACTAAAACCTATAATTTAGATAGATATGATATCAATTTCATTATTTGTAAGAACTTTGTACTTTTCTTTAAATATAAATCTTGTAATAATTGTAGATTTGAATTAATAATGTGAATGAGAAATAAATGTTACATTTTGTGATTTTGAGCAATCTTAGCCGTGACAGCGTTCTACCGTCGACTTTGCGGCGTAGGCTGGCTTGGACATGTCTCGTATCCGAAAAAGCGGGTGCGGATCATGACAACACTATCCAAGAGTCCAAATAAGTCTATCAAATCAATGTTCTGGGATCATTCTCCCTATAATATCCAATCCTCAAACATATCCAAGGTCATAATCCCGATACATAGGACAACTGTCCGCCCTATCTAGCTAGACTAGGATAACTTCTAGAATGAATGGTCAGGGGACAATAATATATTAATTAATGCTGCCAAAAAAATGGTAAGGATTGCATAAACCGCTTTGAAGCAGATCCACAACCCTTAAACCAAACAAGGATCAGGGTTATAGATCGTCCTCCGAGTGGAACCGCGCTCCTCACGCTACCCGACGGACAAGACATGTCAAATAGTTAGGCGACTAATCTAGTCATGAGTCTACCTAGCAGGTACTAGAATCAGGTATACTATACTACAACAAACGTGCATGAGGCTGGTTCAACAAAACAAAGGAACGGTTCAGCCCAAATCTTCGAACCAAATTCCTGATCGGGAATTCTGGAGAAATTCGACAGAGCCTCCTTTGTATTTTTGAACGGGAGCTCCCAACGAATTGGGGCTAAATCTACTCGGCACAATCCACCGCAGAATCGTAAACTGAGAACACTAAGTCTCGACTTCCAGCAGCACTACAATGCGTACTGGAAACCAAACCATAGCCGAGAACACTAAGTCTCGGCCTCCAGCAGCACTACAATGCGTGCTGGACACCAAGCCGACACATGCCATAAGAACCGCCACGCAGGGCACATTACAGACCCACAGTCATACCCAAGCCACAAGCATAGTCACAAAAATAGTTAGCCAAGCCGTTACCCGACCGCGAGTCGGACACGGGGCATATGGGAACAATCCATACATGTGAGTCGTGCTCGTGTCCTCGGAGGTGAGGATGACCCATCCGAGTTGTCCGATACGGTCATATCCCGGTATCGAACTAAGCTATCTTAAGTTATCATCATGGCAGTTCTACTGCTAAGCTACACTACTCACGATTATACAATTACAGTTAAAATTAATTAATTACAATAAATCCAACGGGAGGACAAGAGCCGTCGATGAGCAAGGGATACTTACCTAGAGGGCTCGGCTAGGTAAGCAAGTCTTCGGCAATCATGATCCAAGCTAGCACGTCCATCGAGGTCCTCAAACACACAATAAACAATCATTAAAATTAAATAATAAAATAATAGAAATCACAAGAGATAGAAGGAGGATATACCGCGTAGGTCCCGCAAGTGGTATAGGGATCTGGCACAGAAATTGAGGCACACGGATCGATACGGACACTTAAACTGAGATGTGCACGTAAATCGAGACGCTCATAAGATTCAAAATGACACAGATATTGAGACAAACAGACAAAAATGTACACGTAAATTAAGATGTGCATGTAGGTCAAGGGATCACGAATATAGAGATGAACGGGATAAAAATATGCACGTAAAATGAGACGTACACGTAGTTCAAGAAATCATGAATATCGATATGGCACACGAATCAACGCAGCACACAAATTAACGTATGTACGCAAATCGATGCGATACAGTCCAAGGTGGCACATAATTCAATGTGGCACACAAATCGGTACGTGCATGCAAATCGAAGCGACATGAATCACGGAGTGGGCACAAAGGTCGAGATACGAAAAGTAGATACGTCCAGCCTACGCCGCAGTGTCGGCGGTAGAACGTTGTCCCAGGTCACATACATCTAACAATTATAAGGTACCTGTACAATGTATACGCTCCGAATGGAGGATAATATAGAAATGTACAACTCAATCACAGCTAAGGTAGAAAGTGTGATAAGATAGATAGATATGAAAGTCGCCAAATGAAATACAATAAGAAAATAAGTCTAAGAGTTCTAAGATAGCATCTCCACAACATCCAGAATAACAAAATCCCTAAATAAGTACAAAGTGTATCCAAAACAAGACAAAACAATAAGTAAGATACTGGTCTAGCTAACTAGCCTAGTCTACTGGGGTAATGTCCTCTGCAAGGGCTGGGTCCTCCTGGGAGTCCAGCTCATATGTGTCATCTAGGCCTGCTCCATAGTATGTAGGACAAAACTCCTCAATGTCATCTATAATATTTCAACAGGTCCAGTCAGGACAGGAACGAGCACAATACATCTCACGCATTTCATAATATGACAGGATATGTAAATATGCTATAGAGTAAGATACATGAAACGCTGAAAAATATATGAAGTAAAAGAGAAGACTGTAAAGAAATATCTACTATAAGTAAAGAGCTAACAGTGGCTAGTGATGTAGAGTACATGATAGACATGTGAACGGCTTGAATTTGTACATGAGTATACTAAAGAGTTTGTACATGATTACACTACTTTGGAATTATTCACATGACCATTTATACTCCCCAGTACCCCAATCAATACACAAGGATCCAGAAAAGTTATGTTATTGCACATGATATCACATGAAGGCCCATAAATGGGTGTACATGAATGTATACATGGGGGCTCTGTGAACATGAGAGTACATGAATCACAATAGTGCACATGAATGGTGAAAGTACCAGAGTACATAATGAAAGTGAAACACACATGACATACTATAACCCGATGCTCCCGAAGGGGATAACATCTCATGAAGGGATCCATATAGTACCAATCCGTGTTAACAATGTGACAGCATCAAGTAAAGTAATCTATAGCATAAATGTAAATCCCATCAAGTATGAAACGGTTAGAGAATGTACTCGCCTGATATCATGAGTATCCGATGAATATATATGTCCAGACAGAGTAGATGAGTCCTAAACAGAGCAACACAGGTCACAACATATCCAGAATGGTAATATTGGAGATTACAATGTATTCTATATGACTTCTAGGTCATCTAGGCCAAAGTCAACTCTTGGTCAACTCTGGTCAACTCTGGTCAACTCTAGTCAACTACACTAGTCAAACTAGGTCAAGCCTAGTCCAATCAAGTCTCACTAAGCCTAACCAAGCCTAGGCTAGCACTCACACACAATTTCAAAACTTCACAAGATATCAAACACGCATTTCACATATATATATATATATATATATATATATATATATATATAATATATATATATATATTATATATATATATATATATATATATATATATATATATATATATATATATATATATATACATACATATATATACTCAATGTATATAAAACATACATATTATAGGCATTCATATAAAGGCATTTATATATACATATGCAAGTATCAAATGAAATATTGTGTGTGTACAAGGGTTATTGTGTGTGTCAATATATATATATATATATATATATATATATATATATATATATATATATATATATATATATATATATATATATATATATATATATATATATATATATATATATATATATATATATATATATATATATGAAGCGGATCAAAAGCCCCCCTTAGAAAGCCCTCCAAAAAACCCCCCTCACTCTAATCCGTAATTTAATGTTAATATTAATGTTAATATTAATGTTAATATTAACATTAAATACTAAAATTAACATTAAACTTAACATTAAATTATTATTAACATTAACATTAATATTAACATTAACATTAACATTAACATTAACACTAATATATAAAAAAAATATAAAAAAAATATTAACATTAATATTAACATTAACATTAATATTAACATTAATATTAATATTAATATTAATATTAACATTAATATTACGAATTAGAGTGAGGGGGGTTTTTGGGGGGCTTTCTAAGGGGGGCTTTTGATTCGCTCCCATATATTTAACATTAACATTAATATTAACATTAACATTAACATTAACATTAATATTTTCGATGGTTTTCATGGCTTGCGTTTCGAACTCGCATTTTCTATCGAACTTCTTGAATAATGCAGTATTCTAATTGGTTGCTTGTGCGATTTCAGGTAATCGCGTAGGCGACGTCTAGCGCGACCAACAAGTTCTCTCGCCTGAAGTAAACTCAAGGTGAGTGGCTGACCCTTCTCTTCTCGACCCCCTTCATAGGTAAATTGATAATGTTGTTGCAAATGAAAGAATAAATGCAAGGGCACGGACACGATAAAATTATTGAGTTTTCAAAGAGAATGTAGGCTATATTTTAATAACTAAAAAAAATTGGTCTTTGCACGGTCATGGACAACTTGTCGACAAGGTAGAGTTTTCTCGAACGGCAACCCGGGGCCACGGGACCGTTACGGCAAAGAAAGAAAACAATTACAAAAGCTGTGATGGGCACGAGTTAGGAGGGCACTTGCAGCGGGGCTCGCTACTCGTGCTGAAAGGTGCCCCGTCTAATAAAAGCAAAAAGGAGTGCACGATGGCTCTGGGAGCCAGTAACCAACCACACGAAATATTGCACTTGATATAAAAATGATAACAATTGACAGGGAAGAACATGGTAAGTATCATAAGGCGCGGCGCGGTCCGCCGTGGGTAAGTTCATCGTATTTCATATTATGTTGTCATATGCTTGTTGAAATTTATTAGGATGGTTAGAAACATTCATGAACTAAGTCATATAAACTCTTCAACCAAATGAGAGCATGGAACTTAAATAGCCACGCACCAGTACAAAGTGTAATGTACTAATCCTCGCTCTCCACGCAGGTACCCTGAACCACGAAGGACGTGTCACTTAAATCTCAAGGCGACGTATACACTTTTGAAGCCTCGTCCGCGTGTTGAAGGCTTGTTTCTGAAATCCTTTTTGAAGACTCCGCACTCAGAATAAAGAAAAAAGATGGCGACTCGGCTTCCCTCGATAGCAGGTGGAAAGTGTAACTGTTTTGCTTGTTAAAAGGGATATAATGTATGGAACGACTATCTCATCAGTGTTCGTTTTGTAAGTCGAGTCATGTTGTAGCCCGCGCGGCAATGATTGTAATAGAGTCAATGTAAATGAAGTTTTATTATCAATAAAAAGTCTACTTCTATTTCAAATGTGTCAAACAATTTCTCTGCATACTCTAACTTGATGTTGTGTTTCGGATAGCCTTATGACTATGCCTTGTACGATCGCAACTTAGGTTCGCACGGCATCACGCCCGGGGGACGACTATCGATTCTACGGAATCGGGGCGTGACATAATGGTATCAGAGCATGGCTTTACATCCTTTGGCCTCGCATCCAGAGTTTCAAACCTTTGACCTCGCATCGATGAGATAAGTTGTTCCATACAATGAGTCCGTAATAATTTGAGACTGATGTGTTTTCCTTCGTATTACAGAAGGGCCGGAACCTACGGTCGAGCAAGAGCAAAGCGCTTCTAGCGGCTCTGGTAGTTCGCGGGCCGGACCTTCTAACAGTACCATCGAAAGGATGCTGCGTATGATGAAGGCGCAGCGGAACCAGTTCGAGACCCGACATCAACAGACAGAGTCACGACAGGCCCAGTTCGAAGCTCGTTTCGACGCACAAGCTAAGCTGCAACAAAAGCAACTAGATACTCTACAGCAGATCGTCCAGACGATTGTGGCCAACGAAAATTTTACGAATGCGCCTACTGTCACCATGCCGATGGTCCAACCCATTGAAGTCGACACGGAGGAGCCCGAGCGTCAACCGACGGCACCGAAAAAGTACAACTTTGAAGTGTCAGAATTCAAGAAAGTGTGCCGCACTTCCTTCAGCGGCACCGAAGGCCCTTATATGGCAATCGACTGGTTGGAATAGCTAGAAGATCACTTTGAGCTCCTCGGCATTGAAGAATCAAAGCAAGTCACCTACGTACAACTTTAGCTATGGTTGAACGCGCACGACTGGTGGGCCGTGTACAAGCGAGCGATCCGATGCGACAACAACACAGCGCCGATCTCTTGGGCCATGTTCCGCAAAGCTTTTGAAGTCGAGTACCTTCCGTCAGCCGTTCGTCAAGCGAAGGAAAGTGAGTTCATACAGTTGAAGCAAGGGAACCGGATAGTAGAACAGTATGCCGCAGAATTCAACAAGTTATCCAAATTTGCTGGTACGTTTCTTCCTACAGAGGAGTGCCGTGTACGACGGTTCGAAGTGGGTATACGACACTCTATCGGTGCACATGTAGGGGTCCCGGAGTACAAGACCACGGGCGAGGCTCTGAATCACGCTCTCCGTCTTGAGAGCCTGCATCCTTCCGTTGCTACTGACGTTGTGCATCACTCCAATCACAAACGTCCTAGCTATACGGGAGGCAACAACTATGCGTCAAAGCGTCCACACACTAGCGGCTATAAAGGTCGAAACCCGTTACCGCGATACAGAAATTGAAACCAGCTTAGGCACACTGACGACCACTGCTTTGCCAAGGCAGAGTGCTACACTTGCGAACAGAAGGGTCACTTTGCTCGAAACTGCCAAAATCCTCGACTGAATCGTAATGTCCCGCCACAACAAAACTGTCAAGAGAATCGAGGACATGCGCCCCGACCTGCTCAGCCCACTCAATCCAACAACCAAGACCGACGTCCTAATGCTCAAGGGCGCATCTTCGCCCTGACTCGAGATGAGGCATTCGCTTCTGACAAAATTGTGACATGTATATTGAATTTCAATAATGTACCTGCTCGTGTGTTATTTGATTCAGGTGCTTCGCATACTTTCATATCGACGAACTTCGCCGCCGAGCACAAATTTTCTATAATGTCGTTAGACCTCGATCTTAGCGTAAGTATGCCTTCGGGCGTGCCACTACTCACAAATTTAGCCTGCAGAGGAGGAACCATATGTATTGGGGGTCAGAAGATCGGTCTTGATGCGATAGTTCTAGATATGATGGACTTCGACATCATACTGGGCATGGATTGGCTCGGTCCTTGCAACGCCGCAATCGACTGCGCAGGAAAGAGGGTCACCTTCCGCATACCTGGAGTGCCCGAATTCTGCTATTCGTGTGGTAAAGCATCGCCAACCTGCATGGTGATCTCGGCGATTTCTGTTCGGAAGCTGCTTCATTTCGGGTGCGAAGGCTACTTAGCGTCCGTTTGTGACATGAGACAGGATGGTGCAAATGCAGGTCAGACCGACGTAGTGGCAGAATTCCGAGACGTATTCCCGGACGAGCTATCCGGCATACCGTCCGATCGAAAAATAGAGTTCACTATCGACACATTCCCAGACACCCGACCGATCTCGAAAGCTCCGTACAGAATGGCCCCTGCAGAATTGAAAGAACTAAAGGCACAACTACAGGAATTACTTAACAAAGGGTTCACCCGTCCGAGTGTCTCGCCGTGGGGTGTGCCCGTGCTATTTGTAAAGAAGAAGGATGGATCGATGCGACTCTTCATCGACTATCAAAAATTGAATAAGGCTACCATCCAGAACAAATATCCCCTGCCCCGCATCGACGACTTGTTCGACCAGCTCCAAGGTGCAACGGTGTTTTCGAAGATTGATCTGCGATCGGGTTATCACCAACTCAAAGTCAAGCCAGATGACGTGCCGAAGTCTGCCTTCCGCACTCATTATAGCCACTACGAGTTCTTGGTAATGCCGTTCGGTCTGACAAATGCCCCTGCCATCTTCATGGATCTAATGAATCGGGTGTTCCGTCCGTTCGTTGACAAATTCGTAGTAGTCTTCATCGATGACATCCTCGTCTACTCGAAGGATCGAGTGCAACACGCAGAGCACCTGCGGACGGTACTCCAAACCCTTCAAGAGAATCAGTTGTATGCGAAGATGAGTAAGTACAAATTCTGGATGAATAACGTCTCATTCCTTGGGTACATCATCTTCGCCGCGGGCATCACAGTCGATCCGAAGAAAGTTGAGGCAGTTGCTGATTGGAAACGGCCCGCATCAGTTAGTGAAATTTGAAGCTTCCTAGGCTTGGCGGGATACTACCGACGCTTCGTAAAGGACTTCACGAAGATTGCATCGCTGTTGACTCACCTCATCCAGAAATGAGTCGCATTCGAGTGATCAGACGACTGTGAAGCTTCCTTCCAAGAGCTCAAACAACGGCTCGTTTCGGCCCCGATACTTGCACTTCCTGAAGGGACGGAGGGATTTCAAATTTTCAGCGATGCTTTTGGCCAGGGCTTGGGGTGTGTGCTCATGCAGCGGGATAAGGTGATATCTTTTGCGTCCCGACAGTTGAGGCCGCACGAGAAGAACTACCCCACGTACAACCTAGAACTAGCGGCAATTGTGTTCGCGTTGAAGCCGTGGCATCACTATCTCTATGGCATGGCGTGCAGGATTTATATGGACCACAAAAGCCTCAAGTATATTTTTACCCAGAAAGAACTGATTTTACGACAGAGGCAATGGCTCGAACAGATCAAAGACTACGACTTATCAATCGACTACACGCCGGGCAAAGGAAATGTTGTAGCGGATGCGCTGAGCCGGAAGTACTTAGTTTCGTTATGCATCAACGATCTGCTGCGTGACTTGGAAGGAATGGGCATTGAACTCCAAGTTCGTTTCAGAGACGTGAATCTGTCACAACTGCGGCTGGAACCGAGTCTATTGGAGAGAATTAAGTCTGCTCAGAAGGACGACGCATACCTGGAGAAGATGCAAAAGCTGATATCGAAAGAAAAAGTGTCCGACTTTATAGAGGACGAGTCGGGAGTGTTGCGAGTGAAGGGTCGGCTATGCGTTACAGATGACGCAGAACTTCGAAAGGAGATAATGTCGAATGCACATTATGTAAAATATTCTTTGCATCCTGGTAGCACCAAGATGTATAAGGACCTCCACATTGTCTTTTGGTGGCACGACATGAAGAGGGACGTAGCGCTCTTTGTGTCAAAGTGTATGGCCTGTCAGCAAGTCAAAGATGAGCACCAACGATCGGGCGGGGAGATACAGAACCTTGCCATTCCAGTGTGGAAATGGGATCATGTCACTATGGACTTCATTGTTGGCTTGCCGAGGACGCTGCGGGGGAAACGACATCGTCTGGGTCATCGTCGATCGACTAACCAAGCCAGCGCACTTCATAGCCATTAAAGTTACTTGGAGCGTCGACCGCCTTGCTTAGGTATACCTTGATAAAATAGTTTGGCTGCACGGGGTTCTAGTATCTTTCGTCTCGGATCGGGATGGACGGTTCGTGGCACGCTTCTGGAGTAGTCTTCATTCAGCGTCGGGGACCAAGTTGAAGTTTAGCTCAATTTATCATCCTCAGACTGACGGCCAAACAGAACGGGTGAACCAGATTCTCGAGGATATGTTACGACTCTGTGCGATCGACTTGAAGTCAAGCTGGGTTGTACATCTACCGCTGGCCGAGTTTGCATACAACAACAGTGTTGACACAAAGTCACAGTCAACCAAATATTGACTACATTGACTAAATAATATCTGTATAAATTCAATACGACACACGACGTCTGTATTCAGTTCAGGACAGACAACAGCTCAGTTTCCGACTCTCAGTGTATTTTCGAGTCTGTACTTTTACATTTTATTGAGTCTAGAAGTATGTACTCTGAGTTATGCTGAGCTCTTGGAACTTAGTCTATAAGCCTACCCAAAATCCCAAGCTCCACCAAAACAAAAATTGCCCACAAGTCCCACTTAGAACCACTCTGTGCTCTGGAGACAGAGTTCGGGCCGAACTCTGCCTCCACACAGAGTTCGGGCCGAACTCTGTCCCCTAGAAATCAGGAACCCTAATTTTAGGGTTAGCTGGTTGCTAGCTGTCCAACGGCCAAATTTTTGAATTTTCCTACCCGAATTCTGGCCGAATTCTGCCTCTAAAAACACTATAAATAGGGCATGAATTCTCTCTTTTTAAATCACTCAATCTTCTCTTCTCTTCTCTCCTACAAGCTCAATAAGCCATACCCTTCCTATCTACTAGCCACAAGCCTCCTAAGTCTCGAGTGCTCAGCATCTCTCAGTTAGGATTCTTGTGCAAGAGTGAAGAAGTTGCTTGGACAATTCCAAGCAATCGCCACTGCGATTCTCTGTAAGAAGTTGACGTGCTCTTCTGAAGTAAAGGCACGGGTTGTAAGCTACTATTTCACAAATAGTGGATTTAATCATGAGCTAGAGTTCTCAGGCCTGGACTAGTCCTCCACGAGGGAAACCAGGTTAAAATCGCTGTGTTTGCGTATGCTCTTCTGCTCTTCATTTATTTTCCGTACTTTACTCTGATTATTTATTGTTGGTGAAAGAGTTATTTTTAATTGGCTATTTTTCTATATAAACTCTATTCACCCCCCTCTAGAGTTGCCAAACTGTTCTTCAATTGGTATCAGAGCTCTGTTCTCTTTATAAGGACTAACATCCTAAGAGCTGATCCATGGCAACCACACAATCCTTGATCTCCAATCATGGTGAAGGTCAGTCCACTCATAGGCCTCCCCTATTTGATGGGACTAACTACACATATTGGAAAACAAGGATGAGTTTTTATCTGAAGTCTCTAGACTTTGACCTATGGACTGTCGTAACAGACGGTTACAAAAAGCTCGCCAGAATAGTCATCGATGGTAACCTCATTGAGAACCACACGACAAATATTCTGTCGAGGAGAAGAAACAGGCAAGTCTAGATGCTAGGGCTATTAATGCTTTATTCTGTGCTATAGACAGGAACGAGTTTAACAGGGTCTCTACATGCACCACTGCTCATGAAGTATGGAGACTTCTAGAAGTGACGCATGAAGGAACCACTCAAGTCAAGGAATCGAAGATAAGCCGTCTCACTCAAGAATATGAAGCCTTCAAGATGAAGCCAAATGAGACGATCACTCAAATGTTTACAAGATTCCTCGACATTATCAACCCGTTATCCTCACTTGGTAAGCAGTATTCAAACCATGAGAAGATCCGCAAGCTACTCAGAGGGTTACCAAAGATTTGGAACCCTAAGGTGACAGCCATCATAGAAGGAAACGATCTCACAACTATGTCTATGGAGACCTTGATGGGCAAGCTCATGACTCACGAGCTTGACCTCAAGGACTTCGAAGAGCCTGCTCCGAAGACCAGGGAGATCGCACTCAAAGTTCATCGACGAAAGGTTGATCACGATGAGACCGAAGACGACAACTCAGATGATGAAGACCAAGCTCTCATGGTTCGTAACTTCAAGAAATTCCTTTGCTTCAATCAAAGAAAGAAGGAGCCACAAGAAGACGATGAAGAAGAGCCAACCTGCTATGGCTGCAAAAAGACTGGACACGTCCGAAGAGACTGTCCATTCTTAAAGAAGAGCAACCGCTATGAGAAGCCCTACAAGAAGAACTCATCAAAAAGGTATGCCAACACAAGCATTTGGCATGAAAGCGAAGCAAGTGACTCCGAGGAAGAAAAGAACTCTCCTCAAGACAAAGCAAATGTGTGCTTAATGGCAACCTCTACCAAGGTATCAAACGAAACTTTAGATGACTTCTCTTTTGATGAACTTGGCGATGCCTTCACTGATTTACTTGATGATCACAAAAAGGTCATCGGTAAATACAGGCATGCCAAGGACAAAATCAAAAGTCTAGAAGATGAGATACAAAGAATTTCTTTACTTCTTGATAATGTTAGAAACACATCACCCACTAATGACACTGATGAAGTATCCAAGCTTAAATTAAGCTTACATGATGCTGAAGCACGTATTGAGCAACAAACTCAAGAAATCACTACTCTCAACACGTTGCTTGCTGAAGAAAAGAGTAGACACAAGATTTCCATGACTAAGATTTATGGCTTAAATATTAAGATTGATGAACTGCAAGCTATGTCTAAAAGATTAGAAACCAAATTGGATAAACAGGTTGTTCAACCTCAACCCAATCACATGGGCACAACACCACTCATGCTAGTCAACCACGTCATTCTTATGCAGCACATAACCATGCATTTATATACACAAACTTTCACAAACCACGTGCACGTAAGAATACTTCTCATACTCATCATACTGCACAAAGACACAATCAATATCACTCTCATCATACTATGACACATCAACATACCATGCCACGTAGACAAAATCATCATAGGCAAAATCATCATGTTATGCCACAACATTACACTATGCCATATAGACAATTTCAGTATGCCACTCCTCACAGTCAATATTATCATGCTATGCCACACAGACATCATCATCATGCCACTCACTCTATGCATAGTCATCATTACCATGCTAACTCTCCATATCATCCTCATCCTGTTGCTTATAGATATCATTCTCATGCTCCCAGTATAAATAAAAATGCTATCTGTACTTACTGTGGAACACATGGACACATCTCACCACAGTGTAGAGTTAGAAGACTGGTAGACAAGAAAATATATGCTTGGTTTCCAAAAACTAACTTTTTAGGACCCTCAAAAAAATGGGTACCAAAGGTCACATCTACTCGTGATGTAGGTGGACCTTCCCTCCTCAACTGAGAGTAAGTGGATTCTCGATAGTGGATGCTCGCGACATATGACGGGAGACGCAAATCTTTTTGCATCACTATCGATGAAAAGAGAAGGATACGTATCCTTCGGTAACAATCTCAAAGGGCACATAATAGGTAACGGTATCATTGGTCATCCTCCTTCTCCTGTTATAAAGGATGTCTGCCTAGTGACCGAGTTAAAGCATAACCTGCTCAGCATTAGCCATCTTGCTGATCATGGATATGATATTAACTTTGGACAAAACTATTGCTATATCTACGATAGGTCAACAGGAGACATTGCTTTTAAAGGGAAAAGAGAGGACAACATCTATATTTTCTATCTCTCTATAAATACTAACCATGCAGGTAGATGTTTATATGCCCACAAAGACGAACGACTGCTTTGGCACCAGCGTCTTGGTCATGCCAACATGGATGCTATATCCAGGCTTTCTACCAAGAAGCTAGTAAGAGGATTGCCTGACATCACATTCAAAAAGGACACGGTATGTGCCGAATGGAACTAAACAAGGCAACTAAATCCTCATTTCATTCCATCAACTCTGTAAGTACTACTAGACCCTTACAATTACTTCATATGGATTTATTTGGTCCTAGTAGAATAGCTAGCCTTGGTGGCAAACTTTATGCATTTGTTGTTGTTGATGATTTTTGAGATTTACTTGGGTTTTCTTTCTCGCTAATAAGAGCGATGCTATTTCTGTTTTCAAAGTTTTTGTAAATAAAGTTCAAAACGAAAAAGGCTACATGATTACTCGAATCCGAAGTGATCATGGAGGCGAATTCGTAAATTCAGATTTTGAAAGTTTTTGTAATACAAATGGTTTTGATCATGAATTTTCTTGTCCTATAACTCCTCAACAAAATGGTGTTGTGGAGCGGAAGAATAGGACTCTTGGCGATATGGCTAGAGTCATGTTGAATAAATTTTCTCTTCCGAAATATTTTTGGGCAGAGGTTGTAAGTACAGCATGCCACATTTTGAATAGGGTGCTTATTCGTCCCATTACGAAGAAACACCCTATGAGCTTTGGTTTGGGAGAACCCCCAATGTTTTGTTTTTTAAAGTTTTTGGTTGTAGATGTTTTATCCTTAACACCAAAGACAACTTAGGCAAATTTGATGCCAAAGCTGACGATGGTATCTTTCTTGGTTATGCCGCCAAGAGTAAGGGATATAGAGTTTTCAACAAATGCTCACTTATTGTGGAGGAGTCAACTAATGTGACTTTTGATGAAGATAACAGTGCAGTAAGCGCTCTTGATGATGATGTTGAGCCATCAATTTCTACTCCAATGAATACTTCAACTGAAACTAATTCTCTGGAGGGTTTGCCTAAGAAATTCTCTTTCAAACCTTCTCATCCAGAAATTTAGTTATAGGAGAAGTTTCACGTGGAGTAACTACTAGATCATCACTAAGAGACTCCGTTGCTAGCACTGCCTTCATTTCACAAGTAGAGCCTAAAAACATTTTTGAAGCTTTTAATGATGAATTTTGGATTTCTGCTATGCAAGAAGAACTCAACCAATTTGAGAGGAGCCAAGTATGGGAACTAGTTCCTAGACCGGCTAATCACTCAATGATTGGTACCAAATGGGTGTTTAGAAACAAAGTAAATAAAGATGGTTCAGTCACTCGTAACAAAGCCCGTCTAGTAGCTCAAGGATACAATCAAGATGAAGGTATCGACTACGATGAGACATATGCTCCTATTGCTAGACTAGAATCCATTCGGATGCTTTGTGCTTTTGCCAATCATCAGAACTTTAAATATTTCAAATGGATGTTAAAAGTGCTTTCTTGAATGGCTTTATTAAGGAGGAAGTTTATGTCAAACAACCCCCTGGCTTTGAAAATCACAAATTTCCCGACCACGTGTTCAAGCTGAAGAAAGCGCTTTATGGCCTTAAACAAGCCCCCAGAGCTTGGTATGAAAGGCTAAGCAGTTTCTTGCTTGAGAAAGGTTTTTCAAAAGGGAAAATCGACACTACACTGTTTATCAAATCTTTCAAAGACACCATTCTATTAATTCAGATTTATGTTGATGATATTATTTTTGGGTCTACTGATGAAACTCTTTGTCAAGAATTTGCCAAGTGTATGCAGACGGAATTTGAGATGAGCTTGATGGGAGAGCTCAACTATTTTCTTGGTCTGCAAGTAAAACAACTGGCTAATGGAACTTTCATCTGCCAATCAAAGTACACCAAGGACATGCTGAAGAAGTTCGATCTTGACAACATCAAACCAATCAGCACGCCAATGGCTACTTCAACCAAACTCGAACCAGATGAGAGTGGCAAACCTGTTGATCAACGTAAGTATCGAGGTATGATAGGCAGCTTACTTTATTAACTGCTAGTCGTCCCGATATCATGTTCAGTGTTTGCCTATGTGCTAGCTATCAAGCTAATCCTAAGAATCACACATGACCGCGGTTAAGCGTATCTTTAGATACCTTAAGGGTACGGTTACAGTGGGCCTATGGTATCCCAAGTCAACATCATTTGATCTTATTGGTTACTCCGATGCTGACTTCGCTGGATGCAAGGTCGACCGTAAAAGTACGAGCGGCACGTGTCATTTATTAGGAATGCTTTAGTCTCCTGGTTTAGCAAGAAGCAGAACTCTGTTGCACTATCCACAACAGAAGCTGAATACATAGCAGCTGGGCGTTGTTGTGCACAAATTCTGTGGATGAAGCAAACCCTTGAAGACTATAAGTTATCTTTCATGCATATTCCTATATTCTGTGACAATACTAGTGCAATCAATTTGACTAAGAACCCTGTCTGCCACTCACGCACTAAACACATTGAAATCAGACACCACTTTTTGCGTGATCATCAGCAAAATGGCACGATTAACTTAGAATTTATTGACACTGATCATCAGCTGGCAGATTTCTTTACTAAGCCACTATCCGAAGAGCGCTTCAATTTTCTTTGTCGTGAACTTGGAATTTTAGATGAAGCAGTTATAAATTGAAACTCACCTGCGTAAATATCGAGTATATTGTGATTCTTTTACGAAGAATTTGGTATGGGTACAAGCCGAAAGGGTCCTTCTGACAACAAGGCGTAAAAGCCTAAGCGACACGGTGCACTAGTCCTCAGGACTACCGCTAGCTGGGATCCGGCCCCTGCAGCTAACCCATGGCAAATTTGGACTATTGAACCACAGTATATGTCCTTATTTATTATATGGCTCGTTTTCGATTTAATATTGCCTAATTGATATTTTCTAAAGTTCATTCTGTTTTCTGAGTACCTCTCTATCTATTTTTTTTAAATTCAACACTCTTTGTTGTCCTCAACTATCTTTTGTTTAACTCTTAAACATTTTCTTCATGTTCTTTGCCTGTTTTCAGTTCTGGGCCATTGATCCAGAACTCGGGCCGAACTCTGCCCCTATCAGAGTTCGGGCCGAGTTCGGTTCTTAGGTTCCAGGGTCGGGATCTGGCTCTGCCGTTGGATCAATTCTAATCCAATGGTCAATATTTCACCGACCAAAGACCAAGCCCTACTTTATTTCGGGATTCCCTCTCTTCCTCCCATATTTCCTTCTTCTCCACCTCTTCCATCTTCTTCCTTCCAAACCCTAACCCTAGTTCTTGATATAGAGGGCTCTATTTCTTCTCAAAATCAAGGGAAAGGGGTTTTTCAACATTCTCTTCAACTGTTTGGTATTCTTTTCAGGTATATCTCTCTTTTTCTATCATTTCCAAGTTTCTCTTTTATTTCAAATGGCATCTCGCTTGTCCAAACGAGGGAGAAGGACTCGACATGAGGGTGCTTCCTCTTCGGTTCCTCCTCCTCCGATTGAACAAGTAGTTGAACACACCCCATTCATCCGTTGTTCAATCCGCCGCGTCCCGATGACCCTAACACTTACGACGACCGTTTATTTGTATCGCTAGAAGCCTCTAATGAATGGTTTAGCGATTTTAGAACTCGTCCGGTGTTTGGGGGCCATCCCATAAATTTTACTATATTTTCACAATATGAGTCATTATTCCGTGATCTTTGTTTGGATGAACTTGTTGCTTCAAATTCTGTCATCTACCATAGTGCAATTCAAATGTTTTACTGCAATTTGACTCACGATGCACATCTATTCTCGGGTTGCTGGCATTACCATTGCCTTTAATGATTCTGAGTTGGAAGATTTTCTTGCTTCCGGATCTTGATGTATGGAACAAGCTTGTGGAGGCACGTCAACTTCAATTTGTTGGCGACACTTCCTTTGAAGGATTCAAGGAGGATTTATGTGCTCCTAACGTAAGTCCTCGCAAGCTAAAGGCCAAGCATCTCACCCCTACTTTTATGAACTTCATCGCATCGTGTTCATACTATCTTGCCCAAGGCTGGCTCAACAGATGAAGTCACTTATCTTGAGATCTCCGCCTTATATCATCTCTACTATCGTATTCCATTCAACTTTCCACGGACTATGATGGATTGGATGATCAACTGTCGGAAGAAACCAAGAGCTTTGGTTTATCCCTCTATCTTCCTTTAGTTTTTCGTGCTTTCATCATTCCTATCCATGATTGTCCGTTCCTGCCTGCACCTGCCTTTCTATCCAAAGCACGACGCCTTCAGCCTGTCGCTGCTTCTGAGTCATCTGAGCATTCTGCTGATGAGGAGCTGACGCCCCTCCTTTGGTCAGGATGCACCTCCTCCTCCTGCCACTCTTGAGTCTCTTCAGACTATGCTTCGCGATCGCTTTGCTGTTGAGGATGATCGCTGGACGCAGCAGGATTACCGTACCACCTTGCAGATCAGTGCCCTTGGGAACTCTCTGCATGATATGCGGTATTCACTTGCTCGTCATCCTGATCTGCATGTGCCTATTGAGCGGGATCCAGATCGTACGGGTCATCGTATAGACGATCCATGGGTCATGAGGTATATGGATCCTGATGATGCTTTGTGGACCCTCGTCGCTCCTTCCCTGGTCCTTCAGATGTTCCAGGACCTTCTCGTGCTCCATGATGGAGATTAGCTTGATATGCTGCTGCCGCTGCTGATGGTCTTAGTTGCCTTTTGATTTTAGTTATTTCAGTTTGTTATGGATTTATGTACTGGATTTCTGTCTTCACACCCTGATGATGTGCTTGACATTCTGGTTGGGGATAACATTTTATGCTATTTTTCGTAGTTTTACTTTATGTCAGTGACTTGTTTTATTAGTATTATACTGTTTCTTCTCTGCTTGGTGTGGTTGGATTACTTTTCATTGTCTATACTGCTATTTCCATGCTTTTCCTTATATTGCTAACTGCCAAAAGGGGGAGAAATATGTATATTTCAAATGTATATCTGTCTGTGCTTGTGTTTGCTTTTGGGAAAATATTTTTATCAGGCCACAGGTTCTATGCATTATTTACGGGGGAGAGCTATTGATTCTAGCTCGGCACCGTTCACTGATTACGGGGGAGCTATTTATTCTAGCTCGACATTGTTTATGGGGGAGCTGTGTTTTAACCAACTGTGTCCAGGTATGAATATTAAAATATACATTTATTATTTTGTCAATTATCAATATGGGGGAGATTGTTGACACAAAGTCACAGTCAACCAAATTGACTACATTGACTAAATAATATCTGTATAAATTCAATACGACACACGACGTCTGTATTCAGTTCAGGACAGACAACAGCTCAGTTTCCGACTCTCAGTGTATTTTCGAGTCTGTACTTTTACATTTTATTGAGTCTAGAAGTATGTACTGAGTTATGCTGAGCTCTTGAACTTAGTCTATAAGCCTACCCAAAATCCCAAGCTCCACCAAAACAAAAATTGCCCACAAGTCCCACTTAGAACCACTCTGTGCTCTGGAGACAGAGTTCGGGCCGAACTCTGCCTCCACACGAGTTCGGGCCGAACTCTGTCCCCTAGAAATCAGGAACCCTAATTTTAGGGTTAGCTGGTTGCTAGCTGTCCAACGGCCAAATTTTTGAATTTCCTACCCGAATTCTGGCCGAATTCTGCCTCTAAAAACACTATAAATAGGGCATGAATTCTCTTTTTAAATCACTCAATCTTCTCTTCTCTTCTCTCCTACAAGCTCAATAAGCCATACCCTTCCTATCTACTAGCCACAAGCCTCCTAAGTCTCGAGTGCTCAGCATCTCTCAGTTAGGATTCTTGTGCAAGAGTGAAGAAGTCGCTTGGACAATTCCAAGCAATCGCCACTGCGATTCTCTGTAAGAAGTTGACGTGCTCTTCTGAAGTAAAGGCACGGGTTGTAAGCTACTATTTCACAAATAGTGGATTTAATCCTGAGCTAGAGTTCTCAGGCCTGGACTAGTCTCCACGAGGAAAACCAGGTTAAAATCGCTGTGTTTGCGTATGCTCTTCTGCTTCATTTATTTTTTGCACTTTACTCTGATTATTTATTGTTGGTGAAAGAGTTATTTTTAATTGGCTATTTTTCTATATAAACTCTATTCACCCCTCTAGAGTTGCCAAACTGTTCTTCAAACAGCTACCAGTCCAGCATCCAAATGGTGCCGTATGAAGCTTTGTACTGCCAGAAGTGCAGATCGCCCATTTGCTGGGATAAAAGTCGAGAAACGACAGATACTTGGTCCGGAGCTGGTGGAGCAGACCGTACGAAGGTCAAGTTAATATGGAAGAGATTGAAGATAGCACAAAGCCGGCAGAAGAGCTATGTCGACACGCACCGACGCCCCCTCGAGTTCTCGGAAGACGACCATGTATTCTTGAAAGTAATGCACATGCGTGGAGTTTCCAGGTTCGGTACGAAAGAGAAGTTGAGTCCAAGATTTGTTAGCCGTTCGAATATTGAAGCGAGTCACCCCAGTAGCTTACCAAATTACCTTGCCGTCTGCTTTATCGGTGGTACACGACGTCTTCTACGTCTCACAGTTACGGAAGTACGTGCACGATCCGAGCCATGTAGTAGATTTGGGTCAGCTGGATCTGAAGGCAGACTTGTCATATGTTGAAGAGCCTGTGCAAATCTTAGAGCGCAAGATAAACTTCTCTGCAACTGTGCTATTCCACTCGTCCGTATCCTCTGGAAAAACCATTCGGTCGAGGAGTCGACGTGGGAGCTTGAGTCAGAAATAAAAGAAAATTTTCCTTCGTTGTTCTTAGAGGTAGGTTCTATTCTTAAGTTTCGAGGACGAAACTTTTCTTAGTTGGTTATGGTGTAGTACCCCGTCCCTACATCGTGCCCCGTTCTCAGTCCACGGGGTGCGCGAGAAAGGAACACTGTCGATCGATTTGGTCGGGACCGATAGGTCGGTATCGATCGAGTCGATCGAACGGAACGGTTGAATTAAGATCCATTCCCGTTATGGAATGACTTCTTCGGAACCAAGTTCCATATTCAGCGGGTTGCACCTCAAGGATTGACTCTATGGCTGAGTTGGGAGAACCTCCCGTTGCTCTGCTTTTCACGTCGCTTGCGTTGGTTTTGGCTTGTTTTCTGAATGTATTTTCGTGAATGTTTTCGATGTGTTTTTATGGCTTGCATTTCGAACTCGCATTTCCTATCGAACTTCTTGAATAATGTAGTATTCTAATCGGTTGCTTGTGCGATTTTAGGTAATCACGTAGGCGACGTCTAGCGCGACCAACAAGTTCTCTCGCCTGAAGTAAACTCAAGGTGAGTGGCTGACCCTTCTCTTCTCGACCCCATCTTAGGTAAATCGATAACGTTGTTGCGAATGAAAGAATAAATGCAAGGGCGCGGACACGATAAAATGATTGAGTTTTTAAAGAGAATGTAGGCTATGTCTTATAACTAAAAGAAAAATGGTCTTTATATGTCATGGACAACTTGTCGACAAGATAGAGTTTCCCCGAACGGCAACCCGGGGCCACGGGACCGTTGCGGCCAAGAAAGGAAACAATTACAAAAGCTGTGATGGGCACGAGTTAGGCGGAGACTTACAGCGGGGATCGCTACTCGCGCTGAAAGGTGTCCCGTCTAACAAAAGTAAAAAGGAGTCCACGATGGCTCTGGAAGCCAGTGACCAACCACAGAAATATTGCACTTGATAAAAATGAGAACAATTGACAGGGAAGAACATGGTAAGTATCATAAGGCGGCACGGTCCGCCGTGGGTAAGTTCATCGTATTTCATATTATGTTGTCATATGCTTGTTGAAATTCATTAGGATAGTTAGAAACATTCATGAACTAAGTCATACAAACTCTTCAACCAAATGAGAGCTTGGAACTTAAATAGCCACGCACCAGTACAAAGTGTAATGTACTGATCCTCGCTCTCCATGCAGGTACTCTGAACCACGAAGGGCGTGCCACTTAAAGCTCAGGCGACGTGTACACTTTTGAAACCTCGTCCGCCTGTTGAAGGCTTGTTTCTGAAATCTTTTTGAAGACTCCGCACTCAGTACAAAGAAAAAAAGATGGCGACTCGGCTTTCCTCGATAGCAGGTGGAAAGTGTAACTGTTTTGCTTGTAAAAAGGGATGTAATGTATGGAACGACTATCTCATCAGCGTTCGTTTTGTAAGTCGAGTCATGTTGTAGCCCGCGCGGCAATGATTGTAATAGAGTCAATGTAAATGAAGTTTTTATCAATGAAAAGTCTACTTCTATTTCAAATGTGTCAATCAATTTCTCTGAGTACTCTAACTTGATGTTGTGTTTCGGATAGCCTTATGACTATGCCTTGTACAATCGCAACTTAGGTTCGCACGGCATCACGCCCGGGGGACGACTATCGATTCTACGGAATCGGGCGTGATAGTGTGTGTAATATAGATGGGGGTATGTATTCTAAGATTTTGTGTGTGCAGCAGTGTAATATAGGTGTGTCCGTTGTAATAGGGTGACAGGATCCAATTATCATGTTATCTCATTCAACAACATACAGTGAATACGTAAATCCCCATGCCATCCCTATTCAGTTAAGTATCAGACATTCGAAAACATCCCAAATAGCAAAATGAAACCCACACATACAACCTAAATATGAATCATCATTAATCAGTCATGTTACCAACTATATTATCATTGAAAATCATATTTGAGTCTAAGAACTCAATTTCCAGTTATTACCAAATTCCAGTTCAGTCAATATACAATCGAGTGTCAAAACACACTCGAAAATCAAATGCATGAAAATCTTCCCCACATGAAACCCCAACATACCAACACATATCCCAGCCATAACACATAATTTAGCATATGAAATTGCATTTGAAATGAAATTAAACCATTCGAAATATCAGAAATGTATACTGATACTGTGCGTATCAGTGAATGAGGGAAAAATGTAAATTGATTTCGAAATGAAACATGAATCATCAAATTAGTGGTCTAGATAGGTTCGTGTACAAGTGTATGTGTCATACATGACAATTTGTGTCCACCAATATAGGACACAACGTGTCCACACCCATTCGAACACGCACAGACACACAGTCGTGCACACGTGTGTGTCGATCCAGGATACGACACCGATACGACACCACCGTGCACGTGTCTCATGTTCGCCTAGGGTAGGGATACGTTCGTGTCAGCCTGATACGTCACCACGACGTGTCTACGAGGGACACGAAGCCGTATCAGGGGCACGAAATTGACTGTACGTGCGCAGTACAATACCAGTGCACGTGTCCGTGCTCCCTCGACACGACACGATACCGTGTCAAACTTCTAAGGTGTGTCGTTCAGTCAGTGCCCCAACGTGTCTACCAAGTCTCCGCCCTCCACGTGTCGTGTCTTGTCCTATGAGAGAGCAGCGACGTGCTCGTGTGTGCAGCGAGCGTATTTGTGTCCATTTTGGACACGGACACGACTCAAAAATCTGTTCAGTCGTGTGGGATCAACTCAGCAAATCTATTCAAATACTTTTCAAAATATTAATTAAAATCCTTTGTGATATTTCATCAAACACATTCATACAACCTATGATACGTGTCCGATACGGACACCAAAACGACACGAAATCACACAGACTAACTCCACAGCTAGGGGACACCTGGATCTATGCATTCATGCAAAGAAATCAAGAAATGAAGGTGGTTTGAGGGGTTTACCTATTGAGTGTCAAACTCAAGGAAAAAGCCACAAATAGAAGGATCCTTCTTGCAACTCAAAAGCCCCAAATTGCACCAAAGCTGAGATTACTCATCACCAACAGTAAATAGACATTAATTAGATCCTAATGCAAAGGACTAGAGTCAAAAAGGAAGAGAAATGAAGAAATTAGAAAAGATTGCAAGGGGACAAACCTTGTTCTTGCCAAAAGTGAAAGTGGTGTAAAAGAGGCAAGAATGAATATGAGAGATTAAATAGGAAGGGGAAGGGAATCCCTAGGCCGGCACATTAGGGAAATTAGGGTTAGGGTTGATGGCTAGTGGGCTATGGGCCAGTTAAAATGTTAAATGGTTCAAACCCTTAGCCATTAGTTTCAAACACCTAAACCACTAAATCTCTCCATGCAACTTAGTCCAAAACAAGTCAACTTGGGTCGACTTAAGTTAGACTAGGGCTCACACCATGCTAACCAAGTCACCAAAGTCAAAGTCAACATCTAGGTTAGTCTCTAAAGTCACTACTAGCAAAAGTCAAAAATAACAACCGTCACTCAAACAATTCAAATTAAATTCAAAATTTTCAAAATGACCAAAATACCCTCAAGCTAAAATGTGGTAGTGACAAATCTACCCTCCTTAAAAGAATTTCGTCCTCGAAATTGAAAGACGAAACTAAACTGATGAGAAGGATAGACAATCATACCTCAAGGTCCAAATAGATGGGTATCGCTCGCGCATCTCATCCTCCCGCTCCCAGGTAGACTCTCCTGGAGAATGATGCCTCCATGCGACGCGAACCAAGGGTATCACCTGGTTTCTCAGAACCTTCTTTCGTCGATCCAGAATCTCCACAGGCTGCTGGAGCTAAGAGTAGGTCCAACCTCGATCTCCGAATGATCGAGCATATGGCTAGGGTCCGTCACGTACCGTCTCAACTTCGACACGTAGAATACGTTGTGGACACCCACTAGTGCAGGGGCAAGTCGATCCTGTAAGCCACGTCATCGACTCTCCAGCTGATTATGAAAGGTCCGATGAAGCGCGGGCTAAGCTTCCCACCTCCACCAAAACGTATCGTACCCCGGGGGATATCCTCAGAAAAACCTGATCTCCAATCTAATCACAAACAAGGTCTCATTACTAATAATCAAACATGATCAAACAAAATCACAAACAAACAACCTACTTCTAATCCTATCTCTAAGCTGTACCTCAAACTCTAAAGGTCTGCGGTGGCTATCGACCTAGTGCCGATGTCTGTCCTGCGCATACAAATCTGGTCTCTGATGAGCTTCACCTTCTGGCTGCATCTAACCATCTCAGGTCCCAATAATGCTCGCTCTCAAACATTATCCATGACAAGGGTGTACGATATCTGCGCCCGTACAGGCCTCGAACGGTGACATCTCAATGCTGGCCTGAAAACTGTTGTTGTATGCAAACTCCACTAAGTGCAGGTGATCCTTCCAAGATCCTCTGAAATCTAAAACACAAGTTCGCAACATGTCCTCGAGTGTCTGAATAGTCTCTCTGACTGTCCGTCCGTCTGAGGGTGGTATTCAGTACTAAACTTGAGCTGAGTGCCCAAACTAGTCTGCAGACCCTCGCTAAATGGAAAGTAAAATGACTATCCCAATCCGAGACAATGCTCACCGAAACTCTATGAATCCGAAATCTACGCATCTACATCTATGCTAGCTCAGTAGACGTACCCACTTTAAATAACAAAAAGTGGACCGATTTGGTCAATGTCTACGATGACCCAAATTACGGTTTTCCCTTCTGGTGTACGCGGCAATCTAGAAACAAAATCTATCATGATGTGCTCCCACTTCCACTCTGGAATAGACAATGGCCGCAACAAACCTCCTGGCCTCTGTCTCTCTGCCTTGACCTGCTGACAGACCAAACATCTGGCTACGAAGCGAGCTACCTCCCGCTTCATCCCATACCACCAGACGTGCTCCCTCAGATCCCTATATATCTTGTTGGCACCTGGATGTATAGAGTACTGAGATCGGTGGACCTCCTGTATGACCTGCTCCCTGAGTTCTCCACTGGGCACGCACAGCCTGGAACCGTATCTCAAGCGCCATCCTCTGCAGAGTAAACTCATCATCCACCAGCCCTGCTCGAACCTGCTCTCGGATACACCGCAGAGCAACATCTTCGTACTATGTAGACGTGATCCTCTCCATCAAGTCTGACTGAATCTGAAGGCCCCACATCTGCATCTGAACTCCTGGCACAATCACCTCAATTCCCAGGCTCTCCAAATCTACTAGCAAGTGACGATCCATAGTCAAACATATGGCTGTCGGATACCTACTCAAGGCATCGGTAACTACGTTGGCTTTCCTTGGGTGATACTGTAGTGAAATATCGAAGTCCTTCATCAACTCCAACCACCTGTGCTGTCTCATGTTGAGCTCTTTCTGTGTAAACACATACTTCAAGCTCTTATGATCTATAAAGATCTCCACCCGCTCTCCGTATAATTAGTGTTTCCACAATTTTAAAGCAAATATAACTGCTACCAACTCTAAGTCGTGGGTAGGATAGTTCTTCTCATGGGGACGTAACTGCCTGGAAGCATAGACAATCACCTTCCCATGCTGCTGCAAGACACAACCCAAACCCTTTCCTGAGGCATCACTGTAGATAGTGAACCCTCCTGATCCTGATAGTAATGTCAGAATCGAAGCTGTCGTCAGCCGTTTCTTCAAATCATCAAAACAACTTGACACTCCTCTGACTAGATAAACTCTGCATCCTTCCGGGTCAGCCTAGTTAATGGCTCTGTAATTCGAGAGAAATCCTGCACAAACCTCCTATAATAACCTGCCAATCCTAAGAAGCTCCTGATCTCTGCTACTGAACTCGGTGCTGACAAGCCTCAACTGCTGTGATCTTCTTCGCGTCAACTGAGATCCCATCTCCAGTCACCACATGACCCAAGAAGTCAACTCTGTCCAGAAAGAACTCACACTTTGAGAGCTTGCCATAAAGCTCCTCCCTCCTGAGAGTCTCCAGAACCACTCTCAAGTGCTCCTCATGCTCCTCCTCAGTCTACGAGTACACTAGGATCATCGATGAACACCACCACAAACTTGTCCAAGTACTGGTAGAACACCTTGTTCATCAAGTTCATGAACACCGTCGGGGCGTTGGTCAGCCCAAACCGCATAACCAAGAACTCAAACTGACCATACCGCGTCATAAATACGGTCTTCGGGATATCCTCCTTCTTTACCTTCACCTGATGGTATCCTGACCTCAGATCAATCTTAGAAAATACCCTCGCCCCACTCAGCTGATCGAAGAGATCGTCGATCCTCGACAACGGGTACTTGTTCTTGATCGTGAGGTTAATGAGTGCCCTGTAGTCAATACACATCCTGTCCGACCCATCCTTCTTCGGTACAAAAAATACCGATGTACCCCATGGTGAAGAACTCGATCGGATGAAGCCCTTGTCCTGCAGCTCATCCACCTGCTTCTTCAACTCTACCAGCTCACTGTTGTTCACCCTATAGACGTGCTGAGATATCAACTCTGTGTCGGGTACTAAGTCTATAGAGAACTCCACGTCTCTGTCCGATAGTAGTCCTGGCAAATCCTCCGGAAAGACGTCCATGAACTTCGCTAT